>OU892283.1:41646961-42225908 GCA_917834065.1 Ceutorhynchus assimilis | reverse complement strand
TCAATTAGCAGAGTCAACATAACCTCACTTTATTGTTTATATTTATATTTTGTTTATTTATATAAATTTTCCATTTTTCCAGATAAACAAAAGCAAAAAAGTGCCTTTTAATTAATAAAATAATCCAGCAAAGGTAAAATATGAATTTGGACTTTGTACTTTTGCAAAAAAAAAACATCTTCCAACCAAAAAGAGATTTTCTAGTTCTGGGGGCCTTCTGGAGTAATTTTTGAGGGCCCCGAAACATGTTTTCCTGATTCCGGTAGGAATTCGAGTTACATTTGTAAAATAGGTAAAGATTTTGAATAATTGTTAAAGTGAATACTTCTTTGGCCGCACGAGAGTGATTTTTCAAGGTTGCGTCACGACACGATTTATAAGTGAGATAAAGCATGTGATGAATATGAGGAAGAGAGAGTAAGTATTCACTTCTATCACGTGTACTGTGCTGCACGCAACTTTTTTTTTTTAAAATAAAACCATAAATATTTCTATATACATAATATATTATCCAACAAGAACTCGCTTGGAACCAATCACAATCCTCTTTTTTTTCCATTAATTCCAAGTTAAGAACTCTGCATCATCAGGTACTAATTTAAAAAAAATAATTTTGACTCTACGTCGACGAAGGTTCATATTTAAAAACTACACTAAATTGACTGCTGGCGCCCAAACTTTTGGCCAAAAAATCGTTTTTGATAACGGCCGTTTTGAGACAATCCACTAGAAATTCCGTATGCAGATTGGTGTGAACGGAACGGCCCATGCCTTCTAGTACTATCAGGTCTGATTCTGCCATCAAATCGCATAGTTCTGAAAAAATAAGTGATATAAGGGAAACTTCTTAAAAACTATCCCTCTTTCATAAAACTTAACATATGAGTTGAGGTAAAGACGAAAGAAAATGACGTCAACATATCAGCACTCACTCAACAATCGTTTTTGCGCTTATTCTTGATTTTTGATTTGTGTCAATCAATAGCTATCTTTCTCCGTCTCTTTACGTTTTATCTTTTTTTTTCACGAGTAATGAAATTTGCCCGTGACACATTTTTCAAATCACTCTCCATTGTCATCCAAATATTCCAATGCCAAAAAATTCCAATATATCCCAAAACACTCAAAAATTTGATTTTTTTTTGTAATTCAGTGTTATTTCGTATTTTTTAACATTTTTTAAATTTTCTTAATATTTCTTGAGGAAATTCCAAAAAATCCCAAAAAGTTCGAAAAAACAATAAACTCCAAAAAATTTCGAAAAATTCCAAAATTATTCCAAACAGTTTTTGGAATTTCTTGGCAATTTTTGAAATTTTTCGAAATTTTTTGGAGTTTGGTGTTTTTTGAAATTTTTTTGGCATTTCTTGATATTTTCTAGGAAGTTTTCGGAATTTTTAAATTTTTTTAAAAATTTGTTGTTTTTACTGTTTTTTGGATTTTTTGGCATTTTTTTAAAATTTGATGTTTTTTGGATTTTTTACCATTTTTGGAAATTTGGTGTTTTTCTTATTTTTTTGGCATTTTTCGATACTTCTTGAAATTTAATGTTTTTTGTTTTATTTTTGTATTTTTTGAATATATTTTTGCATTTTTTGGAATTTTTTGTTTTTTCTAGAATCTTCCAGAATTTTTCGGAATTTTTTGAAATTCAGTATTTTTACTGCTTTTTGGAATTTGGTGTTTTTTGAAATTTTTCGGAATTTTTTTGGAATTCAATGTTTTTTGAAATTTTTTGGCATTTTTTAGAATTTTTTGAAATTTGGTGTTTTTTTAGATTTGTTTGGCATTTTTTGGTACTTCTTGAAATTTGGTGTTTTCACTGCTTTTTGGAATTTTTCAGACTTTTTTGTGTTTTTTGAAATTTTTTGGCATTTTTAAAAAGTTCAAAATATTTTGGAATTTGGTGTTTTTACTACTTTTTGAATTTTTTTTTTTTTTTTGGAATTTTTAGAATTTGGTGTTTTTTGAATTTTTTGACATTTTTTTTTTTGGATTTTTTGGCATTTGATGCTTTTTGGTTTTTTTGGAAATTTTCGGAATTTTTTAAAATTTGATGTTTTTACTGCTTTTTGGAATTTTTTCAAATTTCTTGATTTTTTTTTTTTTTTTCGGAATTTCCTGAAATCGCCGTTTTTTGACATTTTTTGGTATTCCTTAAAATTTACTATTTTTACTGTTTTTTGAAATTTTTTAGTTTTTTTTGGAATTTTTTTGTAATTTGGTGCTATACAACTTTCTGGAATTTTTCGTTTTTTTTGAAATTTTTTCGAATTTTTTCGTTTTTTTGGAATTTTTTGAAATTTGGTGTTTATAGGATTTTTTTGGCGTTTTTTGGTATTTCTTGAAATTTATTGTTTTTACTGTTTTTTAGAATTTTTTGGTGTTTTTAAATTTTTCTGGCATTTTTTTTGGTGTTTACTGCTTTTTGGAATTTTTCGTAATTTTTTGAAATTTGATATTTTTTGGATTTTTTTGACATTTTTTGGCATTTCTTGAAATTTACTGTTTTTTGGAATTTTTTGATTTTTTTGGAATTTTCTGGAATTTATGGAAATTTGTTATTTTTTGAATTTTTTTGGCATTTTTTGGTATTTTTTGAAATTTGCTGCTCTTACCATTTTTTGAATTTTTTTGTTTTTTTGGAGTTTTCTGAAATTTTTTTGAATTTTTTTGAAATTTTTTGAAATTTGGTGTTTTTACTGCTTTTTGAAATTTTTTGTTTTTTTCGGAGTTTTTCGAAATTTTTGAAATTTTCTGAAATTTTTCGTAATTTTCTAAAATTTGGTGTTTTTTGCATTTTTCTGGCATTTTTTGATATTTCTTGAAATTTACTTGTTTTTTGTTTTTTTTTGGAATTTCCTGGAATTTTTCGGAATTTTTTGGAATTTGGTGTTTTTTGGATTTTTTTGCCTTTTTCTGGAACTTTTTATAATTTGGTGTGAAATCGTAATTATTTGAAATTTGGTATTTTTTGGAATTCACTGTTTTCACTGCTTTTTGGAATTTTCTGTTTTTTTTTTAATTTTTCGATTTTTTTTCAAATTTGGTGTTTTTTGAAATTTTTTGAAATTTGGAATTGGAATTTTTTTTTGGAATATTTTGAAATTTTCCGGATTTTTTTTTTGAAATATTCAAAAAATTCCAAAAATCATCGAATTCCAAAAAATTCCGAAAAATTACAAAAAATTTCAAACACCAAATTTCACAAAATTTCAGAAATTCCAAAAAATTCCAAAAAATTCAAAAAACACCAAATTTTAAAAAAAATTCAAAAAACAGTAAAAATACCAAATTTTAAAAAATTTCGAAAAATTCCAAAAAACTGTAAAAACACCAAATTCTAAAATATTTCGAAAAATTTCAAGAAATACCAAAAAATGTCAAAAAAATCTAAAAATACCAAATTTCAAGAAAATTTCTAAAAAAAAAACAAAAAACAGTAAAAACACCAAATTTCAAAAAAATCCGAAAAATTCCAATAAATTCTAAAAAAACTAAAAAATTCTGAAAAATTTCAAAAAAAACAGAAATTTCCAAAAAGCAGTAAAAACAGCAAATTCCAGAAATATTCAAAAAAAAACAGGAAACAGCAAATTTCAAGAATACCAAAAAATGCAAAAAAAAAATCCAAAAAAAGTCAAATTTCGAAAAATTATAAAAAAAACAAAAATTTCCAAGAAGTGGTAAAAATACCAAATTTCAAAAAATTACAAAAAAACGAAAAAATTCGAAAAAATTTCAAAAAAAACGAAAAAATCCAAAAAGTTGTAAAAACCCCAAATTACAAAAAGTTCCAGAAAAAGGCAAAAAAATCCAAAAAACAAATTTTAAAAAATTCCAAGGATTTCCAATAAACACCATATTCCAAAAATTTTCATAAAATTCCAGAAAATTCCGAAAAATCAAAAAATTCCAAAACGTAGTAAAAACACCAAATTCCAAAAAATTCCGAAAAATTCCAGGGAATTCCAAAAACACAAAAAAAAACAGTAAATTTCAAGAAATATCAAAAAATGCCAGAAAAATGCAAAAAACACCAAATTTTAGTAAATTACGAAAAATTCCAGAAAATTTCAAAAATTTCGAAAGATCCCGAAAAAAACAAAAAATTTCAAAAAGCAGAAAAAACACCAAATTCCAAAAAATTTCAGTATATTCCAAAAAAAAAACAAAAAAATTCAAAAAATGGTAAGAGCAGCAAATTTCAAAAAATACCGAAAAATGCCAAAAAAATTCAAAAAATACCAAATTTCGAAAAATTCCAGAAAATTTCAAAACAATCAAAAAATTCCAAAAAACAGTAAATTTCAAGAAATGCCAAAAAATGTCAAAAAAATCCAAAAAATATCAAATTTCAAAAAATTACGAAAAATTCCAGAAAATTCAAAAAATTACGAAAAATTTCAAAAAGCAGTAAAACACCAAAAAAAATTCCAGAAAAATTTAAAAACACCAAAAAATTCTAAAAAACAGTATAAACAATAAATTTCAAGAAATACCAAAAAACGCCAAAAAAATCCAATAAACACCAAATTTCAAAAAATTCCAAAAAATACAAAAAGTATTAAAAATAACAAATTTAAAAAAAATACGAAAAATTCCAGAAAACTCCAAAAAAACGAAAAAATTCGAAAAAATTTCAAAAAAAACGAAAAATTCCAGAAAGTTGTATAACACCAAATTACAAAAAATGTCAAAAAACGGCAATTTCAGGAAATTCCGAAAAAAAATATAAAAAATTCAAGAAATTTGAAAAAATTCCAAAAAGCAGTAAAAACATCAAATTTTAAAAAATCCCGAAAATTTCCAAAAAAACTAAAAAACATCAAATGTCAAAAAAATCCGAAAAAAAAAATGTCAAAAAATTTCAAAAAACACCAAATTCCTAAAAATTCCAAAAAAAAAAAAAAAAAAAGTTACAGTAGTAAAAACACCAAATTCCAAAATATTTTGATTTTTTTAAAAATGCCAAAAAATTTCAAAAAACACAGGAAATTCTGAAAAATTCCAAAAAGCAGTGAAAAGACCAAATTTCAAGAAGTACCAAAAAATGCCCAACAAATCTAAAAAAACACCAAATTTCAAAGAATTCTAAAACATGCCAAAAAATTTCAAAAAACACTAAATTACAAAAAATTTCAAACAACACCAAATTTCAAAAAATTCCAAATGATTATAAAAAAATCCATAAAATTCCAGAATATTCCAAAAAATGTCGATAAATTTCAAAAGAAATAAAAAATTGCAAAACGCACTAAAAACACCAAATTGCAAAAATATCGAAAAATTCCAAAAAATTTAAAAAAATAAAAAATTCCAAAAAACAATTAAAAATACCAAATTTCAAAAAATTTCGAAAAATTCCAAAAAATTTGTGAAAAAACAAAAAATTCCAAAAAGCAGTAAAAACACCAAATTCTAAAATATTCCGAAAAATTCCAGAAAATTTTAAAAAAACCATAAAATTCCAGAAAACAGTAAAAACAGTAAATTTCAAGAATTACCAAAAAATGCCAAAAAAAAAATCAATAAACATTAAATTTCAAAAAATTCTAAAAAACATCAAATTTCAAATAATTTCGAAAAATTCCAGAAAATTCTAAAAAAACCAAAAAATTCCAAAAAACAGCAAATTTCAAGAAATACCAAAATATGCCAAAAAAATCCAAAACTGCAATTTCAAAAAATTTCGAGAAATTTCGAAAAATTCCAAAAAAACAAAAAACTTCAAAAGCAGTAAAAACACGAAATTTCTAAAAATTTCAGACAATTTTAAAAAACCGAAAGATTCTAAAAAAATTCCGAAAAATTCCAAGAAAAAAACAAAAATTTCCAAAAAGTATTGAAAAATTCCAAAAAACACTATGTTCCAAAAAATTTCGAAAAATTCTATAAAAATCCAAAAAGCAGTAAAAACAGTAAATTCCGAAAAATTCCAGAAGATTCCAAAAAAAACAAAAAATTCCAGAAAACCGTAATAAAATTTTAAAAAAACACCAAAAATTCTAAAAAGCAGTAAAAAACACCAGATTTCAAAGAATTCCAAAAAAAAATCCAACAAAAATATCAAATGTCAAAATATTCTGAAAAATTTTAAAAAAAATCGATTTTGTAATTTTTGGAAGTTTCTGATTTTTATGAACTTTTATGAATTTTGTGATTTTCAAAAAAAAATAAAAAATTTCAAAAAATGCCAAAAAATTTCAAAAAACAATAAAAACACCCAATTTCAAAAAGTTCCAAAAAAAGGCAAAAAAATCTAAAAAACGCCAAATTTTAAAAAATTCCAGGGATTTCCAATAAACACCAAATTCCAAAAAATTCCGAAAAATTCCAAAAAAAACCAAAAATTTCAAAGAGCAGTAAACACAAAATTTCAAAAAATTCCAAAAGATTCCAAAAAAAAAAAACAAAAAATTCCAAAAAGCAGTAGAAACACCAAATTTCAAAAAATTCCGAAAAATTCCAGAAAATTCAAAAAACAAAAAACACTAAAAACATCAAAAATTCCATAAAAAGTTAAAAATTTCAAAAAACAGTTTCACTTCAAAAATATTTCTCATGATGGGACCCAAATTAAATAGTACAGAATCTTACCTGCAGGTATATTTTTAAGATCCAAACAAGGTCCTTTTTGTCCGTTGGCAGCAGTGAGCAATTGCCCCGTTGCAATGGCCTCCTTCAAAATATGACACTGTTGCGCCGCCTTGCAACAATACAAATTCAACTCGTCAAATGTCACATCGTTGAGTGACGGATACGAGTTGGCAGTTACGATGACGCGAGTGCCCATTGACAGCAGCTCTCTGACAAATGGCAGGATACCTAAAACAAAATCGACGCCTGCGTTGTCAACAAAGACAACAGCGCTTTTAAACCTGGCGAAAGCCAACCGGCGGATCCATAAGTCGACGTCATCAATGAACCATGGCCTACTTTCAATGCGCTGTAGGGCGTGGTCCAACCCAAAAGCAGGCGAAGTTTCTAGAATTTCCGAAAATAGCTGCGAGCCCCAATCAAATACATTTCCGGCTAGTAAACCTTTAACAATTTCCAGCCATTTTTTATCGAAATCAGCTATTGAGTCGATTTCTTTTATTCGATGACCAAATGTCATTAGGGCTTGGGTGGTTTCAGTCTCTTTTTGTAGTTTCCACGCATCGATAAAGTGGACGCGCAGATTTTCTTCGTGGAAATCGAGCAGCGTGCGCACGCTTAACGGATTCAGGATTCTAAAACAAATGGAAATTGACAAGTGACAAGCCATCAGAATCGACAATTGTCAATTGTATTGATTCCAGGAATTTGTTATGTTTGTCAGGAGTGGTGAATGTTGGCAAACGCCCTGAAATGGCAATTTATTTATTTTGTGGTGAATGTTAATAAACGCCTCAAAATGTCAATTAATTTTCATCGTAGTGAATGTAGTTAACAAATAGCTCATAATGGTAAACAAAAATTATCGTGGTGAATATTAACAAACGTCCAAAATTTTTCAGTGGTGAATATTAACAAACGCCTCAAAATTTATTACCATGGTAGATGTTAACAAATGCTTCAAAGTATCAGAAAAAAATTTTGTGGTGAATCATAACATTTGCCTCAAAATGTCAAAAGTGTCACAAATGTCTAAAAAAAAAAATTAACGGTTTTGATGGGTTTTATGGGAGAGGCGTCACATTATACATTTTTTTTTAAATTGTGCGGTGAATGTTAGGAAGCGCCTCAAATTAACGTGTCAATATTTAAAGATTTCGATTGGTCTGTTTTCAAGGGGCGTGTCACATTTCGCGCTGCTACAGTAAAATAAACTCGAAATTTATGTAGCAACGCGTAATAGCTATACTTTGTAGCAACACGTTTTATTTTATTAGCAACATAAACGGAAATGCAATGTTTCTGTAGCAACACTGTTTATTTTTGTAGTAACACGGACAAAAATGCAAATTTTAATGTTTTTTATAGCAACACGTGATAGCAATATTTTGTAGCATTACGTTTTATTTTTGTAGCAACATGAACAAAAATGCAATTTTTTCTGTAGCAACACGAATTTTTATTAATTTTCTTCTATATACGACGTTTGTAGCAACAAATTGTAGTCATGTAGAAACATGAATTTAAATATTAAAAAGTTTGTAGCAACAAATTTCCTTGTTGCTACAACTGAATTTCGTGTTGCTACCGAATATTTTTTGTAGCAACACGAATTCAAATATTTCGATAGGTGTCAAAAGTTTGTAGCAACAAATTTAGATGTTGCTACATTTGAATTTCGTGTTGCTACAGAGAAAAAAACTCGAAAATTGTGTTGCTACAAAAAATAAATTCAAAATTCGTGTTGCTACAAAACACACCAAAATATTTCCGGCCGTTGTAGCAACAAACCGAATTTATTGGAAGGCACAAAGCGTGTTGCTACCAAGTCTTGTTATAATTTATTTGTATCAAATGTTGCTACAATTTATTGCTACAAACCCCACAAATTAAAAAAAATAAAATGAAAATTCATGTTGTTACAAAAATGAAGCTTGTTGCTACAAAATATGTTGCTACAATTTCATTTTTTTCAATTTTTTTAAATGTTGCTACAAATTGTATTGCTATGAAGTGTGAAACAAATGCCGCATGTAGAAAATAAAATCGTGTTGCTACAAAGTGTGTTGCTACAATTTCATTATTAACACGTAATAGCTATACTTTGTAGCAACACGTTTTATTTTATAAGCAACATGAACGGAAATGCAATGTTTCTGTAGCAACACGAATTTTTATCAATTTTTTCTTCTATATGCGGCGTTTGTTGCAGCACTATGTAGCTACACGTGTTTGTAGCAACACTGTTTATTTTTGTAGTAATACGGATAGAAATGCAAATTTTGATGTTTTTTATAGCAACACGTGATAGCAATATTTTATAGCATCACATTTTATTATTGTAGCAACATGAACGAAAATGCGATTTTTCTGTAGCAACACGAATTCTTATCAATTCTTTTTTCTATATATGAGGTTTGTAGCAACAAATTGTAGTGATGTAACAACAAATTCGATGTTGCTACCAAAAAAAAAAGCAGTAAAACGACTTTAAATATTCAAGTTTGTAGCATCAAATTTCCTTGTTGCTACAACTGAATTTCGTGTTGCTACCGAATATTTTTTGTAGCAACACGAATTCAAATATTTCGATAGGTATCAAAAGTTTGTAGCAACAAATTTAGATGTTGCTACATTTGAATTTCGTGTTGCTACAGAGAAATAAACTCGAAAATTGTGTTGCTACGAAAAATATTATTTGGTAGCAACACCCAATTTACTGCTACAAACCTTTAATACCACATTCGTGTTGCCACAAAAAAAATCGTATTGCCGCAAAACGAATTCATTCGGTAGCAACACGAAGTTTAATAATTGTGACAACATCCAAATTTATCGCTATACCATGAGAAATATGCAATTTCGTGTTGCTACAAGAAAAAAAATTATTCGTTAACAACACTTAATCAAATAGGAACGACATGTAAATTTGTTGCTACAAAATTTTGGAAACATTCAAATTCATGTTGCTACCAAAAATGAATTCAGAATTCGTGTTGCTACAAAACACACCAAAAATATTTCCGGCCGTTGTAGCAACAAACCGAATTTATTGGAAGGCACAAAGCGTGTTGCTACCAAGTCTTGTTACAATTTATTTGTATCAAATGTTGCTACAATTTATTGCTACAAACCCCACATAAAAAAAAAATTACAAAAAATTCATGTTGCTACAAAAATGAAGCCTGTTGCCACAAAATGTGTTGCTACAATTTCCTTTTTTTAAATGTTGCTACAAACTGTGTTGCTATGAAGTGTGAAATAAATACCGCACGTAGAAAAAAATCGTGTTGTTACAATTTCATTATTAATACGTAATAGCTATACTTTGTAGCAACACGTTCTATTTTATTAGCAACATGAACGGAAATGCAATGTTTTTGTAGCAACACGAATTTTTATCAATTTTTTCTTTTATATGCGGCGTTTGTAGTAACACTATGTAGTTACACGTGTTTGTAGCAACATTATGTAGCTACACGTGTTTGTAGCAACACTGTTTATTTTTGAAGTAATACGGATAGAAATGCAAATTTTGATGTTTTTTATAGCAACACGTGATAGCAATATTTTATAGCATCACATTTTATTATTGTAGCAACATGAACGAAAATGCGATTTTTCTGTAGCAACACGAATTGTTATCAATTCTTTTTTCTATATATGAGGTTTGTAGCAACAAATTGTAGTGATGTAACAACAAATTCGATGTTGCTACCAAAAAAAAAAGCAGTAAAACGACTTTAAATATTCAAGTTTGTAGCATCAAATTTCCTTGTTGCTACAACTGAATTTCGTGTTGCTACCGAATATTTTTTGTAGCAACACGAATTCAAATATTTCGATAGGTATCAAAAGTTTGTAGCAACAAATTTAGATGTTGCTACATTTGAATTTCGTGTTGCTACAGAGAAATAAACTCGAAAATTGTGTTGCTACAAAAAATAAATTCAAAATTCGTGTTGCTACAAAAACACCAAAAATATTTCCGGTTTTTGTAGCAACAAACCGAATTTATTGGAAGGCACAAAGCGTGTTGCTACCAAGTCAAAAATTTATTGCTACAAATTCCACATATATAAAAAAAATCATGTTGCTACAAAAATGAAGCCTGTTGCCACAAAATGTGTTGCTACAATTTCATTTCATTTTATTTTATTTTAAATGTTGCTACAAACTGTGATGCTATGAAGTGTCAAATAAATACCACAAGTAGAAAAAAATCGTGTTGTTACAAAGTGTTGCTACAATTTCATTAATGTTGCTGCGGACTGTTGTTATAAAGTGTGTTGCTACAAATGCCGCATATAGAAAAAAATCGCGTTGCTACAAAGTGTGTTGCTACAATTTCATTTGGCTAAAGTGCATTGCTTATCTGTAATAACCGATTGGTCAATCGCTTAAAATTGGCTTTAGTTAACAAATGTCTCGAAATGGTAAACAAAAATTATCGTGGTGAATATTAACAAACGCCTCAAAAATTTATTATCATGGTAGATGTTAACAAATGCTTTAAAATTTCAGAAAAAAATTTTGTGCTGAATCATAACAATTGCCTCGAAATGTCAAAAGTGTCATTGGTCTGTCATAAATGTCTAAAAGAAAAATTAACGGTTTTGATGGGTTTTATGGGAGAGGCGCCACATATACATTTTTTTTAAAATTGTGCGGTGAATGTTAGGAAGCGCCTCAAATTATCATGTGTCAATTTTTAAAGATTTATTTATTGTGGTGAATATTAACAAACGTCCAAAATTTTTCAGTGGTGGATAATGATAAATGCCTCAAAATTTCAAAATTTATTATCGTTATAGATGTTAAGAAATGCTTCAAATAAAAAAAAAATGCCTGGTAAATTATAACAATTGCCTCAAAATGTCAAAAGTGTCATTGGTCTGTCATAAATGTCTAAAAAAAAATTAACGGTTTTCATGGGAGGGGCGCCACATGCACATTTTTTTTTTAATTGTGCGGTAAATGTTAGGAAGCGCCTCAAATTCATAGGTGTCAATTTTTAAAGATTTATTATGGTGGTGAATATTAACAAACGTCCAAAATTTTTCAGTAGTGGATAATGATAAACGCCTCAAAATTTCAAAATTTATTATCGTTGTAGATGTTAACAAATGCTTCAAAATTTAAAAAAAAAAAATTTCGTGGTGAATTATAACAATTGTCACAAAATGTCAAAAGTGTCATTGGTTTATCATAAATATCTGAATGAAAATTAAAGGTATTGATCAAGGAGCTGACGTCATAACTAAGTCGTCTCCTGTTTAAATAGCCTACCTACATCAAGTCGAGAAATATAACATGATGCCTACGTCACAACTGGTATTTTGGCATGTGGGGGATTTGTTACACACAGTAGCTTCAAGTAGTAATATGTACCATTCCTGGCATTAGGGTGGGTATTACAACTTTTATAATTATTTTGCTAGCGCCATCTATTGACGCACCTGTCAAACACATTCAAGATGGCGATGAGTTTTTTTCAAATTCATATTACAGGTAACTAGATAATATTCAAAAAGTAGGCAAGTTACTAGCGTTTGGTAAATGGTAAGTTGCTTAAACTTGTTAATGGAAAATAAGTATTTACCTGGGATCGATCCGGCTTTTTTCCACCAAACTGTGAAACTGTTCCAAGCACAAGTTGGCGTGCTCGGTGGCCTTGGGGTTGTCCGGATTCAGGGCTCCCGCTCTGTCCACGAACCTGGCGACTGTCCTTTCTAGAGTGGACAGCCAATAGTCCCTGGCCACTTTGTTTATTAGTAAATCTTGAGTGTCCGGCGTGTATTGGTCCGGGTGTTTTAGGACCGGACAAATTCTATTTGTTTCGGTCATGCTGAACTTACAACTGGAAATGATTTCTTATCTATTTAATATTTTTTGCTGATAGTATTGTTTATCATTATCTTTCAACACAATAGATTTCTAATTATTATTCAAACAAAACAACTACTTACAGGTAGTCCTTACTTAAATATTAAATTAACACTGGGTCTTCCGTATTTGTCATTTAAAATTTCTGTAAATAATTGGCTAATGGATATCCCATAAACAAAAACAAATAAATAAAAATCATATGATTTTGACAATTGCCCCTTTAGTGCAAAATCTCGGAGCGGCTGAATGAAAACGCTACGTTCCATTGAAAAACTTTTATTAAATTATTACAGAAATCTGTAAATTGAGTGCAATCAGGGCTGCTAGTACAGTGCAGAAACATTTCAATTTTTATTATATTTCAAGATTTTATAAACTCTTAACTATTTTCAACCAGCTCCATTAATCTATCCACTTTGAACTGCTTGTCCAACTGTTCAATTAACTTCTCCAAATCCACTCCATTGACCATAAACCCCTTCAAATTGTGATAATGCACTCCGTGCAACCTGTGATCCGTAATTCTATCCTGATTATAATTATAAGTACGAATCTTTTCGTTTCGGTCATTGGATCTGACTTGGCTTTTTCTTTTGGCTGCTATTGCGGCAATTTGCTGGTCCAACTCTTTTTGGTAAAGCATCGCTCTGAGCCTGGCCAGCGCCAGTTTTCTATTTTTAATTTGAGATCTGTCAACTTGACACTCCACAGCGATGTTTGTAGGCAAGTGAACTATTCGGACTGCCGAGTCTGTTGTGTTCACGTGCTGACCTCCTGCACCAGTTGATCTAGAATTTATCAATAGCAATCTACATTATCGACAATTTGACAATTACCTTTTTGTCTCGATTTTTAAATCTTTTGGATCGATTTGAATATCGATTTCGCTTGGTTGTGGTAATGCCAATACTGATACCGTGCTGGTATGAATCCTGCCGCTTTTTTCAGTTGAGGGTATCCGTTGCACTCGGTGCACCCCTGCTTCGTGTTTGAAATATTTGAATGCTTGAGGGCCTTCGATTAAAATTGAAGCGTGTCTCAAGCCTCCTAGGTCTGTTGTCAGGTATTCTGCTATTTCGTATTGCCAACCTGAAATTTTCTTGTATGGATTATTGTGAGGATTTTTCAAGGATGACGCACAACCGCCATATTGATGAATCACCATTGATGACGTCATTAACAGCTGTGTGAACATCAAGACGAAAAATAATATGCTACCTACGTCACAACTGGTGATTTTCCTGTAGTAATAATGTGAAAATTTTTACCTTTATTTGCAATAAAAGTGCAATACAAGTTGTAGATTTCTTGGGCGAATAACATGGCCTCTTGTCCACCAACTCCCGATTTGATTTCTAATACAATTGAATTAAAGGAGTCTTGGGTTTCGTTGGGCAATATTGCCTCAACTAAGTTGTCATCAATAGACTGAAGTTTGCTTTCCAGCTCAAGTTTTTCTTGTTTTGCCAACTCCATCATTTCTTTGTCGTTTGAGTCAAGTAACTCTGTGAGACTTGAGATATTTGAAACAATAGCTTTACGCTCATTAAGTAGGTTTATTAGAGGTTGCAACTCATTTACACGTTGATTTATTATATAGTTTGGCTGCTGAATTATTTCAGTGTATTCTTGTTGCAATTTTTCAATATAATTGTTCAAGTTTTTGTTGTTTATCTGTACATTGAATTGGTAGTTTGCTGCTGTATTTGTATAGCGATTTAGCTTTAAATAGTAACTGTTACCTAAATAAGATGAGCGGTTCCTTAATAAACGGGTTAAAAGCATTTTCAAATAATTTGAAAATTCATTGGTTTTCAAATAAATAAACAACAAAAATGAAGTTAGCAGAAAATACAAGTGAGGTTATGTATGATAGTTTGGCGCAAGGATAATACACCATTACTACTACAGAATAGTCTATCATACGGACACAAATTTAATACGCCAAATAACCAGTTGTGACGTAAACAACATAATATATCTCTCCTTGACGTCAGTGGCGGATTTAGGGGGGGGGGCGCGGGGGGCGCGCGCCCCCCCCCTATTGAGCGACGCAACAACGAAATTTTTAACGAAAACACAAACATATTCATCAAGCATTATCCAACATGAAATTTCATATGGTTTTCGCTATTTTTCCAAATGTTTAATACTTTTAAATACGTTTGGCAGCAGCGAGCTGGGAGCGAATCGACTGCGGATGACGTAAATCCGCACCAACTTTGAATTTAATCTATAATTGAAAATTCCAATTAAATTTAATCTCCGATTAAATTAAATGTTGATGTCAAATGATAGTTTATGAAAATCTAAGATAGGAATGTGAAATCGGTTTTCCTCTGAAATTAACCGTTCAGGTTTTACAGCCTGTCAAAATTGCAAAAAGTCAATGTTCAACTGTCAATATTTCCAAAACAGTTGAACTTAGGTATAGGGTATATCACATGAAATCTGCTCAGAATTTTACGTAGAATCCAAATATGCAATCACATACAGGGTGTTTTATTTGAAAAAATGAAAGTTGGTCTAGATAGGAAACAAACCAGAAGTGACACAGGCAATACGTTTAAGTAGAATTGTGGGAAATATTAGGGACATAAAGCTACTTGAAATAATTCATCGGTATCGGTAGCCGTAACGCAACTAGATACGTTGACAAGCGAAAAGGCTGTTAAAGCGCTCCCTGTTCCGGTAAACGTAAACGCATTTCATAACCTAGACATTTTTGTCTCAAAACTTCGGCGTTTTTATATCTAATCTTAAAATTGTTATTTTTTTTGCGATAGAGAAGCACTAAACACACAAGAAAGTATAAACTAAACAAATTAAATCAACCCGGAAGAAAAGGGAGGTTATATTCATTTGAAATTTGACACATGCGTCAGGAATGTCAAGATACGTTACCGATACGGATACCGCGAGAGGGCCGTAACGTTACGTTGTACGTACGGTATCTCGGCCTCCGTATCGCTTCTGCACATGCGCAGTACGATACCGATACGGATACCGAGCAAAAAATACGGAAGCTTTATGTCCCTAATTTACTGAGCAACTTTCATTAAGGTCACTTTTTCGTATACGAGGTAATTAGAAAGTTACAGGTATTATGCGCGACTTTTTTGCCACTCTGTATATTTAAGTCGTTTTTTTATTATTTCTTATCTGAGCCCGAGGCCCTGATGGATCGCCCCCCCCTAGAAGGAATCCTAAATCCGCCGCTGCTTGACGTAGACTGTTTAAACAGCTAACGATTTAGTAATAACGTCGGAAATAGTAACACACCAATATGGCAGCCATTACCAAAAACAAGACCTCTAGTAGTTTGTATTTAGAATATTATCCTTGAATTTAACGTCATTCTTCAATGTACTATAGCGAATTTCATTGGTAGAACCAGTGCAGAGAAATTGTATGTTTTACAAAATTGATGTTACCTGGTAATGACGCATCTGGAGGTGCTTTTTGCAGATTTGCATTATGTTGAGGCAACATGAATGTCCTCTTATTTATATTTATTGGTAGACATTATTGAGACATTAGACAATGCGACATTGCCAAACTGTGATTTCTTTAAGCTTAAATGACGTCAGTATGGCATATATCTTTTCTGATCACTACAAAAACTATTGTAATACAACCAACGACAATCTGACAACGTTACAACATTTACTAATACTTTGCAATTTCATTATTGGTTGTTGAAGTATATGACGTCACATTCAGTAGGTGTTTTGGTTACAGCTAACTTGTATCCTATAATGGGTCAAAAATAGATTTGAAACTTCTAAATTACGGCCCTCAGCCAGTGAATATCGTGTACGCTGTCCCAAACTACAGTACGTATCGGTACAGGATTTCGGAGCATACAAACTTTAATAAACAAAACGCGATTTTTATTATGACGTCATGAACTGGATACAGAATGAACTTTCACGTAACTTGTTTCTAATAGTGAAAAGATTTGAAATCCCCAAAAAACATTAAACGATCAAAGATATTACACACTATACAGGATAGCATATTTTTATAAGGCCTGTGTAGATCGAATCTCACGATTTCCACCACGACAAAGTACCAGTGATGACGTAGCAGCGTGTCGTTGCTCGCCTTTTTGTTGCCTCAACGTACGGTGTTTGCAGTACAGGCGCTAGATTTCAAAATTAAATAATATTTTTTAACGTAACGATATCATAGAAACAGAAAACTTGACAACATTGCAAATACCACTTTTGAATCGGGCATTCCATAAAAAATTCTCAGGTAAAAAATATTGTATATTACAAATTCTTGACCCTTGCCGTCATATTGAATCCTGGCGTATGTGGTTTGGATCAAGATTGTGGGTCGAAAAAGAAACGTTGCCTGATAGCTTTTATGACGTCATCTATATGTCTAAAGATAATGTAAATTTTCATAAGAACCACCTGATGACGTCAACCGTTTGCCATTACCAAACAAGCAATTAAAATTTTGCCAATAATATTGACAACGTCGCCGAAATCTCGATTGAATTTTAATTATACAATTCGAATCACCTGGTAATTCAAGATGGCAACGTGGTCATAATGACGACCGTGAAGTTCACAAACAAAGTCAAATGTAGGTTTAACGTTTAAAGGTTTAACGGTATTTTAGAAACGGTAAAAGTCGCAACATTGCAAATAACACCATTGAATTGGGAATACCAGTGATGACGTAGGCAGTGTGTAGTTGCTCGCCTTCTTGTTACTTTGACGTATGGTGTTTACAGCACTAACTATCATGATTCCACTAAATTTCAAAATTAAATAATATTTTTTAACATAACGATATCATAGAAACAGAAAACTTGACAACATTGCAAATACCACTTTTGAATCGGGCATTCCATAAAAAATTCTCAGGTAAAAAATATTGTATATTACAAATTCTTGACCCTTGCCGTCATATTGAATCCTGGCGTATGTGGTTTGGATCAAGATTGTGGGTTGAAAAAGAAACGTTGCCTGATAGCTTTTATGACGTCATCTATATGTCTAAAGATAATGCAAATTTTCATAAGAACCACCTGATGACGTCAACCGTTTGCCATTACCAAACAAGTAATTAAAATTTTGCCAATAATATTGACAACGTCGCCGAAATCTCGATTGAATTTTAATTATACAATTCGAATCACCTGGTAATTCAAGATGGCAACGTGGTCATAATGACGACCGTGAAGGTATGTTCACAAACAAAGTCAAATGTAGGTTTAACGTTTAAAGGTTTAACGGTATTTTAGAAACGGTAAAAGTCGCAACATTGCAAATAACACCATTGAATTGGGAATACCAATGATGACGTAGGCAGTGTGTAGTTGCTCGCCTTCTTGTTACTTTGACGTATGGTGTTTACAGCAGTAACTATCATGATTCCAGTAAATTTCAAAATTAAATAATATTTTTTAACATAACGATATCATAGAAACAGAAAACTTGACAACATTGCAAATACCACTTTTGAATCGGGCATTCCATAAAAAATTCTCAGGTAAAAAATATTGTATATTACAAATTCTTGACCCTTGCCGTCATATTGAATCCTGGCGTATGTGGTTTGGATCAAGATTGTGGGTTGAAAAAGAAACGTTGCCTGATAGCTTTTATGACGTCATCTATATGTCTAAAGATAATGCAAATTTTCATAAGAACCACCTGATGACGTCAACCGTTTGCCATTACCAAACAAGTAATTAAAATTTTGCCAATAATATTGACAACGTCGCCGAAATCTCGATTGAATTTTAATTATACAATTCGAATCACCTGGTAATTCAAGATGGCAACGTGGTCATAATGACGACCGTGAAGGTATGTTCACAAACAAAGTCAAATGTAGGTTTAACGGTAAAAGTCGCAACATTGCAAATACCACCATTGAATTGGAAATACCAGTGATGACGTAGGCAGTGTGTAGTTGCTCGCCTTCTTGTTACTTTGACGTATGGTGTTTACAGCACTAACTATCATGATTCCACTAAATTTCAAAATTAAATAATATTTTTTAACATAACGATATTATAAAAACGGTAAACTTGGCAACATTGTAGATACCACTTTTGTATCGGGCATTCCATAAAAAATTCTTAGGTAAAAAATATTGCATTTTTTTTTTCTGAACATTAGATTACAAATTTTTGACCCTTGCCGCCATATTGAATCCTGACATTTGTGGTTTGAATCAAGGTTGTGGTGTAAAAGAGGGAGGTTGCAAATTTAATTTTATGACGTAATCTGTTAATGCAAATCATCATAAGAACCACCTAATCACGTCATCTGTTTGCTATTACCAAACAAGCCCATTCTTTATCCAGAGAAAACGGAAATTCAAAAGCCGGAAATAGACAAAAATTGAGACAGTGAAACTGAGAATTACCTAAGAGAAGAAATGTACAAAAAATGAGGAAGACAGTGTTGCCGTATTTTAAAAACCAAGTCATATGTAGGTTTGACGTTCAAAAGTTTAACGGTATCTTAAAAATGGTAAAATTGACAACATTGCAAATACCACCATTGAATTAGACATTTCATGAAAATTCACAGGTAAAAGATATTGTAAAGTTTGTTTCACGAGGGTTTATACTTTTGACATCGAAGACGTCATCAATTTTTTTTGACAAATTGAAATAAATGACTTCTGTTTTAAGAACCGACAAATGTTTTTGACGTCATTGATTTGTTTCAATCAATTTCTATTTGTTAAATAAGGAAGGCAAATTATGTCAAAAGTATAAACCCTCGTGAAACAAAGTGTACATTTTTGTTAAACGCGTTTTGAACATCACAATTTCTTTACCTTTGTCGCCATATTGAATCCTGGCAATTGTGGTTGTTTAAAAGCGAGGATTGTAATAGTATGTTTACGTCATCACTGATACTTTGACGAGCCGCAGGCGAGTAGTGTAAATGTCCTTGCACTTTGACAGCTGATTTAAACAAATGCTAACCCAACCTCACTTTGTCTTCCAGCTGTCAGAATTATCAATTAATTTTGTTATGAAAATTACATAAAAAACTGTGCCTATTATCTATTATTCATAGAAAACATATAGTATTCTACTCGTGGATAATGGCTATTACTCAGTTGGATAGTTACACTACTCGCTTGCGGCTCGTCAAAGTATCAGTGATGACGTAAACAACTTATCGTTTCTAACCTTGTTTGCGTTGTTCGATTTCTGCAAACTGTTATTGAAAATAGAACAAAACTTGCACTCGGAGCAAACAGTGTTGCACCAATACGAAAACTTGTTTTTATTGACAGTTTTATTATGGCGTCATCTATTAGCAACTAAACAAAGCACAACAGAATAATCAATTTTAATGGATTATTTAATTTATTATTTTAATCAATTGATACCCTGAAATGTTCAATTTATACAAAAATAAACAATTTTCCAATAGTTTATCGCAACATCATTCATAGCTACTTTCGGGTGCAGAGTATGGAGCTCCTAGAACACTTCACACCTGTCATACTCCATGCGTTTTGCTCTCGAACGCTTAAAACCAAACAGGTCAAACTGTAGTTGGAGTACTTCGGAGTAACTCGGGAGTGCTCAAAGAATGGCACCCGAAAGCGGCTCAGAGATGGCGCTAGTTCTGTCAAATTTCCACCATCTTGTATTGACATCTGCCAAAACATTCCTCTTTCATTGCGCTTGTGTTTTTTGCCGAGGTAAGTCGGAATTTTCCAAAATTTAATTTTCTTTTATCTTGGTAATCCTTAAAGATTTTTCAAATATTTTTGCATTTTCTTATAGATTAGGGCCTGTTTTATTAGATTTTGATTGTATTTTTGGAAAATCGATGATTTTTCCCTAAAAAAATAATGGTTTTGTGGTGATAAACATAACCATACTTTAATGTTGAAAGGTCTTCGTTTACCAACACTCAACATGTTGAGTGATTATTTATAGCGAATTCAATTATTGGTAGAATCAGTGCAGAAAAAATGTATTTTTATTTCTTTCTTATACAAGCTGCTAGAAAGAGACACGAATACACTCAATGTGCTCTAACCCTTGCAATGGAATTCCCTATTAGTCAGCGGCTTTGTTGAAAATAGATGAAAATTGCTGCTCTACACTTGTTGGAACATCCTCTTATTAATAATCACTCAACATGTTGAGTGCTAGTGAATGTGGCCAATAACTATTCTAAATTTTCTTTTGCATGACTTCTTTTCAGTTCTTAAATTCTTCAAAGAGTCCCTAACCACGCATCAAGATGGGTAGGGAGGACAAGGCTACTTGGAAATCCAACTATTTCACCAAACTCATCGTAAGTAATGGTTCAGGTTACTCCAATTAATAGCGATTTCGATTTTATTGTGCACTTTTTTTTGGTATTTTGCACTGTAACAGCGTTTTCGGTTTACTGCTCCCAGTCTCTTCGGTGACGTCACAGATCTCTGTGGACGTGCTACGAGGGTGATTATAGTTCAAACTTATGGCATTTCCGATTGGTACATCTAGTGCGGAACTAGTGCAATTTTTTCTATTTCTATCTTTTTCTTCTACAGATTGATTAAAAGGATGCAAATACACTCACTGCGCACTGAATCTACCAATCGGAAACGCCATTAGTGTACTTTGGGTCGATTTAACGTTTTTCCAATTCAATATGGTGCCGTGGGAATAATGCACCTGATAACTGTAAAGGCACGTTAACATTTAAATTGGTATTGAATGTAAAAACATCTTCACAATTGTTAAGTTTGTTTTGCCCACGTCGCCATCTTGAATTATCAGCTGATTTGAATTGCCTACTTTGAATCCAAAGTTCCTAAAGTTATAGGTTGTCTGGTAACAGGATTGTTTGAGAGAGGTTAATTTATTACCATTAACTTTGAGTACCTTGGTCTGGTAATGGCAAATAGATGACGTCATTAGGAGCACCTAATGGAGTTTTGCAATAGGTGTGTTCGGACTTAGTTTAGAATTTTGAATTGCACTTGCGTATTTGTTTATATGTATATGTTCGATAAGAACAAATGCGCAAGCGCAGTTAAATTCAGAACGTCCGAACAAACCTAATAAATTTGAGCACCCGAGATGACGTCATAAAAGTTATCAAGCAACTCAAGGTTTCTAAAGTTAATTAGTTGCCTAATCATGGGTAGCTTGATAACGCATCTGGGGTAACTTGTGGAGATTTGTATTATGTTGAGGCACCCCAGATGACGTCATAAAGTTATCAGACAACCTACCTCTCTCAAACAACCTTGGGGCGATTCAACGTTTTGTCAATTCAATATGGCGTCATGGGTATAACAAACTTGACAACTGTACACAAGCTAAGTTTCCAATCAATTGACATTGAATGCAAAGATACCTTCACGATCGGCAAGTTTGTTATGCCGATGCCCACGTCGTCATCTTGAATTATCAATTGATTCCAATTGCCTACTTTCAATTCAAGGTTCCTAAAGTTATAGGTTATCAAGTAACAAGAACTGAACTTTCGCGACAAATGTCATGGACGAACCATTGTTCATCTTATGACGTCATGTAGAAGCTGCATCCATACTTCTGGTGAACTACGTTCAATATGACGTCATAGCTTCTCACGAAAGCGTTTGTGTTCATGAAATCATGGAAGTAGTTTGTCGCAAAAATTCAGTTAAGGTTATTTAAGAGAGGTTAATTTATTACCATTGACTTTAGGAACCTTGGTCTGGTAATTGCAAATAAATGACGTCATCAGGAGAATCTAATGGAATTTAGCAATAGGTGTATTCGGACTTAGTTTAGAATCAGTTCTGAATTGAACTACGTTTGCGCATTTGTTTATACAGGGTTCTCGTTATGTTATATTTCAGAACCGGCTCGAAAAAAAAATTACAATATTTCCTACCTGGGGGTTTTTCGGAATGCCCGATTCAATAGTGGTATTTGCAATGTTGCCAAGTTTACCGTTTCTAAAATGTCGTATGTAACTTGATTTTTTTAAATGGATAACCGTCTTTATTTTTATTGTAATTAATTTAGCGTGCCAACATTACTAAAACCCCTAAATACCAAAACTCCATTTTACTTGGCTTATGAAATATGGCAACACAGATTTTTTGTTAAAATGTATGGAAACAGTCTTGTATTTCAGAAAAGACTTTGGCAAAATGTATAATATTCCCTACCTGGGAAATTTTGGAAATGCCCGATTCAATGGTGGTATTTGCAATGTTGCCAAGTTTACCGTTTATAAGATGCCGTATGTAACTTGATTTTTTTTTTTAAATAGATGCCCATATAGGCAGTTACATATGGCATCTTAGAAACGGTAAACTTGACAACATTGCAAATACGACCGTTGAATCGGGCATTCCTAAGAATGTTGTACATTTTGCTAAAGTCCTTTCTGAAATACGAAACTGTTTCCATACATTTTAACAAAAAATCTGTGTTGCCATATTCCAAAAACCAAGTTAAATGGAGTTTAGGTATTTAAGGGTTTTAGTAATGTTGACACGCTGAATTAATTACAATAAAAATAAAGAAGGGCATCCATTTAAAAAAATCAAGTTACATACGACATCTTAGAAACGGCAAGCTTGGCAACATTGCAAATACCACTATTGAATCGGGCATTCCCAAATATTGTAATTTTTTTTCAAGCCGGTTCTGAAATATCAGACTGTTTTCATATATAACGACAACCCTCTATATGTTCAATAAGAACAAATGCACAAGTGCAGTTCATTTCAGAATGTCCGAACAAACCCAATATGCTTAAACACTCGAGATGACGTCATAAAGGTTATGTTATGAAGGATGATACATACTACAACTACAGAATGGTCTATCCTAGTGAGGCCTGAGTGTAACAAATTCGCCCCTCCTCCCCTTTCCCTCCAACGCCAAATCATCAATTGTGACGTGTAGACAACATCTTATTGTCTTAAACAGCTGACAATAATTTAATTATGTGGTTGGAAATGGTGACACATCAATATGGCGGTGATTACACAGGCAACCTACCTTTTTCAAACAACTTTGAGGCGATTCGACGCTCTCTTAATTCAATATGGCGCCATGGGTATTATCATCGAGTACAACAAACTTAACAACTGTACACAAGCTACGTTTACATTCAATTCCAATTAATTGAAAGTAAATATTTTCACGGCCGTCAAGTTTGTTATGCCCACGTCGCCATCTTGAATTATGTAGTTGGAATTAATTTTTTTTGAAAGAGGTAGGCTGTCCAATAACTTTTATGAAGTCATTTTGGGTACCCGCATAAAAATTTCCATAGAATCTTTCTGATGACGTCATCTGTTTCCCATTATTAGACGGCCTATCAACTTTGGGAAACTTGAAATCGTCATATGAGGAATTTCAATCTATATGGCGGCCATGGTCAAACAATGTAATTGGCACAAAGGATTTCAGTTTCCTTCTGATTATATTGCTTCTGAAAGAAGGATAATTCTTACAAAGTAACCCAAACTAACAAACAGTGATGTTTGTTTGACCTTTGCCGCCATATTGAATTTCACAGGTCGTTGGATTGTTTTGATTTATCGAATTTGATACAGCAAAAAAGAGTGTTCGGTGCAAGATTTGAGAGCAGTTTTTGCTCAAATCGAACACGCTCTGTTTGAAGCCGAACATGTTCTAGGTCGGTTTTTGATCAAATCTAGAGCAGTTTTGGGGCAAAAATCGAAAGCGCTATTATTTTTGTTTCAAAATGGGCCACTTTTACGTGTTTGAACAAATTAGTAAACAAAAATTCACCTTACGGAAATCCCCTGTCTCACTAGCTAAAGCCAATATTTATGTGCTTTGTTGCCATATTAGAAATCAAAAATTTCCATTCAATTTTTTGATAGCATGGATGCCATATTTATTATACCTATCCTTTATTTTCTTATTGAGTAGTCAAGGACAAGTACTAATGAGAAATTTGGCATCCTCGCATTTCTATTGATTTTTACGGGCTCTGACGTCATAATCCCGTGAAAGTGGCCTATTTTGACAAGAGCCTGGAATAGACAAAAAATTAGATTTTTTTCTGTCATTTAGCAACTCTTGGAAGAATACCCCAAGTGTTTCATTGTGGGCGCTGACAATGTCGGCTCGAAACAAATGCAACAGATCCGTATTTCTTTACGTGGCGCTGCTGTCGTACTCATGGGCAAAAATACCATGATGCGCAAAGCTATCAAGGGCCACCTGGAAGCCAACCCGTGCCTGGAACGTCTGTTGCCGCACATCAGAGGCAACGTCGGCTTTGTCTTCACCCGTGGAGACCTCGTCGAAGTCCGTGACAAACTGCTCGAGAACAAAGTCAGGGCGCCTGCGCGTGCCGGAGCCATCGCACCTTTGTCCGTTGTCATCCCAGCTCAAAATACAGGGTTGCCACCAGAAAAAACATCTTTCTTCCAGGCTTTGAGTATTCCAACCAAGATTTCAAAAGGTAAGAATTGTCACTTCACTTGTCAATTAGTTGACTTTTGACATTTAAAATGATGACATTATTTTTCGTCTCTCAATGTGTACACTAGTTGGAGCTAGAAATAGCAGAACCCCCAACTAGTTGCACTAAAATGTGGACAAACTTTACCTGATTTTTTTTTCCAAAAAAACTCAAAAATGTTTTGACACCAAACTAGGATAATTAATAATCAAATTTCCTAAAGGAACAATCGAAATCGTCAATGACGTCAACATCCTCAAACCCGGCGACAAAGTGGGTGCCTCTGAAGCCACCCTTCTAAACATGTTAAACATCTCTCCATTTTCCTATGGTCTTATTGTCGAACAAGTCTACGACTCTGGTACTATTTTCGCACCTGCAATTTTGGACATCAAACCGGAAGACTTGCGTCAAAGATTTTTGGCCGGAGTTGCCAACTTGGCCGCTGTATGTTTGACAATTGGATACCCGACAGTCGCTTCGGCGCCCCATAGCATTGCCAACGGGTTCAAGAACTTGCTGGCCATCGCTGCCGTTACCGACATTGAATTCAAAGAGGCCAATACCATCAAGGAATTCATCAAGGTAATATCAAAAACTATAAAATTTTTACTATATTTAGGATGACGTCACATATAGAATTATTGACACAATGACATAAGAGAAAATATAGGCGTTGACAACATTGTCCTTGTTCGATGATGTCATCCTAAATATGTATGTATAACATAAAAAACTTATAATTTAAAATTTTCTTTTGTTTGTTTAGGATCCATCTAAGTTTGCTGCTGTGGCCGCTCCGGTTGCAGCTGCGGCTGCCGCAGCTCCAGCTGCTAAAAAAGAAGAGAAAAAAGATGAGTCTGAAGAAGAAGATGACGACATGGGATTCTCGCTCTTTGACTAAGCTGTTGTTTGTTTTTTAGGAGCCTGACTGGTCAATAAACAATGAAACAAAATTGAGTTTTATTTTTCATAAGCATTTTTTGACAGATGAGTTACATTTCCTACTATAGGCAAACTTCATGTCTTAATTTTGACATTGTTACAAATGTCAATTGAAACAAAAGATTATAACTTATTATTAATTAAAAGCGAACTCAATATGAATGAGTGAGAAAGAGAAAGCATCATTTTGGATGAATTGAAAAATGTGAATATTCATATTTTTTCTATTCTAGGCTCTTGAATTTTCTTTATTGAGACAAATTCAAGAGCTGAGAATAGACAAAACATGATTTGGGAAAATTAACTTACCATGAAGGTTTTGCTAAGAAAAATGGCATTTTATTCAAAAATCAACTTGCCAATTATGAAAAATTCGATACCTCACACTAAAAAACACTTTTCCGCACTGAAAACGAGAAAAACCAGAGCAAAATACTACTGCGGCCATTTTTGTTGAAAAATACAATTTTAAAATGGCCGCCCAAGGCCTACTTTGATGTTTATTTCGAAAGGTGAAGTTAGCTGATATTACAGGGACTCAATACACCTTTACACAGTGGCGACAATAGAGGTCCCGTCGCCATATTTTTGCTAATTTTGAATATTTTATTGGTGAATATAAAAGTGAGCCAAGCCCCCGCCGCCATATTCTTGCCAATTTTCAATATAAACATATAGGATTTCAAAAATAGAACGACAATTGTCGTTACTGTAGCTAATATGACAATTGCCACTTACCATGGGAATATTATTTGAATATTAACGTGTCAATTATAGAAAATCCAATTCTTCGTATCACAAGAAACATTTTCCGACCAAAACACAATAGGACGATCCACCGACTTGTCAAAACATCAATTCAATATGGCGGCAACGGTCAAACACCTACAATGTGTGTTTCTATATAGAAATATCAAAACCAAATGTGGCGGCTATGGTCAAACAATGAAACGTGTTCTCTGTGTATAATTTGTGAATTTTTAAAGGGATTTTCTATTGCTCAAAAAGGATAATTTACATATTTTCGTATTGTATAAACAAAAAACAAACACACATCACAGATGTTTGACCGTTGCCGCCATATTAAATTTATGTTTTGACAGGTCGTTGGTTTGTTTCATTTTGAAATGGCCGTCCAAAGCCTACTTTGATGTTGTCGAAACGTAAATTTAGCTAATAGAAAATTTTCATTGTTCTCGATGAAAAATCAGATTTTCTTTGAAAATTACCAAAAATTCAGTACCTTGGCGTAAGCCACAAGACTCATTTCCATCCAATTGTAATTATATATGCGAATTTTCTGTTTATGATGTGTAAACGCATCTATACTGGCCGTTTGAGGTTCGAGAAATGGAACGGAAAGTGTGAAAAGGGATGTGACGTCATAGCATAGGTGCGCAAACTACTCCAGCGCTTGCGGCCTAAGATGACATTAGATTTTCAAATTACTGATTAAAGTTGTTTAAAAGTAGAGGTTGCGTGATAATTTCTATGACATCATTATTATGTAAGGTGGCATTAGATTTTCATTACAGTGGCTAAATAAACCTTTACATACAGTGGCGACAATAGAGGTCCGGCCGCCATCTTGTTCCCAACCGCTTGTTACTTTTAAATATTAATATATAGGAGTTAAATGGACATCTATCATTAAAAAATTGGAATCAACGTATTTGATGACCATTATTAGGTCCATCAAATACGTTGTTTTCCATGATTTTGATGGATGTTCACCTTAATCCCATATATTCATATTTAAAACTAACAAGGGGTTGGGAACAAGATGGCGGTGTTTTCAGTATAAATATATGGGATTTTAGAACCAATCAAAAATGAGACAGCAATTGTCGCCACTTTGGGTTATAGAGTCACTGTACTGTGGGTTATAGAGTCACTGTAGATTTTCATGTCAGGATTAAAGCTGTTCAAAAAACGAAGTTGCCTAATAATTTTCATGACGTCACTGGTATGCCGCTTACGAGATATTTACACATCAGTGTCTCGAGTACTTGCAGGCTCGCGCATATTTTTCTTTATTAATGTCTGAGTGAGTGTTGCAATGTTGCCAAGTCGTGTTTTTTTTTTAGTTCTAACTGATAATTGAAGACATTTTTTGAAATATCGTCCACTATTTTTCCCCATTGCGGCGCTATAACTCAAATATAAAAAAAAAATCTGACAACATTGCTTTTGTAATAATTGTTTTTTTATTATCGACGCACACTGTTGCCATATTTTTTTTTTCATTTACTAGCCAACCAATGACATTTTAAACTAACCCGCGCCCTGTGTTGAGATGTTTTCTATTTACATGCACAAACAAAATGTAACAAGAATGACAATAAGCTGCTAGATGCAGTGACACTTGGCAACAAACCACAGAAAAAATGAGAATTCTATAGGAGTTATGGAACCAAATGTGGCTCACTAGATTATTGAATAGTAGCAAATACCACCCAATCAGAAAAAAGAAGAATGGTTCAAATTCATTTCCAGGGCCTACTGGCCAAACCGTCGTATGACCATAATTGTTTCAAGTTTCAAATTCAAAATAAGAATTATTTTTTAGGCTTGGCAACACTGCACTGAATTTTGTTTCATTAACATTGATTAATGAATTTCAATAAAAAAAAAACTCCTTTTTATTAAGTTTTGATGTGTAAACATTTATACCGGCAGTTTGAGGGTAAATTTCGGACTTGTGGAAGGAAACATGACGTCATAATCCATACGCAGCTACTTCAGCGCTGGCGGCATAAGGTGCCATTAGATTTTCAAACCAATGATCAAGGCTATTTAAAAGAGAAGGTTGCTTTGTAACTTTTGTGATGTCATTGGTATGCAAGATGGCATTAGGTTTCAAGTCAATAATTAGAGCTGCGTTTAAAAAAAAGAGGTTGCGAAGTAATTTCTATGACGTCATTGGTGTGCCGCTCACAAGATGTTTACACATCAGTGTCTCAAGTACTTGCAGGCTTGCTCATTTTTTTCATTAGTCTGAATCAGTGTTGCAATGTTGACAACTTGTGTTTTTTTTTTTAGTTTCAACTGAAATTTGATTCAAACTTTTTGAAATATTCTCCACTATTTTTCCCTATTGCGGTGCTATAACTTAAATATAAAAGAAAATCTGGCAACATTGCTCTTGTAATAATTGTATTTTATTAACACACACTGTTGCCAGATATTTTTTTTTCCATTCACTAGCCAACCAATGACATTTCAAACCAACCCGAGCCCTCTGTTGGGATGCATAAACAAAATATGACAAGCATCACAATAAGTGCTGCTAGATTCAGTGACACTTGGCAAAAAATCAACGAAAAAAAAAATCTATAGGAGTTATGGTATCAAATTTGGCCCATTAGATTGTTGCATAGTAGCAAATGCCACCCGCAATGAGAAAAAAGAAGTTCAAATTCATTTCCATGGCCTACTAGCCGAATCGTCGTATGACCATAATTGTTTCAAGTTTCAAATTCAGAATAAGAATTATTTTTCAGGCTTGGCAACACTGCACTGATTTTTTGTTTCACAAACATTGATTATTAAATTTCAATAAAAAAAATTCCTTTTCATCCAGTTTTGATGTGTAAACATCTATAACGGCAGTTTGAGGGTAAATTTCGGGAAATAGGACAGAAATGTCGAAGGGAATGTGACGTCATAATTTATCAGCGCTTGAGGCCTAAAGTACGAAAGGCTGTTTAAAAGAGGAGGTTGCTTAGTAACTTTTATGACGTCATTGGTATGCTTAGGTGGTATCAGATTTTCATGTCAACGATCAAAGTTGTTTAAAAAACGAAGTTGCCTAATAATTTGTATGACGTCATTGGTATACTACTCACGAGAAATTTACACGTCAGTGTTCCGATCGAGTAATTGCAGACTTGTTCATTTTTATTTTATTGATGTCTGAATTAGTATTGCAATGTTGCCAACTTGTATTTATTGAGGTATTTTAATACAAGATTGGAAATTAACAATTTATTCCACATAAAATCATCGATTTAGCTCCAAACGTTAATTACCAAGATCAATTAGTCGAAATGCTTGTTTATAGAACAAACATTCTCTCTATCTCTCTCTGCTAACCTAATAAATTGCCTAGCGTCTCCCATTAATGCAGCAATATGTGCATTTTGTATTAGATTAAAGCATCTGTAAATTTTATTGGTTTTGATGCGAAACGTCAATCGAAAATTTTTCTTTGTCAAGTCACATGACAAAGTAGGCCATAATTGAATGAGTTCGAACCTGGATTTTTGTACAGTAAATTTTGAAAAAATCAGCATAATATTAACCGCAACATAATTTTACCTCAAATTGTTGAAATACGTTCCTTTGTATGCATTATGCATCAAAGCGCCTTTGATCGTGTATACATACGGACCAGAATTTCAGGAGTCATTTTTCTTAAAAAAAAGAAAGAAGAATTTTAATCGGTGAGCGGGAAAATAATTTGACTTTTGTTCGAAAGCAAAAAAAAAGACAATCAGATTTACATTTCAGCTTATCGCGTTTTCCTGTCCTCCCTTTTCACGTTTAAATTTGAATTTTATCTTTCGTATTTATTTTGTCGTTAATTTCAATGCGTAGTAGTAGGCCATGGAAATAAGTACAAATTCTTCTTTTTTTTAATTTTGATTGTATATGGCTCTTGTTACAACAATAATTGACACATTTATAGATTCTTCTTTTTTTTTTGTTTACTGTATGGCGTTTTTGGCAGAAAACATTTTGTCAAAAAAAAAAAACAATTTATGTAAGTCAAATTGGCAAACGTTAAAAATTAAAATTCCAATCAAAACCGTGGTTTTTGTTACATAACGATAGTGTTACCAACCCAAATGTGAATAAAATATAGAAACTTGGCAACATTGAATTATAAACAGTATTGCCAATTTCAACAATTCAATTGATAAACACTGATGCAATAATTACATTAATATTTTCCTGAGTCATATTTTTATATTTAAAGATAAATAATAAATCTGGCAACACTACTAGTGACAGCTGGAGATTGGTTAACGACTATGAAATCAAGGAAATTTTCAAAATATTTCCAGTGATGATTTGCGTGAGTGTCTTGATGGAAAAAATGCAACAAAATCCTCGGCTAAAAGAATCTCAATTGAAATTGATTTGTTTTGGATTTCATAAACTTATAGTTGGTAGCTTTGTGTTTTCTATCTTGTTCATTTTTCTTTTTGAAATAAAAAGAGACAGAATTAAACAAATTGACAGCTTTGACGCATCCTTCAATAAACAAAGTTTTCAAAGTCTTATTTTTGATTCTTGAAACATCAAAATGGCTGAAACTCAACTGAAGTTTCAGTGGTTTGTTTTGGATGTCAAAAAATTATAGTTGGCAGGCTTGTACTTTCTATCTTTTTCTTTTTTTGAATAAAGTGAGACAGAATTAAACGAATTGAAGTTTTTGACTCGCAGCCGTCAATAAACAAAAACCTAATTTTCGTGACGAATGTGGAACCATAGTTCGTCTGTGACGTCATGAGTTTGAACGGTGACTAGAAACTGCGACCATGCTTCCGGCGAACTACGTTCAATATGACGTCATAAGTTTCTCGCGAAAGCGTTTGTATTCATGAAATCATGAAAATAGTTTGTCGCGAAAACTCGGTTAAAGTTTTTAAATTTTCATTTTTAAAGAATTCTGGCAACAGTGTGAGTTGATAATAAAAATGCAGTTGGAGTTCGATTAATTCTCAACGAGCAAAAAGATGACAGGCCCACGTGATCAATTTTGAAACTTTAAATCAAAGATGACGTGGGCTTTTGCCAACAGTCTAATTTTTTAGCTCGCGGTGAATTAATCGAACTAGCTTACAATTACAAGAGCAATGTTGCCAGATTTCTTCTTTTTGAAGATTGAATTATAGCGTCGCAAAGGGGAAAAATAGCGGACGATATTTCGAAAAGTTTGAATCAAATTTTTTCAATTGTCAGTTGAAACGAGTTGGCAACATTGCAACACTGATTCAGACATTAATTTTAAAAAATAAGCAAGTCTTGAACTGTGTAAACATCTCGTGACCGGCATACCAATGACGTCATTAAATTTACTACACAACTTCTTCTTTTAATCAGCCTTGATTATTGACATGAAAATCTAATGCCACCTTGCATACCAATGACGTTATAGACATTATTACGCAACCTCTACTTTTAAACAGCCTTGATCATTGACATGAATATCTAATGGCACCTTATGCCGCCAGCGCTGTAGTAGCTGTGTATGGATTATGACGTCATGTTCCCTTCCACAATTCCGTCCCATTTCCCGAGATTTACCTTCAAACTGCCGGTATAGATGTTTACACATCAAAACTTAATGAAAAGGAGTTTTTTTTATTGATATTCAATAATTAATGTTTGTGAAACAAAATTCGATGCAGTGTTGCCAAGCCTAAAAATTAATTCTTATTCTAAATTTGAAACTTGAAACAATTATGTAACGCTTCGCCTAGTAGGCCATGGAAATAAAATTTGAACTATTCTTCTTTTTTTCTGATTGGGTGGCACTTGCTACTATGCAACAATCTAGTGGTCGAAATTTGGTTCTATAATCATAATCCCTATAAAATTCTCTTGTTGCCAAGTGTCACTGAATCTAGCAGCACTCATTGTCATTCCTGTCATATTTTGTTTGTGCGTCTAAATGGAAAACATCTCAACATTGAAGACTCGAATTTTTGAAATGCCATTGGTTGGCTAGTAATTGGAAAAAAAAAATATCTGGCAACAGTGTGCGTCAATAATAAAAATACAATAATTATTATAAGAGCAATGTTGCCAGATTTAAGATAAAGCAAAGCAATGGGGAAAAATAGTGGATGAGTTGGCAACAAAGCAAAAAAAAATAAATGAGTTTGCAAGTACTCGAGACATTGATGTGTAAACATCTCGTAAGCAACATACCTATGACGTCATAAAAGTTACTACGCAACTTCTGCTTTTAAATAGCCTTGATCATTGGCATGAAAATCTAATGCCACCTGGCATACCAACCAATGACGTCATAAAAGTTACTACGCAATTTCTTCTTTTAAACATCCTTGATTATTGACATGATAATCTAATGCCACCTTGCATACCACTGATGTCATAGACAATATTACGCAATCTCCACTTTTAAACAGCCTTAATCTTGGCTTGAAAATTTAATGGCACACAAAATTCAGTGCAGTGTTGCCAAGCCTAAAAAATAATTCTTATTCTGAATTTGAAACTTGAAACAATTATGGTTATGTAACGCTTCGGCTAGTAGGCCATGGAAATAAAATTTGAACCATTCTTTTTTTTTTCTGATTGGGTGGCACTTGCTACTATGCAACAATCTAGTGGGCCACATTTGGTTCCATAACTCCTATAGAATTCTCATTTTTTCTTTGATTTGTTGCCAAGTGTTACTGAATCTACCAGCACTCATTGTCATTCTTGTCATATTTTGTTTGTGCGTATAAATGGAAAACATTCTAACATTGAGGACACGAATTTCTGAAATGCCATTGGTTGGCTAGTAAATGGAAAAAAAAATGGCAACAGTGGGAATCAGATTTTCTTAAAAATTTAACTTAAAGCACCGCAATAGGGAAAAATAGTGGATGATATTCCGAAAAATGTGAATCAAATTACTTCAAAGAAAAAAACGAGTTGCCAACATTGCAAACCTGCAAGCGAGTCTGCAAGTACTCGAGACACTGATGTGCAAACATTTCATGAGGGCATACCAATGACGTCATAAAAGTTACTAAGCAACTTCTGCTTTTAAAAAGCCTTGATCATTGGCATGAAAATTTAATGCCACCTCGCATACCAACCGATAACGTCATAAAAATTACTACGCAATTTTATTTTTTAAACAGCCTTGATCATTAAGATGAGAATCGAAGGCCGTTGGAGTAGCTCGGCGTTCTAATCACTGCGCATTGGTTTATGACGTCACATCCCCTTTCACACTTCCGTTGCATTTTTCAAAATTCGCCCGGTATAGATACGTTTATACATCATAAACAGAAAATTGACATACACAGCTCCAGCTGGATGGAAATTAGTTATTCATTGCGATAGACCTATCTATTTTTACCTGGTATGCGCGCGCAACACGAGGCAATGTCTTTTTATTGGCTAGCTAATACAGGTGTGAAGTGATCGTTTTGCACGCTGGGCATCTCTTTATCCTTGTTCATTGCACGTCGTCTGACAAGAATAAATCTAAAGTTGATATTCAACTTGACAAGTGTCATTCAAAAGTTGTTTGACATTTTCATTGACAAATACGTTGCACAGCACGCGGTTTTTCTACTTTCCTTTTTATCCTGTGCAATTAAGAAGGACGGATTGCTATACGTAAGTCTAACATAATTTGGTACGTTTTGCCTCGTCTTGCGCAATGAGCGTTCTGTGTCTTTTTTTATTTAATGAAGTTACATTCGTATTATTACCTCTTTGTCTGGTAAAATAGATAGGTCTATTGCGACACAAAAATAGATTCATAAATGCAGTGTTGCCAAGCCTAAAAAAATAAATTTGAAACCAATAATTTGAAATTTGATACAAATAGGGTCGTGTAACACTTCGAGATTAGTAGGCCATGGAAATAAATTTGACTCATTCTTCTTTTTTCTGATTGCATGACACTTGCTACTATAGGATATTTACGATATACATATTTAGGATGACGTCACATATGGTAAATTTTTGTTGCCAACCTAACAAAACTGCAAGTATCTTTTAATGCATTTATAGTCGGGAAAGTTGAGATGTCTTTCTTTTAGTTGGCAACGAGGCGCGACGTTGCACGATTTACATAAACATTGTCGATTCATTTTTATTCGTAGCTGTCAGTGGTCTTGATAACTTATCATGACATTCTGGTAAATTATAGGGGAAAAAAAAAGAGGCATTGACAACATTTTTGTCCTTATTCTATGACGTCATCCTAAATATAACCTATATGCAATATTCTGGTGGGCCATGCAAATAAATTTGGTTTTATTACCTCTTGCCAATTGTCACTAAATGTAGTAGCATTTACTGTCATTCTTGTCACATTTTGACGGCAAAACATTAAAACATAGAGGGCGCAATTATTTTGAAATGTCATAGTTGGCTAGTAAATGACTTTTACTTTTGTTATTCAAAGACAAACAAAATATTCTAGCAACAGTGTGCTTCGATAATAAAAATATAATTGCATAAGCAACGTTGTCAGATTTTCTGTTTTATTTAAGTTTAGTTGACGATATTCCGAAAAATTCAAATCGAATTCTTCCAATGGCATGTAATATTGACAGCTGAGTTGTAGAGGGCGCTTCTGTACTTGGACTTCTTTAAATAGGGCTATATAATCCATATGGCGGCCATGGTCAAACAATCAACTTGGCGCCAACCATTTCATTTACCTTTATTCATATGAAAGATCAATTTGTGTATCTATTCCCGGCTCTTGAATTCACCTGTCAACTGTCATTTCTGTCAATTTAGAATGAAAAAAAAAAGACAAAAATTGATTTTTTTTTTTTTTATGTCCCGGTAAAATCTGGTTAATTTTGAAAAGCGCCTATTGCTTGACATTTGTTGTAGTAAATATATGGCCTACTTAATGAAAAATTGTACCAGAAAGTATATGTGTCTTTTTTCAATGTTACTGATCAAAAAAGGAGGGAGAAGGATAAACCAAAAAGGACACTGATTGTTTTGTCAGTTGAAAAATGTAAGGTTAACTCAATAATGATACACACCTACAAGATTGCTTATCCGCCTCGTTTTTCGTAATCGCCGCCATATTGGTGTGCCACCATTTCCATCATAAACAGCCTACGTGAAGACGGGAAATTACATGCTGCCTACGTCACAATTGGTGATTTAGGGAAGGGGGGGATTTGTTTCATACAGGCTAGACCATCCTGTAGTAATACTGTGTATCATCTTTGAGCTTTGCTTACTTTGAAATTTGACACTTTCATGATGCATACAAGGTTTCGGCTAGTAGGCCATGGAAATAAATTTGAATAATCCTTCTTTTTTTTTTTCTGATTGCATGACACTTGCTACTATAGAATATTTACGCTGTACATATTTGTGATGACGTCACATATGATAAGTTTTTGCTGCCAACCTTTTCTTCTTTTTTCCCAAACATAAACCATTTTAGGCATGTAATTTAGTAAAAAGTCGGAGCGATTAACTATGCGTCAATAGGTGGGCAAAATAAAAAAAAAAATTAAACATGTAAATTGTATTCTTCCAATTATGATTTTCTCTTGCCGAGTTTCACGCTCGACAAACTTTCGAGAACGGGTAATAAACAATGTATAGTGCACCTATCAATACGGTATAATTTGGATTTTGACAAACACATAGAGCGTGTTTGATATCGGCACGCTGTATTCGCGAGATAAAAATATTTTGGGCCGAACAATAAATGTATTGATCCTTTTAATTATTGTCGACTGCGCCACATTTTTACGTATTTATGAGGTTTCAACTGTAATCACCTGGTTGGCTTTTACCTAATGCCACCTCTTACGGAGCGTATTGTTTTCTCGAAAGCAATTTAAATACAGCGTCGGAAGCACAACAAAGGGCACTCTATAATAATCTTAGCTGTTGAAGTTTTTCTTGCCTAAGAAAAACAATCTGGAAAAGTTTCTTGGGTGATTGATTTGAAATTCAAATAATATTGAGCTGGGATCGGTTGCCGAACATGGCCTACTAATAAGTAGCAAGTGCCACACAAGTTTTCTAAAAAAAGAAGAGATCAATTCTATAGCCTATATACTAGCTTGTTACATAGTAGCAGTAGCAAGTACCGCAGAATCAGAAAAAAGAAGAATGATTTAAAGTTATTTCCATGACCATATTTGTGTCAAATTTCAAATTCTCGCAAGCCATTGGCGTAGAGAATTTATTTTTTAAGGCTCGGCAACACTGCATTTCTGTATCATCCATTATTGAATTGCAATAAAAAACTAATTTTCATCCAGAAGTTGTGTCCGTCAATTTTCAGTTTTGGATATGTACCGGTCGTTTAACGGTGAATTTCGAAAAATGGGACGGAAGAGGATGTGACGTCATAACCCATGCGCAGTGATTAGTACGCAGAACTACTTCAACGGCATTCGATTTTCATCTTAATGATCAAGGCTGTTTAAAAAAAGAAACTTTGTAATCATTTTTATGACGTCATTGGTATGCCAGATGGCATTAGATTTTCATGTATCTGCTCATTTTTTTTACGTCTAAATCAGTGTTGCAGTGTTGCCAACTCGTATTTTTTTTTAAGGTTTTAATTAATAATGGAAGAAATTTGATTCACATTTTTCGAAATATCGTAGCACTATTTTTCCCTATTGCGGCGCTATAACTCAAATATAAAAAAAATCTGGCAACATTGTAAAAATTGTATTTTTATTATCGACACACACACTGTTGCCAGATATTTTTTTTTCGTTTACTAGCCAACCAATGACATTTCAAACTAACCCGCGTTTTCCATTTACGCATGCACAAACAAAATATGACAAGAATGAGATTAAGTGCTGCTAGATTCAGTGACACTTGGCAAAAAGTCAAAAAAAAAATAAGTATTTAATAGAAGTTATGGAACCAAATTTGGCCCACTAGATTGTTGCATAGTAGCAAATGCCACCCAATCAGAAAAAAGAAAAATGGTTCAAATTTATTTCCATGGCCTACTAGCTGAAACGTTGCATATATCATAAAAGTGTCAAATTTCAAAATAGATGAAGCTCGGAAGCCATTAGCGTATCGAGTTTATTATTTCAGGCTTGGCAACACTGCATTTATGAATCTATTTTCATGTCTCTTTCTTATTTCAGTTTTGAATTATAATATGTCTGAATTAGTGTTGTCATTTTACCAACTTATGTTTAGGCATACAGATGACGTCATGAAAGGTATCAGGCAATAAAACAACCACAAATTCAAAAGGATTCAACACTGTGATTTAATGTTGCCAAGTTTCTATAATTGAAATCAGTTGCCAATCATGGCCTACTTATAAGTAGCAAGTGCCATGCAATTTGAAGAATAAAAGAAGAGACTAATAATTTCATAGCCTACTAGTTTTAATTTTTCTAAAATATACACAAAAATATTTGCATGGTCAACAAGATTATGTAGCAATTTTCTTGCATCGTAAATAATATGCATTCAAAAATGTATGTAGTATAGTAGGCCATATTGTGTGTGCAAGTGAGTACACTTTTTATAGGCTAGAGCTGGCAACTCTGTATTTTGATTATATTGAGAAAACGGACAATATTATGGCAGAACTGTTTCCAGACTTTAAGTAAAACAGTGTTGCCATAACTATTTGTTTTGTTACAAATTGGTAGTTCTATCTCTCTCACACTTGACACTAATATCTCTGTAACAGAAGTTGACAGATAAGCATCGAATTAAGTATCATTTGTCAATTAGTTTATTTATTACTGAGTTGAATTCAAGAGCCGGGAATAGACAAAAAACGATTCCATCTCTTTTCTTCTCTATAGTTTCTTTACCTGGTAATGGTTCTATCTCTTTCACACTTGACACTAATTTTTCTGTAACGAGAGTTGACAGATAAACATTGAATTAAACGTCATTTGTCAATCAATTTGTTTATGACTGAGTTCAATTCAAGAGCCGGGAATAGACAAAAATCGATTCTATCTCTTTTCTTCTCTATATAGTTTCTTTACCTGGTAATGGTTTTATCTTTCTCACATTTGACAGTAATTTCTATGTAACAGTAGTTCACAAGTAAACATAGAATTAAACGTCATTTGTCAATCAATTTGTTTATAAGTTAGCTTAATTCGAGAGCTGGGAATAGAAAAAAATCGATTCCATCTCTCTCTCTCTCTCTGTATAGTTTCTTTACTTAGTAATGGTTTTATCTCTCTTACACTTGACACTAATTTTTATGTAACAGCAGTTGAGAAGTAAACATTGAATTAAACGTCATTTGTTAATGAATTTGTTTATGACTGAGTTGAATTCAACAAAGTATGAAAGGGGATGTGACGTCATAACCCATGCGCAGTGATTAGTATGCAAAACTACTCCAAACGAGATTCGATTTTCATCCTAATGATCAAGGCTGTTTAAAATTTAAAAAAATGCGTAGTTACTTTTATGACGTCATTGATATGCCAGGTAGCATTAGATTTTCATGCCAATGATCAAGGCTATTTAAAAGCAGAAAATGCGTAGTAACTTTTATGACGTCATTTGTATGCCGCTTACGAGATGTTTACACATCAGTGTCTCGAGTACTTGCAGACTAGTTTATTTTTTTTTTTACTTTGTTGCCAACTCATCCACTATTTTTCTCCATTGCTTTGCTTTATCTTAAACCTGGCAACATTGCTCTTGTAATAATTATTGTATTTTATTATTGACGCACACTGTTGCCAAATTTTTTTTTTCCAATCACTAGCCAACCAATGGCATTTCATTGGGATGTTTGTTTTCCATTTACACGCACTAACAAAATGTGACAAGAATGACAATGAGTGCTGGTAGATTCAGTGACATTTGGCAACAAAAGAATTTTATAGGGATTATGGTTATAGAACCAAATTTGGACCACTAGATTGTTGCATAGTAGCAAGTGCCACCCAATCAGAAAAAAGAAGAATGGTTTTTAGGCTTGGCAACACTGCATTGAATTTTGTTTCATAAACATTAATTATTGAATATCAATAAAAAAAACTCCTTTTCATTAAGTTTTGATGTGTAAATATCTATAACGGTAGTTTGAAGGTAAATTTTGGGAAATGGGACGGAATTGTGGTAGGGGATATAACGTCATACTCATAACCCATGCACAACTACTTTAGCGCTTGCGGCCCAAAATGACATTAGATTTTTATGTCAATGATCAAGGCTGTTTGAAAGAGGAGGTTGCGTAATATTTTTGATGACGTCACTGGTATGCAAGGTGGCATTAAATTTTCATGTCAATGTTTAAAAGAAAATGTTGCGTAGTAACTTGTATGACGTCAACTATTTGATTTATCCCACTTTATCTCTGTCTTTTTCATAACCATTGAATTTCTTATGTCGTTTTTTTTTTGTCCTACTCTTCTAGTCTAGACTTTTTATTGGCCAAATACAAAAAATACATAAGTTCACTCAAGCGCCGGGAATAATTAAAATTCGTGTCACTCTTTTTCATATCCCATTTTATTTCCGTCTCTTTCCTATTTATTGAATTTCTTATAGTTTTGTCTCTTTATTATTCCAAGCTTTTGGCCACTCTACACTCAAACGCCGGAAATAATTAAAGTTTGCGTCACTATTTCATGTGTTTTACTTTATCTCTGTCTTTTTCTTAATCGGTAAATTTCCTATGTCGTTTTCCTTGTCTTACTTGTCTATTCTAGGCCAGGCACAAAAATCACATACGAACCAACTTAAACGCCGGAAATAATCAAAATTTGTGTCACTATTTAATTTATCCCACTTTATCTCAGTCTTTTTCTTAACCGCTAAGTTTCTTATGTCGTTTTCTTTGTCCTACTTGCTTAGTCTATAGATTTTCTGGTAATGGGAAACAGATGACATCATCTGTGGTGCTAATGGAGATTTGCATTATGTTTAGGTACCCCACATGACGTTCATAAAAGTTATCAGATAACCTGGCTTTTTGTTGACCAAATACAAAAATTTCAATCAGGTACCGAAAATATTCAAATATTGAATTTTAAAACGTCAAATCCAACCAATCAAGAGCCAGGAATATTTAAAAATTAAATTTTAAACCGAATCAACAGCCGAGAATTGTCAAAAATTGAATTTTAACATCAATCAAAAGTTGGGATGATTAAAAAAATTGAATTTTAAAGCCAATCAAGAACCGAGAATATTCAACAGAAGACAGTCCTTGGGGACATTATGAATGCCTTTTGGATTAGTGAATTCACCAGTTACGTGGCAACGATTAATGATGTGTATTCTTTTCAAGTTTATTGGAACACATTGCTATGTATACTTGGATGATGTTTTAATATTTTCGTCAGGAAATATTGATATACAGGGTGGTCCATTTAACTTGAGACAATCTAATATCTCGAAAACGGTGTGTTTTTGAAAAAAAAAGTTCAAACAAAAGTTACATGATATCATGGGGAAAACAAAATGGCGGCACTGATTTTTGACATTGACAACGTTTTTAGTTATTTCAAGGTCAACAACTGCTTCAAGTAAAAGTTACTTGTTTTTTTTTCGTAGAATAAGATTCTGCAATAAAAAAAATACATTTCCATTGAAAAGAAAGAGTTGACTTTGAAATAACCTTGAAAACGTTGTCAAAGTCAAAAATCAGTCCCTCAATTTTGTTTTCCCCATGATACCATGTAACTTTTGTTTGAACTTTTTTTTTTCAAAAACGCACCGTTTTCGAGATATTAGACTGTCTCAAGTTAAATGGACCACCCTGTATAACATACTACAGGGTAGTCCAACAAGCGCGCCTCGGTCAATAGTAGCCAAACCGTTGAACTTATGGAAAAATGTTCTGTATAAAAGTTTTAGCATATTTTCAAGTATACAGGGTGTCTCAAAAAAGAGTAATCACAAATTTTATGTTTTTTTTTTTTAATGGAATAAGGTTTGTTTTTGTGTGGCAAATGAAGCCTCTATATGCCCTGTATTCAACTTTAAAATCGTATTTGGGTTGAATGCAGCGTTGTCAAGTTATGATTTTTTGAAGAAAAAAAATAGACCAAAATATACTTTTTTAAAATTGTCATATCTCCGCCACTGTACATTAATTTCCCTTGAAAATTTACATGAAATTTAATGTTAGCCTAGTTACTTCTACATTATCTTCATTTTTCGATTTAAGTACCTATACAGGGTGTCCAAAATATTTGTCTAAACACGTCAATTTTAAAATCCATTTTAAATGAGTTTTTCAAATACAACACCCCGTATATTATTTTTCTATCGAAAAGCTGAAAATGTCCTCTTTCAGAAAATATCATATTTGCCGTATCTATCTCATTAATATTTTGAGATATTAAGATTTTCCCTTAACTTTGCACAAAAAACGGTGAAAAGTATATTAATTTGGTAGTTTTACCTGGAAAGTTTTTCGGGAGTTTTGAATATTTTATAGGTTTTGACGTGTTCTTTTCAAATTTCTACTTTGTCACCTCGTATTTTTGCCGCTCGCGCCGCCATATTGAAAAATTTCGCCAAAAAAACAGGTTTTTCACAAATATGTCCTTATTAGTCAAAACCAATACATATGAAATTAAATATTTGTTTACACACACTCTGTACAGTACGGGGACAATGTAATAACTTATGGCATTTTCAGTTCGTAAAAATAGTGCAAAAAAAAAATGTGTTTTTGTTTCTTTAAGAGACTGAGAGAAAGAGCTGGACATACACTCAGTACTCAGTGGCACAGAAATATGTCAAAATAGAAGGTTTTTCGGATATCGGACCTCGGAAAACGGATGCATGAGACTCCGGCTCTGTTTTCCGTTTTTCACAATGAACTGATAAATTTAAAAATTACAACTAACTTCTCATAAATTCTCGTAAATTAACGTATGTTCTCATAAATTCTTGAACCTAAAAAAATCATAAATTCTCGAGAATTTAGGGCCAAAGAATATTCTCGGTAAATTCTCTGTTCTCAATAGAAGTTCTTTGGAAAATATTCTCAGGGCGATCTCTAGACTCGCGTATAACTCCAGCCCTTCGGGCTCACGTATAACTCCGGCCCTTCGGGCTCGCGTATAACTCCGGCCCTTCGGGCTCGCGTATAACTCCGGCCCTTCGGGCTCGCGTATAACTCCGGCCCTTCGGGCTCGCGTATAACTCCGGCCCTTCGGGCTCGCGTATAACTCCGGCCCTTCGGGCTCGCGTATAACTCCGGCCCTTCGGGCTCGCGTATAACTCCGGCCCTTCGGGCTCGCGTATAACTCCGGCCCTTCGGGCTCGCGTATAACTCCGGCCCTTCGGGCTCGCGTATAACTCCGGCCCTTCGGGCTCGCGTATAACTCCGGCCCTTCGGGCTCGCGTATAACTCCGGCCCTTCGGGCTCGCGTATAACTCCGGCCCTTCGGGCTCGCGTATAACTCCGGCCCTTCGGGCTCGCGTATAACTCCGGCCCTTCGGGCTCGCGTATAACTCCGGCCCTTCGGGCTCGCGTATAACTCCGGCCCTTCGGGCTCGCGTATAACTCCGGCCCTTCGGGCCGGAGTTCTCTTCGAGCTCGTATTACTGAGATTGGAGATAAACAAAAATTGATTCCATCTTTCTCTCTCCCTATAGTTTCTTCAACTAGTGATGGTTCTCTCTCTCACACTTGACACTAATTTCTCTGTAACAGTAGCTAACAGGCAAACATTAAATTAAACGTCATTTTTCAATCAATGTATTTATGACTGAGTTGAATAGACAAATAGCGATTGAACTGTATTTTATTATTATTATGTAAAAATTTGAAATCTGGCAACATTGTTCAAACAACGTTACCAACTGTTGACATCATAACATGGAATTAGACTTCTTGTCTAGAAAAGATGACGACACTACTGACTGTATTGGAAGACAATCTGTTGGCAACACTGTTTGTATTGGCTGCTTTCGGTAATTGCTTCTGCGAGCAAATTTTGACGAACACTTATCTTGTGTCGAATCACGTGACATCTGTCAAATTTGGCTCGCAGATGCAATTACCGAACCCAGCCAGTGATGCCAAGTGTCTAGATTTAAATCGAAAATGGGAATTTAAGTTTTTAACGTTTACAGCACTGTTTATCATGTCAATTTCACAAGTGTTGCAAACGCCATATAAGGAAAAAAGAAAAAGAAGAATTCAAAAAATGAACAACACTATTATTGTCACAGCTTCTATTATTGTAGCAAATGCCATATACAATAAAAAAAAAAAAAAGAAGAGTTTGAACTTATTTCCATGGCCTACTACTACTAGTAAGACATTTCTTGCAAACAAAAGACAAATTGACATTAATCAATTCAGACAAAAGTAATTAATTACTGTTTCGTTCATTGAACATTTTTAATAAAAATCACGTTAACACGAATTTTCCTGCCCACCGGACATCGTGTCGTCCCTTCTTCGGCGCGCACGACGCCCTCCACCGCTATAAAAAGAGGACGCGAGCGTCGCGACGCCACAGTTTACCGGCGACCACCGCCCGACGCCCGTTTTCCCTAAAATTCCTTACGCGGCGCTCGTTTTTTCCACAACCTGTTGAATTTTCATCTTTATTTGAAGAGCGCGCCAATCGGTTTGCAAACAAGAAAAAAGAAGAATTATTAGCAGAACACAGGTAAGAAGAGGGAGTTATTGTTGATATGTTTGAGAAACGTCAAATAAAATTTCTGTCAATCAATTATTGGTTTTAACTGAAAATTGACAACTTGTCATAATTCCTCTGTCAATTATTTACATGGCCTACTTAGTATTATGGTCAATTGACATTTAAATATATATTTTTTAAATAATTATTAATAAAATAAATACAAAATTCCATTAATTATTATTTCATAAATAATATCGACAAATATTTGTCAATGCATTAAGGGTGAGCGTGTGTGCGTTCTGATTTCAATTATTTTCGATATGAGCGGGGACGTGCAAATATTTATTCAGAGATAATAGAGTAGGACATTTTAAATGCCTGTATCGGGCCTAATTTATCAGTTTTTTTTTCCGCTAAAACTCTTCTTTTTTTCTGTCATACATAGTAGGCTTTGTAAATTTCTTCTCTTTTGTGGCCAAATCTAGTAGTAGTTTGGATTCTTCTTTTTTGTGAAAATTAATTGATTATTCCTGGTCCTTGCTACAAAAATGGCGGAACTATAAGCTAATCAAGTGTTTGTGTCTTTTTCTATTCCATGAAGACAGAAAGAGGCAAAAAATTGGCTAATTTTCTAGTAGGCCATGGCTTTTTTGGATTTTTCTTTTTATCAAGTCAGTTTATTGATTATTCGTGGCTTTTGATTGGCCTCCGACACTATAAAAATATTCATTTCGTGCCTGTCACATTTGACATTTGACACCTGTCATTAGTGGTCTAAAACCTTTTTTTCATTATTGCCTTCTATATTAAACTGGTTTGTGGCACATGGTCGAATGAATTCAAAGTCTATAACGGACATAGGTAGAGGTAGACATTTTTTGTGTTGTTCTGTCAAAATATTAATATTCAATATGGCGCCGTGGGCATAACAAACTTGACGACAGTAAAGGTACGTTTACATTTGAATTGCAAACGACCTGAGGTTCAACTGTCAAATAGTTCCATTTGCAATTTGAATTGGAATTCAATGTAAACGTACCTTTACGGTTGTCAAGTTTGTCATGCCCACGGTGCCATATTGAGTATTCATAAATTGACAGAACGTCAAATGGCCTAATGCAAAAATCTATCGAGACAATTTATTGATTATTACTGGCTTTTGATCGCCGTTACAAAATGGCGAAAGTATAAGCCAATCAGGAGCCAGCAATATTCGTGTCTTTTTCTATTCTATAAAGACAGAAAGAGACAAAAAATTGGGCAATCTATAGTAGACTAGTAGTTGATTTGTTCCGCGCCTTCCGTCCCTCAGGGGAGATTTATCAGTAAAAAATCTATGACGTCATCCATCAATGTCAGTTATCTGTCAAACTCACCTATCATTCGTTGGTCACCTGTAAATGTTCTATCAATCATCTGTCAAAGTCATCTACTCTGAACTAACCTAAACTACTTTAATGTACTCCAAACTACCCTAATCTACTCCAACTTGACTATTTTGGATTCTTCTTTTCATCTGGCTTTTTATTGATTTTCTTCGCTACAAAATGGCGAAACTTTGAACCAGTCAAGAGCAGGCAATATTCGTGTCTTTTTTTATTCCATAGAAACAAAAAGAGACAGAAAATTGGCCAATCTAGTAGGCTATGGACTATTCTTTTTGGCTTTGTTATGCCAAAAGCTATTGACATTTGAGAATTTATTGATTATTACTAGCTTTTCATTGGTTTTCCTTACTACAAAATGGCGGAACTTTAAGTCAATCATATATTTTTGTCTTTTTTTATTCTATGGAAACAGAGAGAAACAAAAAAATTAACCAATCTAGTAGGCCATGGCTTTTTTGGATTCTTCTTTTTATCGAGTTAATTTATTGATTATTCCTAGCTTTTTATTGGCCTCCGTAGTTACAAAATGGCGGAAATATAAGTTAATCAAGTATTCGTGTCTTTTTTTATTCCATGAAGATAGAAAGAGACAAAAAAATTGGCTATTTTGGATTCTTCTCTTCAGCCTTTTATGCCAAAATCTATTGTGATAATTTATTAATTATTCCTGGCTATGATTGGCCTCCCTTGCTACAAAATGGCGAAACTATAAGCCAATCAAGAGCGGGCAATATTCGTTTCCTTTTTTATTCCATGAAGACAAAGAGAGACAAAAAATTGGCCAATCTATAAAAGGCCATGGCTATTTTAAATTCTTCCTTTTAGCTTTATCATAAGGCAATTTGACGTTTTGTCAATTTATTAATATTTAATATGGCGTCGTGGGCAAAACAAACTTGACGACCGTAAAGATACTGTAATTGCAAACGGCCTGTCGTTCAACTGTCATGGAATTCGATGTGAACGTACCTCTACGGTTGTCAAGTTTGTCATGCCCATGGTGCCATATTGAGTATTCATAAATTGACAGAATGTCAAATCGCTTGATGCAAAAATCTATCGAGACAATTTATTGATTGATTACTGGTTTTTGGTTGGTCTCCCTTGCTACAAAATGGCGAAACTTTGAATCAATCAACGACTGTCAATATTCGTGTCCTTTTTAGTTCCATGAAGACAGAAAGAGAAAAAAAATTGGCCAATTGCTATTTTGGATTCTTTTCTTAGAAAAAGACAAAGACAATTTATTGATTAGTACTGGCTTTTGATTGGCTTTCGCCGTTACAAAATGGCGAAACTTTAAGCCAATCAGGAGCCAGCAATATTCGTGTCTTTTTCTATTTCATGAAGACAGAGAGAGACAAAAAATTGGGCAATCTATAGTAGGCTAGTAGATATAGTTGATTGGTTCCGTGTTTTCCGTCCCTCGGGAAAGATGTATCAGTAAAAAATCTATGACATCATCCATCAGTGTCAGTTATCTGTCAAACTCATATGTCATTCATTTATCAGTCACCTGTAAATGTTATCTATCAATCATCTGTTAAAGTCATCTACTTTGAACTAACCTAAACTACTCTAATGTACTCCAAACTACCCAAATCTACTCCGATTTGATTATTTTGGATTCTTCTTTTCATTTGGCTTTTGATTGATTTTCTTCGCTACAAAATGGCGGAACTTTGAGCCAGTCAAGAACAGGCAATATTCGTGTCTTTTTTAATTCCATAGAAACAAAAAGAGACAAAAAATTGGCCAATCTAGTAGGCCATGGACTCTTCTTTTTAGCTTTATTATGTTAAAATCTATTGACATTTGAGAATTTATTGATTATTACTGGCTTTTCATTAGTTTTCCTTACTACAAAATGGCGGAACTTTAAGTCAATCCTATATTCCTGTCTTTTTTTATTTTATGAAGACAGAAAGAGACAAAAAATTGACCAATCTAGTAGGCCATGGCTTTTTTTGGATTCTACTTTTTATCGAGTCAATTTATTGATTATTCCTAGTTTTTTATTGGCCTCCGATGTTACAAAATGGCGGAATTATAAGTTAATCAAGTATTCGTGTCTTTTTTCATTCCATGAAGATAGAAAGAGACAAATAAATTGGCTATTTTGGATTTTTCTCTTCAGCTTTTTATGCCAAAATCTATTGAGATAATTTATTAATTATTCCTGGCTTTCAATTGGCCTCCCTTGCTACAAAATGGCGAAACTATAAGCCAATCAAGAGCGGGCAATATTCGTTTCCTTTTTTATTCCATGAAGACAAAGAGAGACAAAAAATTGGCCAATAGGTAGTAAGCCTTGGATATTTTAAATTCTTTTTTTTAGCCTTATTAATAGGCGATTTGACGTTCTGTCAATTTATTAATATTCAATATGGCGTCGTGGGCATAACAAACTTGACCGAAAAGATACGTTTACATTCAATTCAAATTGCAAACGGTCTGTCATTCAACTGTCAAGTAATTCCATTTGCAATTTGAATTGGAATTGAATGTAAACGTACCTCTACGGTTGTTAAGTTTGTCATGCCCACGATGCCATATTGAGTATTCATAAATTGACAGAACGTCAAATCGCCTAATGCAAAAATCTATCGGGACAATTTATTGATTATTATTGGCTTTTGATTGGTCTCCCTTGTTACAAAATGACGGAACTTTAAACCAATCAAGGACTGTCAATATTCGTGTCCTTTTTAGTTCCATGAAGACAGAAAGTGACAAAAAATTGGCCAATGGTAATTTTGGATTCTTCTCTTAGAAAGAGACAAAGAGAATTTATTGATTATTACTGGCTTTTGATTGGCCTGCGCCGTTACAAAATGGCGAAACTATAAGCCAATCAGGAGCCAGCAATATTCGTGTCTTTTTCTATTTCATGAAGACAGAAAGAGACAAAAAATTGGGCAATCTATAGTAGGCCAGTAAATATAGTTGATTCGTTCCGTGTTTTCCGTTATTAGTAGAAAATCTATGACGTCATCCATCAGTTTCAGTCATTTGTCAAACTCATTTGTCAGTCACTTGTAAATATTATCTATCAATCATCTGTCAAAATCATCTACTCTGAACTAACTTAAACTACTCTAATCTACTCCAAACTACCCTAATCTACTCCGAACTACTGAAATATTACTGGCTTGTGATTGGTCTTCCTTGCTACAAAATGACGGAACTTCAAGCTAATCAAATTCATGTTTCTTTTCATTTTATGAAGACAGAAAGAGATAAATCAAGGACCGATAAAATTTATGTCTTTTTTCATTCTATGAAGACAAAAGGAGATAAAAAATTGAGCAAACTATAGTAGGTCATGGCTATTTTAAATTCTTTTTTTTAGCCTTGTTATTAGGCGATTTGACGTTTTGTCAATCTATCAATATTCAATATGGCCCCGTGGGCACAAACTTGATAACTGTAAAGGTACGTTTACATTCAATTGTCAAGTAATTCAATTTGCATTTTCAAAAAAAATTGAGTGTAAACGTACCTTTATCGTTATTAAGTTTGTCATGCTCACGGCGCCATATTGAATATTGATAAATTGACAAAACGTCAAATTGCCTAATGCAAAAATCTATCGAAACAATTTATTGATTATTTGATTGGTTTTCTTTGCTACAAAATGGCGGAACTTTAAGTCAATCAAGGACTGGCAATATTCGTATCCTTTTTTATTTCATGAAGACGGAAAGAGAAAAAAAATTGGACAATCTAGTAGGCCATGGCTAAATTCTTCTTTTTAGCTTTATTATTTGGCGATTTGACGTTCTGTCAATTTATTATTATTCAAAATGGCGTCGTGGGCATGATAAACTTGACCGTAAAGGTACGTTTACATTCAATTCAAATTGCAAACGGCCCGTCATTCAACTGTTTGTCAACGACGCCATATTGAATAATAACAAATTGAGGGCCGCCGTTAGAAAATGGCGGATTTTTAAACTAATCAAGGACTGATAATATTAATGTCTTTTTCCAATTCTATGAAAGAGACAAAAAAATTGTTACTATTTTGGGAACGCCCCATCATGCAGTGTTGCCAAATTGTACACAGTTTCTTCATTTTGACTAAGGAAAAATAATTCAAAAGCCTGGAATGGAAAAATATTTAAACATTTAAAAAATATATATACAGGGTGTCAAAAATACCATGCGGGCCACTATTAGTATATCGGAAACAAGGGCAAATGAATTAGAAAAAAGTTGCTATTAAAAATATATTTCTGTTGTTGCCAAATTTCTATTAATTCTCGAGATACACAAGGTGATTTGTAAAAAAAAGCCCATGGTATTTTAGACACTCTGTATAATTAAGTCCACACTCGAAAAGTGTTTTTCTGTCAACAAATCGTCAACCCTTCCTGAGAACGTCAAGAACTGATAAAATCAATTCCGATGTGGAGCGAAACTCATTAAAACTTCTTTAATTATTAATGAATTCGAATTCTTGAACCTCGTTATTTTTTTTTTTTGTCGCACCCTTCTCCGTATTGTCGTGTTTTGTGTACCTACCTGAGGGCAAACTTTACCCACTCACGATCTGGAAAATAAATTAATTATCTCATTAAATAATTATGTATTTAGTTTGGCAACGTTGCTAGATTATATTATAATTTAGTATTTAGTTGGCCATGGAAAGTGACAGTCAATGTTGTCAACAACTAGTTAGCCAAGGAAAGTGACACATAAGCTCAGTGTTGCCAACATATTATATTAAACATCAAAATAAGAAACTGCATTTACTAAATTGTTTGAGAGTTTAAATATTAAAATTTTTCAAAGCGCGCTTTTTAAAATAAAACTCTTCAAAGAAACAATTTGCGCTCCGTTTCAAGTCTTTAAGGGGGTTTTCAAAGGTATTTAAAACATTTCGCCAACTTTTCGCTCTCTCTCACTCTCTTTCAGTGTAAAGCTTTTAGAAAATAGAAAATCGCGATAATTCGTTTTCTGATGTTCTGGGATAAACGAGAGCGCAACCTCCTTTCAAAAAATTTCGAGAGGGCGTTTGAATTTTTCATTTGGAATGTGTATATTCATTGGCGGATATAAAATATTCATGTCTGTCAATTGTCACAAAAATACCAACATTGAAATGACGTCACCAAATGTAGAAAATCTATTTTTTTTTTCCTTTTTTTAATTCGAATTAATGGAACTTTGATTATACCAGGAATTTTTTTTCAATTTGATTACAATATGTAGAATGTCAAAGGTTCATTACGTAATGGAGGTAATAATAATGTTTCAATATCCATTAGTTTATAAAAACGTCGGAATCAGTATCATTTTTATAGAGAATTTATTCGGAAAAAATATGTATATATATATATTTTTATGAACAAATATTATACGACCTCTGGCGCAAAATAAATATCCCATGCATCATCGTGTATTCAAATATTATATTGACAAGATTGATAGGGAATGTTTCATTTTTATCTTTGTGCTGGTAATGTACTTGTTAATTATTAGACTCAAAATATAGAAATTTACGATAATTTAATGAAGATTTTCACCTGAAATATTAATAGTTTTACATTTTTTTAAAGATAATTTTATGTAGACGGCAACAATGTAACAATAGTTGGTAGTATTGCAACATAATTTTGACAAATGACATAGCTCATTATTCCAAAAGCTTACTCATTTTCAGTTATTAGTCAAAAGATAATGGAGATTTGTATTATGTTTAGGCATACACATGACGTCATAGAAATTATAGAGCAACCTCCCTCTCTCAAACAACCTTGATATAAGCCATAAATGTCATGATTCAATATGGCGGCAACTCTTAAGCATTTCCTGATGTGATTTTACTTTTATAGCGAATTCTATTCGTAAATTCAGTGGTTTCAGTGCATGTGTGTCTTTTTCAGCTAGCATGTGAAAGAAAAAGATAGAAAAACATTTTGCCAATAGAAAACGCTTTTAGTTCTAGCGCACGATTTCATTCTCACTTTTCCGCGATTTATACCTCATTTTTTCGCAATTCTCATACCATTTTTTCGCGAATTTAACATCACTTTATTTACACTTTTTGACTCATTTGTTCGCGGTTTTGTCCTCATTTTTTTTTGTGATTTCACCCTTACTCCTCCGCGATTCCAAACTTATTTTTTCCACTATTTGATCCTCATTTTCCCGCGATTTTTTTCCTACTGTCCGCGATTTTATCTTAACTTTTCCGCGAATTTAAACTCACTTTTTTTGAAATTTTTGACTCATGTTTTTTTTGCGATTTTATCATCACTTTCCGCGATTTTATCTTTATTTTTCCTCATTTCAAAATTATGAGAATTACGATAATTTTTGAAAAGTTAGGAATTAAAAAATTTCGAAAATTCCCCAAAAAACAAAAATACGAAAATTACCAACTTTCGAAAATTTCAAAAACTTAGGGGGAATTATAAAACTAACGGAGTTTTTTAAAGAAATTACGGAAATTAAAAAATTTCGAAAATAATAGGAATTACGAAAATTTCTAGTTTTTCGAACATTATAAAAACTAAGGAGGTATTATGGAAATAACGAGAATTATCTGAGAAATGACAGTGTTTTGGACTGTATTTCTTTTTGGTTGATCTTGAAATAATGGACTAGCAGATGTTGATGATGAATACTTGGTTTATTGACATTTACTATTTGATTTTTAGATGAAAAAATGATTTTTTATAAAAGCTGCTTGTTTCTTGTACGGCGGTGCTGCTTCTCCGCGTTCCAGCTGACTTGTCCAGCTGTGTATTTTTTTCTCTCTCCTTCGTGCTTTAAGCCGGGCTCACAAGTGACAGCACAATGCTGCCAAGCTTCGATACGGAACATTGATGACGTAGGAATAAACACAAAAAGGTTTGAGTGGCCGAAACATGCCCCCGGCCTTGAAAGGACTGTACTTTCAAATTTCCAATGGAAGGGGACAAATCTTCTGGAAGTTTCTTTTGATGGGCCCAGTGCTTGTTAAAATGGAAGCGATGCGAGCTACGCCATCAGAACCTGGGTGCAATTGAGTGATGCGTCCAAGTTTCCAATCAGTAGGGAGTGCTTGGTCATCCCGAATGAGAACTAATGTACCCTCAGACAACTGGCCTCGGCTAACCTTCCACTTCTGTTTGTGTTGCAATTCGGATATGTAGTCTTGCTGCCAACGTCGCCAAAAATGTTGACAAAGTCTTTGAACTAGCTGGAACCTTGTCAATCGATTGAGCTTGATATCTTCCAAGTTTTCATCTGGGGCGGCAGTTAGTGGTCTTCCGATAAGGAAGTGAGCCGGGGTCAAAGGAACTAGGTCATTGGGTTCAGAGGAAAGTGGAGAAAGAGGGCGCGAGTTCAAGATAGCTTCAATTTGCGCTAATGTCGTAATAAGCTCTTCAAAGGTAAGATGAGCATTTGCAAGGACACGTTTTAAATGATGTTTTACGCTTTTGACGCCGCTCTCCCACAAACCCCCCATATGCGGAGAATATGGACAAATAAATTGCCAGTCTATCCCTTCATTAGTAGCATTACATTTTAATGTATCTTGATTGGATTCTAGAAATGTTTTAAGTTCGCGGTGTGCTCCAACAAAGGTTGTGCCGTTGTCACTAACAATTTTGGAAGGTTTCCCTCTTCTGGAAACGAAACGCCTTAAAGCTAATAAAAAAGAGTTTGTAGTTAAACTTGACACTAGTTCCAAGTGCAAAGCCTTTGTGGAAAAGCACACGAATACTCCAATATAACACTTTTCTAATTTGCGTGAACGTGATTTACCCAGTCCCTGCCTCACTAGAAACGGTCCCGCATAATCAAGTCCTGTGACGTGAAAAGGCGGAGAAGGAACAGTGCGATCGCGCGGTAAATTGGCCATGATCGGCTGTACATAATCGGGTTTAAATCTGAAACATCTTTTGACCGTCGTTCTAGCTAAATTGCGACCAGCAACTGGCCAAAATTCGTCTCTTATTGAGGATAATAAAGCTTGAGGTCCGATGTGCATTAACTTGACATGTTCATGGGCAAAGAGCAATTTCGTAAAATGATGACTTGAATGCAATAATATTGGATGTTTTTTATCTGGTGAAAAATCAGAAAATTCCAATCTGCCCCCAACCCGAATAATCTCATCTGAATCTAAAAATGGTGTTAAATTGAGAATTTTGCTATTGTTAGCAATGGGACGTTTTTCAATTAAATGAGAGAATTCATCAGGAAAAGATTGTCTTTGAGCGACCTTAATTAGATGCTTCTTTGCAAGATTAAATTCTTGAATTTTAAGAGGGTCTTTAACTCGATCAGAAGCCGATTTCAAACAATTGTTCTTGAATCGCAAAATAAAAGCAACAGCTCGAATCAAACGCAGACATTTTGAAAACCTTTCGAAAGGAAATGTGTTTAATTTGAAAACTGGCATTGCGGTGATCGACAAGGGTTTCAACTCTGGAACGGTGTCGACTTTAGATGGTAATAACGGCCATTCACTAGAGGGTGTCTTCAAAAATCTGGGTCCATGCCACCACATATCCGACTCTAGAATTTGATTTGGATATAATCCTCGAGATAAGTGGTCGGCTGGATTTTCTTGACTAGGTACGTGTCTCCAATCTTGACTGTCGGTTAGATTTTGAATTATTGCTATTCTGGTTGCTACAAACGTCTTTAATACGTTTGGAGTCGTTCTGATCCATGCTAAAACGATTGACGAATCCGACCAATAGACACATTTTTGAGATTGTATATTTAAAGACATCTTAATCTTGTTTACAAGACGAGCAAGTAATAACGCGGCGCATAATTCTAACTTGGGTATGCTTAGAGTTTTAATGGGTGCAACTTTGGATTTCGAACATAAAAGCCTTACATGTACTTGATTATTTTGATCTACACTTCGAACATATAAACATGCACCGTATGCTCGCTCGGAGGCGTCTGCAAAACCCTGCAAAACGACTATCTGCGCCCCCTCGCCCACTACATGTCGTTCGATGGTTAATTGGTTTAAACAAAGTAGATCAACCTTGAACTTGTGCCATTCACAGGCTAGATGTTCCGGTAGACTCTCATCCCAAGACACCTTTTCAGACCACAATCTTTGCATGAGGATCTTCGCTAGGATAGTACATGGACTCAACATTCCCAATGGGTCAAATATGCGAGCGGTGAGAGACAAAACATTTCTTTTTGTATCCATCTGATAAGTGCTTATATCAATGCGAAAGGCTAACTTGTCGTTATAGCAGGACCAAGTTAAACCTAGGGTTTTAGCTGTTTCATCAGGACTGAAAGTTAAGATGCCGCATACTTCGTCGTTGGTTTCAATGCCGTCGAGCACCTTTGGTTCATTGGAATACCACTTGCGCAACTCGAAACAACCGCCTTTTAGAACACGTGCAATCTCTTGACATAAATGACGTGCATGTTCTATGGAGTCAGTACTAAAAAGCAGATCATCGACGTAAAAGAAGCGCTTGATGATATCAGCAACTTCTGGATTGTAGTCAGCACACTCATTGGCTAACTGGAATAGACAACGAATGGCTAAATAACTTGCGCTTGCCTGTCCGTATGTAACGGTATTTAGTGTATATGCTTTAAGTGGATCCGTGGGGCTTTCTCGCCATAAAATCTTCTGGAGATTTCTTTGCATGGGATTCACCAATACTTGTCGGTACATCATTTTGCAGTCGGCAGAAACCACATAGCGCTTTTCGCGAAACCTTAGCAGTATTGATAGGAGGTCGTCCTGCAAAACTGGTCCGACATATTGAATATTGTTAAGAGATATTCCGTTGCTTGATGGAGAACTGGCATTGAACACAACCCGAAGTTTAGTAGTCAAACTATCGCTTTGTAAAACTCCATGATGAGGCATAAAATATTCCACGTCAGAAGGGTTGGAATTCAAATCAGCAACGGTCATGTGATGGAGGGATTGATACTCCTGCATGAACTTGATGTATTGTTCCTTCAAAGACTTTTGCTTTAGAAGTTTTTTCTCGAGGTTGTAAAACATTTTCTCTGCTTGAGAGCGGGATTCGCCTAAGCAATCAGCTGACTGTTTTAATGGTAGATTCACTACAAACCGACCTTCATGGTTCCTACATGTTGTCTCTGAAAAGATTCGTTCGCATTCGGTTTCTTCGCTGGATAACGGTCTAGCTTGTGTCAACTCTTCAACTTCCCAAAATCGTGCCATCATATCATGCAAATCTTGGTTGATGCTTAGGTTGCAAGAAACTTGTCTCCTTTGTTCTTTTGCTCCAATTCCTCCTACTGGACCAGCTACTACCCATCCAAGTTCAGTTTCTTGAAGCGTAGGATTGTACTTACCACCTGATAACCTACCTAATTTTAATAGACTCCAGAAGAGATCGCAACCAATCAAAACGTCGATCGCACCTGGTTTGTTGAACTCCTCGTCGGCAAGGTATAGGTTTGATGGAATTTGGAATAAATTTAAGTCAATCTCAAAACCTGGTGTAACATTTGTGATTTCAGGAAGAATAAAACAAGTAAGTTTTGTATTAAAATCAGTATATAAAGAACTTAGAATAACTTGACATTTACCATGTACTTTGGTAACCGAGTTTGATATGCCGAAGACGTTTAAATTGGCATTAACTTTATCTAAACCCAATTTGTCACATAGGTTTATCGTGACAAAAGAAGACATAGAATCTAGTAAAGCTCGCGCAATGTGAGGCATGCCAAATTTGTCTAGAACCTTGACTCGAGCTGTTGATAAAAGCATAATCCGCTTACCTGATTTGCATATGCTGCTACTTAAAACAGCCTCTGCCTGACACCCTTCGTCGTTGTTGCTGTCAGCAGTTGTAACATTCGATGGAGAATTGAAATTATCCTGGTGTAATAGAGTATTGTGCCACGAATTACATTTTCTACAGGTACCCATTTTGCATCTCTTGGGTGGATGATGACGCAAGCAATTTATGCATAGTTTTGCTTTGTTTATGAACTCGATACGTTTTTTAACTGGTAAGTTGAGAAAATCTTCACACACATAAATTGAATGATCTTTCTTGCAATTATAACACGAAAGTGTTGAAGAAACTAGGGACCTAGAGGAGTACCGTTGCTTGAAATCTCGCTTGTCCTGCCGATCGTCTTGCGCTAATTTCATAGTAGTTTTGTACTCTAGAGTTTCGAAAAAATTAGCCCGATTTGTTAAAAACGTTTTTAAATCATCTAATGAAGAAGTGTTTAATGTTATCGAATATTTTTCCCATTCACTTGCCGTATTTTGATCAAGTTTAGATGTTATCATGAATATTAACAAAGGATCCCAGTTTTTAATTACTTGATTTAATTGCTCTAGTGATCTGAGATGCTTTGACACGTCATCGATCATTTTACGAATCTTTATGGATGATTCTTTTTGAATGTTTTCTAGTGTAAACAATGCTTTAATATGATTATGAATTAATAATTTTGAATTATTAAAACGATTATTTAGGGTTTCCCATGCAACGATATATCCATTTGGAGTAAATTCAATGGATTTTAAAATTTTGCGCTGCACTGCCCTCCAAAGATGCCCGCAAATAATGATACTTTTGAATTGCGGATAAAGACTCGTTCTCGTGAACCAAGGACTGAAAGGTTTCTTTGTATTCTAGCCACTCGTAAAATGAACCATGAAACTTGGGAAGAGGAATAACTGGCAATTTAACCCCACCCAAATCTAAATTTGCGCCAACGGACGCCGCACCATTGGACCCTGCAACGATAGACCTTGCAACTGAATGACATGAATGTACTGACCCAGCGTCATCGTTTTTGGATGAGAATGAATTTAAAATATTTTTTGCAATGGATATGATTGAAAAATATGCATCTTCAAATGATGCACGCTCGTTATATTCCTCATCCAAATGGGCGAATGCGACATTTGCCTCGATTTCGTCTTGAGTTGAAATAAATTCTTGAAAAACAATTTCTATTCGCGTAACCCTTTCCTGAATTTGTATAATTTCTGTTTCATTCAAAAACTGCCCCTGCCTTATGCTATCTTGCTTTTGTACGGTAAATTTAGTGAACAATGTAAGAGAAGCCTTGAGTGAACCTCTCTTTCTGATTAGTTTATCTAACTCCATCATTATTGATCTATTTATGAATTAAATTAGTAATTAAGATAATTTGTTGGCTATTACGCGAATATCTTGAACTTGTGCCCTGTTTAAGGACTCTAGGAATAGGAAATGTGTATTGGAAACGACTCACCCCGTGTAATGTTGCTCGAATATTGCCACTTGCTATTGTCACTTGCACTTTAACTTGATTAACTTGAATACTTGAACGTGGAAAATTACTGGCTGGTTTTCCGTTTTCTTGTTTATTCGGCTCGTAAGACCATGTTTTGGACTGTATTTCTTTTTGGTTGATCTTGAAATAATGGACTAGCAGATGGTGATGATGAATACTTGGTTTATTGACATTTACTATTTGATTTTTAGATGAAAAAATGATTTTTTATAAAAGCTGCTTGTTTCTTGTACGGCGGTGCTGCTTCTCCGCGTTCCAGCTGACTTGTCCAGCTGTGTATTTTTTTCTCTCTCCTTCGTGCTTTAAGCCGGGCTCACAAGTCACAGCACAATGCTGCCAAGCTTCGATACGGAACATTGATGACGTAGGAATAAACACAAAAAGGTTTGAGTGGCCGAAACAGACAGGAATTACAAAATTTCGAAAATTCCCAAAATAAAATACGAAAATTACGAGAATTACATGTTTTTGAAATAATGAAAATAACGGAGTTTCCTGAGAAATTACAGGAATTGAAAAATTACGGAAATCTGAAAACTACAGGAATTATTCAAAAATTATAAAAAATTAGCTTGAAAAAGTTAATATTCTAGAATTTCTTACTAGGAAATTTTGAAATTTTCCTATAATGAGTTCTTCAGTTTCCTTTTTCTTTTGGAAAAATTTCATAATTTTTGCTTTGCTAATTTTCCAGAAAAAAATTGAAATGTGAAATTATGAATTTTGCTTAAAAAATTCAATTTTCTAGAATTTTCCTTGGAGTGATTTTTCACTAGAAAATTTTGAAATTTTCGTATAATGAGCTTCTCATTTTCTTCTTTCTCCTGGAAAAATTTCACAAGTTTTGCTTTATTAGTTTTCCAGAAATAAATTGAAATATGAGACGATGAATTTTCTTTAATTTTGCTTAAATAAGTCAATTTTCCAGAAATTTTCCTGGAGTGATTTTTCACTGGAAAATTTTGAAATTTTGCTTTAATGAGATTCTCACTTTCCTCTTTTTTCTGAAAAATTTTCACAATTATCCTTTTGCCAGTTTTCTAGATAAAAAATAAAATGTAAGAAAATGAATTTAACTTAAAAAACTCAATTTTCCCTTAGTTTTTACATTTTCGAAAAACTCATAATTTTCATAATTCCCCCGTAATTTTCCCATAACTTCAAAAATCATAATTTTCTCGTAATTCCCGTAATTTTTTATTTCTTCTAATTTTTTAAAAAACTTCGTTATTTTTGAATTCCCCCCGAGTTTTGTAATTTTCATAATTTTAAAAATTCGTCATTTTCGTAATTCCTATGATTTTTGTAATTTTCGTAATTCTCTTTTTTTTTATAATTCCAGTAATTTTTCGTAATTCCTGCAATTTTCCGTAACTTTTCAAAAATTGCGAAAAAGTGAGCGTCAAAATCGCTGGAAAGTGACGTTGGAATTGTTGAAATATGTATCCGAAAGGATAATATAATATACATAAACAAATCTACCTTACCAGGAATCGACCTGAGAATTGACAAAGAGCAATAAACCCAAAAGGTTTGTATTTATTGTCTTATTTATTTATTGTACTTGGGTATTACTTTTTGCGTTGTAAATGTATTTTTCCCACACCCCGAAAAGGTTTAGGGTGTGAAAATGAAATATAAAAGCTAAAGTTAAGTTAGTCGTTCTGTTATGTTTTAAGACGAAACATTGAAATATATTAGAGAGATATCGGTAAAACAGATAGCGCGTATGGACGGTAATAACGTCAGGAGTTATTTTTTAAAGTAAAGCGGTATCATACTTTCAAATTAGAGTTATCGGAAAACAGTTTAACGTAAAATTTGCCTGTTCGCATTCGTTATTTTATAACCGTAGCATAACTTGTACCTTGTTGTGATTTGATTTGTGTTGTCTGTTGTTCATGGTCAGGGACAGAGGATTTGCTTTTTTACTATTTTTTGAACAATCCATATTCACTTGAACACATCAAAAATAATAAAATAAACAATAAACATAACATAACCTATTATTCCACGACGTTATTTTTAGACGTTATTCGAAATAGCGCTTAACGTAAATGCTGGGTAAATTACGTTATGCGGTAACGTTATTTTAGTACGTAGTGTTAAAAATCGAATCGCGCATAGGTTTAATGTCAAAATAAAGTAGGCGCTAATACCGCATGAACCTCTTTGGGTTACCGATATCTCTCTATTATCGTGCCTTAAAACGTATCTATCGTGTTTTAATTAAACCACTGATAACCTGAAATATTTAATAGGAATTACGAAAAATAGAAGTAAAAATTACGGAAAAATGAGGTTGGAAATGTTGGAATTGCGGAAAAGTTGAGTAAAAATGGCGGAAAAGTGAGGTTAAAATCGAGAAAAAATAAGGTTATGAATACGAAAAACAAAAGTAAAGATTATGGAAAAATTAGGTGGAAATTGTGGAAATGTGAGGCGAAAATCGCGGAAAAATTTGCTGAAATTGCGAAAAAGTGAGTTATTTTTATAATTTTTTCTTAGTTTTTGCAATTTTCGCAAAACGCGTAATTTTTGTAATTCCCATAACTTTTTCGTAATTTCCTTAATTTTTCGTAATTTTTTAATTTACGTAATTTCTCAAAATATTCAGTTACATAGGTACTTATTTTATAATTCCCCCTAAGTTTTTGTTATTTTCAAAAATTCGTAATTCCCCTTATTTTCGATTTTTCCGTAATTTCCGTAATTTCTCAGATAATTCTCCCTTTTTCAATAATTCCTCCTTAGTTATTGCAATTCTGGGAAAACTCGTAATTTTCGTAATTCCCGTAACTTTTTCGTAAATTCCGTAACTTTACAAAAATTATTGTAATTTTTTCGCAATTCCAGTGATTTTTTCTTATTTCTTTCAATTTTTATAATTCCTGCTTCTCAAATTTTCGTAATTTTGTAATTCTTGTAATTTTTCAAAAAACTCCCTGATCCTTATAATTCTCCCCAAGTTTGTTGTGATTCTCAAAAATTGGTAATTCCCGTAATTTTTTTTTTCTTGGAATTTTCGAAAATTTTCAAATTCCCGTCATTTCTAAAAAAATTCTCGTTAATTTCATAATTCCCCCTTAGTTTTTGTAATTTTCGGAAATTTCGTGAATCCCGTAACTTTTTGTAATTCTTGTTACATATTTTCGTAATTTTTTGAAAATTGTCACAATTTTTTTTAATTCCCGTGATTTTTTTGTATTTTTCATAATTTTTGAATAATTCCTGTAGTTTTCAGATTTCTGTAATTTTTTAATTCCTGTAATTTCTCAGAAAACTCCGTTATTTTCATTATTCCGAAAACATGTAATTCTCGTAATTTTCGTATTTAATTTTGGGAATTTTCGAAATTTTGTAATTCCTGTCATTTCTTAGATAATTCTCGTTATTTTCATAATACCTTTTTAGTTTTTACAATTTTCGAAAAACTAGAAATTTTCGTAATTTCCATTATTTTCGAAATTTTTTGATTTCCGTAATTTCTTAAAAAAAACTCCGTTAGTTTTATAATTCCCCCTAAGTTTTTGAAATTTTCGAAAGTTGGTAATTTCCGTATTTTTCTTTTTTGGGAATTTTCGAAATTTTTTAATTCCTGTCATATCAATTTTGGAGTAACTTCGTAATTCTTTTGCGTAGGTAATATTTGGCAATTTCCATAATTTTTGTCAGTCCCGCAAGTTCCGTAATTCTCGTAAATGTTTGCAATTCTCATAATTTTTCATATTTTATGTACTTTAACGTAATTCCCACAATTTTTCGTAACTTTTCAAAAATTATCGTAATTCTCATAATTTTGAAATGAGAAAAAATAAGGATAAAAGAGCGGAAAGTGATGATAAAATCGCAAAAAAAAGAGTCAAAAATCTCAAAAAAAAATGAGTCAAAAATTTCAAAAAAAGTGAGTGTAAATTCGTGAAAAAGTGAGATAAGAATCGCGGAAAAATGAGGTAATAATTGCGGGAAAGTGGGTTCACAATCGCGGAAATGTGAATTTAGAATCGCGGAGAAGTGATAGTAAAGTAGCAAAAAAATTAGTCAAAAATCGCAAAAAAAAAATATTTAAAAATCGCAAAAAAAGTTGAGAAAAATTCATCCTTTCACATTTCAATTTTTTTCTGAAAAACTGGCAAAGCAAAAATTGTGAATTTTTTCCAGAAAAAAGACGAAAGTGAGGAGCTTATTATAGGAAAATTTCAAAATTTTCCAATGGAAAATCATTTCAGGAAAAATTCTGGAAAATTGACTTTTTTGAGCAAAATTCATTTTCTTAAATTTTATTTTTTTTCTCTAGAAAACTGGCAAAAGGATAATTGTGAAAATTTTTCAGAAAAAAGAGGAAAGTGAGAATCTCATTAAAGCAAAATTTCAAAATTTTTCAGTGAAAAATCACTCAGGAAAAATTCTGGAAAATTGACTTATTTAAGCAAAATTAAGAAAAATTCATCCTCTTACATTTAAATTTTTTTCTGGAAAACTAGCAGAGAGAAAAAGGAGAAAGAGGAAAGTGAGAAGCTCATTATATAAAAATTTCAAAATTTTCCAGTGAAAAATCACTCTAGGAGAAATTTATTTATATATTTTCGGATAACTAAATAAATTCTATTCTAAGCTAAAAAACAATAATTCCAAAGGTGCTCCATGAATTAATCTATGACATAACTTTTTCTCGAAGTTATGACGTCATCGATGACGTAAGTAAAAACCTGCGTGCCTAGTTGCGTTTATGTTCAACAAACGACATCTGTACTAGGTACAAGATATGTTAATGTTTAATCTAAATTCACCTGAAGATTCAAACGTTAATTGGAATCGGAGGGCCGAAAACAAACATGTCCGCAAAAGGCTCAAAGGGATTTAACCCGAAGACACGGAGTGATTGAAACAAGAAAATTCCTCCATTACCTAACGCAGAAATATAATTTTGTTCCAGAAATGTGTGTGTGTGTTAAATTGTGAAATTCTCTCGAGTTTCAGAGTGAAACCGGAAAATTAAGTTTCTTGATAAAACAAGTCTATTGTCCGCAAAAGGGCTCATTGTTCCGAGCTACACGTCATTAAAACTATAGAGATTTCCATTGCATTCAAAGCTCACTACGTTTGAAAAATAAGATTCTTGAAACTTTTATCTTTTTTCTATATTGGTAAAACTTTCGGACATTTTCGTGTGTGATTGTCTTTCTTTAGCAGATAAATTCACTTTTGAAACTTTTACTTTAGCAAACAACGTTTTAATTTAGATAAGTTTTTGGCGCTCAAAGTAGTTGAGGAATGTCAATTGTCAGATGTCTAATCTATAATATAGTTCAAATATCAAAAAAATAACAATTGGTATTGGTAAATATACTAGACAAATTAAGTGAAAATGCATCCTAATTTTATATCAATTAATGTTGAAAATGGTCATTTCGAATTTCAAAGAATGCCATTCGGTTTGAAAAACGCACCAGCAACATTTCAAACAGCAATGGACAATGTATTGTCTGGATTACAAAATAAAATATGCTTAGTATATATGGATATTTTCAACATCTCTACACAAGAATTTAAAGAAAGTTATTCACAATTCATAAGAATACGAAGCACGTTTTTTTCAATATACGAATTATTGGTCAAAGGAAATTGGGAAAATTACAATTTTCAAATAAAAAAATCAATCTCCCAGACTTTTGACGTGAAGTAAAATACAAATGTAGATGTTCGGTTAAATAAAAACCGAAAATTAAATATCGTCTTTACGAGTCTCGCACGTACGCACGCGACTCCCTTTCCCCAGATTAAATATCAATATTTGCCTTTGCGATTTCCATTGATATTCGACAGTAAACAAAACGGTTTTTTTTTTTTATAGATTTCAAGAAAAAAATAAATTAGGTTGGCAGCACTGTCACTAATGGATGCTTACAATAACTGTCACGTTATTTGACACAAACAATAGATGTATCGATGCGATTTTTGTTTTACGCCCTCATGGCATTATATTTATTTTTCATCCGCATAAAACCATAATCGTAAAATAATGTCTATATAAAATCATTTTTACGACTATAAATACATTTGCGGGGTTTGAATTATCAATTATGTTACGTCATTTGTCATAATTATTAGACGTAGTATTACCAACTACTGTTACATTGTTGCCAGCTGCATCAAATTGTCTCTCTAAACAATGTAAAATTATTAATATTTTATGTAAATACTAGGAAATATCTGGGTTTGTTCTAATAATTTCAAAAAATTTTAAAAAACTTTTGGTAACACTGATTGCTTCAAAAAATTTGTATTTTTTGGAAAAAGTTGTTAATCCTGATAGAATGTTTTCCTAATTGTCTGTCCTTTTTTTACTTGGTTAATGTCTCGGTTTGTCTTTATCACTCTTATACGTTTTCCAATCAATGCAATTGAAAAATAATTCGAACTTTCACAAAAATCTCTTCTTTTTTTTTTTTAAATTTAATTTTTTTTCTATTGGCAATATTGTTGAAAATCTAATGCCTACTCGTGTTAGGACCTAAACATAATGCAAATCTTCATAAGAACAACCTGATGACGTCATTTGTATGCCACTACCAGACCAAGGTTCTTAAAGTTAATAGGTTGTTAAACAGATGACATCATCGGAATAATCTAATAGAGATTTGCATTATATTTAGGCATCCCAAATGATGTCACCTCTTGCAAACAACCTTATTGTTACCAGCCAACCTATTACAAATAATTGAAATTTTGCAAATGATATCGGCATGATGAGTAAATAGTGAAAATTCTGATTTGAAAATGAATGAAATGTTGTTCAATTGTAAATGTCAAGATTTTTAATTCGTTGGATTTCACTATTGGCAACAATGTTAAAAATATAATCGATGGTCTACTTGGTTGTTTCATTTACATTTTAAGTAAATATATTTATCTTTGTTTTTACAATATTATTAAACAAGGACATAAAACTTTTACGTTCAGCTATAAATCAGTGCCGCAGCCGTAATCTATAGAACGGCAACAGTGTGGAAGTATAATCTACGAACCGGTTGGCAACACTGATTTGAGTTTAAATTTGCCGCCATTCTAGATTTCAAATGAACTTTGTTTTTCAAAATCATATGGATTTCATTTGTACGCCTATGATCCCAAAATGGGCGGGGTTAATTGCTAGTAAACAAGAGGCGGAGTCACACAATCCATAGGCGTACCTTTTTTTGGTTCTAATTACCGACAAGGAAAGAAATGTAACAAAAATTAGGAAAAAACTAGTAAATGACGACATTGATGTTTTTTCTATTCCAGGCTCTTGAATTTTCTTTATTTCGACAAATTCAAGAGCCGAGAATAAACAAAAATTGTTTCGAAATTACAATTTTAAGGGCTTTCACCTCCAAAGTCAGGAATTCGTGTTGGATTTTTAGCAACAATGCCATTGCTGTTGGTAAAACTGATATATCCAAACTGCTAATGTCAATATGTCAATTCAAATTATTTGGTTGATTCTAGAAAACGCCTCATTTTTGACAGTTACCTGAATGCAATGCAAACTTTACTTGATAAGAAATTTTTTCAGAAAATTTTTATGACAAAGACAGACAAAAAATAACATTACTATTATAATTTTTGTCATTTTTATTATACCCGTATGATCTGGAGGATTTTATAAAGCGCCTAATTTTTGACAGTTGCTTGTGGAATACATGACCTACTTGGTGAAATATTTATTTGTGTTTTTTTTTTGTTGATATAACGGTATGATTTGGTGAATGTTAGGAAACGCCTATTTTTTTGACAGTTATGAATGAATTGCATAGGATTTTTTTGAAAAATATATTTGTCCTCTTCTAATATTAAGGGAAAGACAGTAGAAAACAATGAACAAATGTTCTGACATATAAAAGGTTAACCGGAATATTTTGGTATTTTAGATTATAGAAAAATAAATTTGAAGGTAAAAAAGTTTCTTTTTTGAATAATTTTTTATTTATTCTCGGCTCTTGAACTGTCATTTCTGTCAAATTGAAAATAAACAACTGCTTGTCATTGGTTTATTGGCCTACTTGGTAAAATGTCTATTTTCCTCGTATAACGGTTTGATTTGGTGGATGTTAGGAAGCGCCCATTTTTTTGACATTTGTAAATGAAAGGTCAACTTAGTTGAAGATTGTATTTGTCCTCTTCTAATATTAAGTTAAAGATAAACAGTAGAAAATGACACAAATATTCTGACTTACGACGGTATATCTAGTGAATTTTAGGAAGCGCCCATCATTTTTTGACAGTTGGTTGCAGAAATACATGGCCTACTTGATAAAAAGTTTACCAGAATATTTTGTAATTTTGGGTTACAAAAATAGGAAGTTTTTTTTTTGAATAATTTTTTATTTATTCCCGGCTCTTGAACTGTCATTTCTGTCAAATTGAAAACGGACAACTGCTTGCCATTGGTTCATTGGCCTACTTGGTCAGATGTTTATTTTCTTCGTATAACGGTTTTATTTGGTGAATGTTAGGAAGCGCCCATTTTTTTGACATTTGTAAATGAAAGATCAACTTGATAAAGGATTGTATTTGTCCTCGTCTAATATTGAGTTAGAGATAGAGAGTAGACAATGACACAAATATTCTGACTTACAACGGTATATTTAGTGAATATTAAAAAGTGCCTATTTTTTGACAGTTGTTTGCAGAAATGCATGGCCAACTTGATAAAAAGTTTTCCGGAATATTTTGTAATTTTGGGTTACAAAAATAGGAAGTTTTTTTTTTGAATAATTTTTTATTTATTCCCGGCTCTTGAACTGTCATTTCTGTCAAATTGAAAATAAACAACTCCTTGTCATTGTTTTATTGGCCTACTTGGTAAAATGTCTATTTTCTTCGTATAACGGTTTGATTTGGTGGATGTTAGGAAGCGCCCATTTTTTTGACATTTGTAAATGAAAAGTCAACTTAGTAGAAGATTGTATTTGTCCTCTTCTAATATTAAGTTAAAGATAAACAGTAGAAAATGACACAAATATTCTGACTTACGACGGTATATCTAGTGAATTTTAGGAAGCGCCCATCATTTTTTGACAGTTGGTTGCAGAAATACATGGCCTACTTGATAAAAAGTTTACCAGAATATTTTGTAATTTTGGGTTACAAAAATAGGAAGTTTTTTTTTTTGAATAATTTTTTATTTATTCCCGGCTCTTGAACTGTCATATTTCTGTCAAATTGAAAACGGACAACTGCTTGCCATTGGTTCATTGGCCTACTTGGTCAGATGTTTATTTTCTTCGTATAACGGTTTTATTTGGTGAATGTTAGGAAGCGCCCATTTTTTTGACATTTGTAAATGAAAGATCAACTTGGTAGGAATTGTATTTGTCCTCGTCTAATATTGAGTTAGAGATAGAGAGTAGAAAATGACACAAATATTCTGACTTACAACGGTATATTTAGTGAATATTAAAAAGTGCCTATTTTTTGACAGTTGTTTGCAGAAATGCATGGCCAACTTGATAAAAAGTTTTCCGGAATATTTTGTAATTTTGGGTTACAAAAATAGGAAGTTTTTTTTTTGAATAATTTTTTATTTATTCCCGGCTCTTGAACTGTCATTTCTGTCAAATTGAAAATAAACAACTCCTTGTCATTGTTTTATTGGCCTACTTGGTAAAATGTCTATTTTCTTCGTATAACGGTTTGATTTGGTGGATGTTAGGAAGCGCCCATTTTTTTGACATTTGTAAATGAAAAGTCAACTTAGTAGAAGATTGTATTTGTCCTCTTCTAATATTAAGTTAAAGATAAACAGTAGAAAATGACACAAATATTCTGACTTACGACGGTATATCTAGTGAATTTTAGGAAGCGCCCATCATTTTTTGACAGTTGGTTGCAGAAATACATGGCCTACTTGATAAAAAGTTTACCAGAATATTTTGTAATTTTGGGTTACAAAAATAGGAAGTTTTTTTTTTTGAATAATTTTTTATTTATTCCCGGCTCTTGAACTGTCATATTTCTGTCAAATTGAAAACGGACAACTGCTTGCCATTGGTTCATTGGCCTACTTGGTCAGATGTTTATTTTCTTCGTATAACGGTTTTATTTGGTGAATGTTAGGAAGCGCCCATTTTTTTGACATTTGTAAATGAAAGATCAACTTGGTAGAGGATTGTATTTGTCCTCGTCTAATATTGAGTTAGAGATAGACAGTAGAAAATGACACAAATATTCTGACTTACAACGGTATATTTAGTGAATATTAAAAAGTGCCTATTTTTTGACAGTTGTTTGCAGAAATGCATGGCCAACTTGATAAAAAGTTTTCCGGAATATTTCGTCATTTTAGGGTAGAGAAATACGAATTTGAGATTAGAATAGATTGAATTGACTTGAATTCAACTGTCACTTCTGTCAAATTATTAGTTTCTATTGACGGTAACTGTTTTTCATTAGAGCTGTTCTGACCGGTGACGTTACAAATTTTAGAAAACTGGCGTAAGATTTTGTAATTTTTCAGTGAAAACTTGGCGCTTTCACCCCATACTCAAGAAATCAATATCAGTTTTATAACTTTAACTTCATATGGGGGCAGTCAATTATTAATGTTGGACCACTTTGTAACTTGCACCTTTTCAGGCTGCTTGACATTTGACACAATAAATGTCAAAATTTTCAATAAAAAATACCAAAAATGTTGGGTCGATGTGGACCAGGCTTTATTCTGTTCATTCAAAACATACATAGGTACTCAATAAAATACAAATTTGCGGTTTTTGGATAAAAAGAGGTTGTCTGATAACTGTATAAGAACTATCTGATGACGTCATCTGCATGTCATTACCAGATCAAGGTTCCTAAAATTAAGAGGTTGTCTAAAAATGGTAAACAGATGACGTTATTAAAAGGATCTAATGGAGATTTGTTTTATGTTTAGACATCTCAGATGACGTATCTCTTTCAAACAACTTTGTTATTACCATACAACCTACCTATTACAAAATATAAACAACGTTGCATAGTATTAGTTTTTTTACTCTTGTAACTTTGGTAATTTTGAGGATATGTATTCAAATATTGTTTGCACAAATCATGAATTCGTTACATTTGACTATTGGCAACATTGTTGAAAATATATTGCATGGCCTACTCGAATGTTTTATTTAAATTTCAACTAAATACATTTATCTTTGTTTTTCCAATATTATTAAACAAGGACATAAAAGTTTTACGGTTCGGTTATAAATCCGTGCCGCAGCAGCATAATTAAGTTATTTATTAAACAAATTAAGCTCGTTCGTAAAAGCTGAAAATGGTTTTCCGTCCGGTAATCCATCTTGCGTCAGAATTGGCTCTCGGGTAAAATAAAACCTCAGCTGGTGCAAGAGACGGATTTTCCCTTGTCGCTCTTTTAAAAATTTAATTTTCACACGTGGTTATTTTGTTTGATTTGTCAAATCAATCAGTGTTGCCAATAGCACAATTAGTAAATTGCTTCACCAATTAAATAAAATTCTCTTTTGTTTTACTTCTTAATCCTAAATTGCTTCAAGATCATTAAATTAAATTTTAATGAGTTGCGGTTAAAACATAGTCATTATTTTATCCATTAATTCAATTATAGGAATTTTCCATGAAACGTAATTCAATTGTAAAATTGTCACTGGATAGTTTTTTGCTTCGAAACTTTCCACCGCAGAATTTCACGACAAAAGTGTATTGTTTGATTGTTTCCAAACTCGGTATTCAGTGTTGCCAACCAACACGTTTAACAAGTTTCGCCATTTGCAAAAATAAAATATTATAACAAATGATGATGTGCCTCTCCGGGGCTATTTTCCACTAATTCCGCTGACGATTGATGCGTATTTTTGACGGTCCGTGATTAATTTATCATTTTCGCCCTTAATTTACCTTTAAAATGAAAGCTTTCGTTCATTAGTTATTTTTATCAGATGCAAATTCGCATTTACATTATTTGCGGTCGGCGTCAAAGTGGAAAAGTGGAAAACAATTTCCATTTTATTATGTTTTGAAGAGGGTTTTTTTTTCTAAAGAATTACTACAAATTTTATTTGTTTGTCTTGGTTAGAAAGATAAACACCATTGTTGCCAGGTCAAAAAAATTAAATTCACCAGAAATTGGAATGAAAAATCACCAGATTTAAAAAAAAAAAAATCGCCAGAAATCTTGAAAGTTGATTTTTCAGGAAAATTCTTGCCTTACGGGCTTTATCAAACCAAGTAGGCTTTGGAAGCATGTATGTATTGCAATACAGGGCGCCATATTTAAATTTTAAAATTTTGCAATGCCTACTTTGTCCCTTGTCAAACAGTGTTGCCAACTACAATTTATAACAAATATTGTGTCAATCATTGAGGCTCGAATTTATACAAAAAAGTAGGCCTTGCAAATTTCAAATTTTCCATAGCAGTGATTACATAAACATCGGCAACACTGTTAGGCAAAATGTTAAATATCATTTATGATAAGCGATAAGATTACTACTTATCAAAAACTAAGTGAACCTTGAAGCAATCCTGGACTGGGATTAGGACAAGTAGAATTCTATTTTCATGACGTCACCCGCGACCTATTTATCGCGTATACTGCTAGACAACCTGACGTCATGTAAGTAGAATTCTAGTGGAATTCTACTAATCGTGATCACAGCCCAGGTTTTAATCGATGTCACTAATACAGATAACTGTAAGCAAAAAATTTATCAAATCAAGTAGCTCTTGAAAACCAGCCATTTTAAATTAACTGTCAAAAACTACAGGGCCTACTTTGAAACGTTAAATTGCGTTAGGGTTACTACATTTTTCGACTAGGGTTGCTACGTTTTAAATTTTTCTTCCAAAACCTAATAATTTTGTGAATTTTAACTAATCTTTTACTAAAACCAGTTCAGAAAAAATGTATTTCTATCTCTGTTTTATATAAACTAGTAAAAAAAGACACGAATACACTCAGTGTACACTAATAAGGGTTCAAACTTATGACGTCACCGACGAACTATGGTTCGTCCTTGGATGAACTACATTCGTCGCGAAAATTCGGTTCTAGCTTTTTTGTTTCTCAAAATTTCAAAACAAAACAACAGGTGGAAGTGTTTTTTTTTTTTGCATGTTGTTAATTTGATTTGTGTGACTACTTTCTACCCTCAAATAATGGCAAATTTAGTAGAGATATCACATTCACATCAATTAAATAAACCCAAACTAACATTAATTTCTCGGTAGTCGGTATGGATTTATGTGAACTGTGATTGAGGTTTGTTTTGTTTTGTGTTTCCTTCTAGCAAAATTTGAATAAACGTCAAAATACCTCACTTACGTTCAGAATGAAGTTAGTCACATAAGTTTTAAAAGAATGCTATCACTTTGATCATTGATAATTAATTAGAAAGAATACGCCTATGGTACAGCAGAAAATGTGGCTCATCGTTGCCACATCTTCAGTGGCGGCTCGTGACTATTTCAAGTGAGGAGGCTAATTACAGTATAGGATTTCATAAAGGAATTCCATTAAGATTTCAATTTCAAAATTCCATATTTTGTTTTTTTAACTTTACTAAAATTCCTCAAAATTTTACCACTGAAATTCCACAAAATTTTCATAAAATTCTTTGGAATTTCATGTAATTTCTTAAAAATGTCTCGCAATTCACTAAAATTTTATAAGAATATCCACGTTCATAACCGAAAATTTCCCGAAAATCCAATGAAACTTCAAGGAATTTTCAAAATTTAATTTATTTTCATAAGAATTTCACTGAAATACTCTTTTAATAGCCAGGAATTTCTGGGAATATTAATGAAATTTCAAGTAATTTCTTAAAAATTCATCGAAATATATTGAAATTTCATGTCATTACGTGGGAATTTTTCAAAATATCACCAAAAGTCCATGTTTTTAGCTGGAAATTCCTCGGCATTACTAAAATTCAGTAAAAACTGAAATTTCATATTGAGAATTTCGGTGTAATTTCATGTAATTGTTTAAAATTCTTCCATGTAATTCATTTAGGATTTCGTGTAATTCGATCGGAATTTCACTGAAATTTCAAGTAATTCGAGAGGAATTAAAATTTAATGTAAATTCTATGAAAATTTCACATCTAATTCCTTTTTCAGAATAACATAATTATTCTACCGAAATTCCATTAAATTGTGGAATTCTGAGATTTTAATAGATTTTTTGGGAATTGCAAAGAATATTTGGGAATTTTAAAGGAAATATTTTTCAGAAATGTCAATGATAACCTATAAATCGAAATTTGATAAAAACATATGGCAACGCTGCTCATGATACAACAAACGTCAAAAAATTGAAATATCAAAGTAGGCCTTGGTTTTTTTTGACAGTCGATATAAAATGGCGTCTTTTTGTTTCAAAGATTACGATCCGAAGAGCCAAAGTATTAAAATCAGTTGACAATAAACGGGTTCGTATAATTCCGACCCTTCAAGCTCGTATAACCTCGGACCTTCGGCCTCATGATTAAAATAACTTCGGCCTGTCGGGTTCGTATAACTCCAGCTTTTCGGGCTCGCATATAACTCCGGCCCTTCGGGCCGGGTTTTCTTTTTAATTCCGAACCCGAAGAGTGAGGGTTTTATAAACATTCGTGCGTATTACCAGACAAAAACCCTTATATGTATTTATAGAAAATACCATGTTGCCAATAATTAAGTACATCAATTCTTTTCCAATTTTAATGAAAATGGACTATTGAAAATGGAGAAAAAAAACAGTTTTGCAACGCAGCATTTCGACTTTGATATATAACGACATTTGACAAACTTGTCAAAATAGTGACAGCTGTCAAGACTGATCAAACAACGATTATAAGTTTGATTGTTTAACACCAAATTGATTTTTTATTTTTTGTCAATTGTCAATTAAACAACTGTTAAAAGTGATTTACAAACTAATGCAATGTTGCCAATAATTACATCAATTATTTTAATGTAAAAAAAATGTATTTCTATCTCTATTTTATACAAGCTGATAGAAAAGACACACAATAGAATTCGCTAAATAATTTAAATCAACTTGTAAAATGACAGGAAATAGTGCTAAGTATTTCGTTTTTTAATCGTCAATGTCACTTGTCACATTTATTAGTACGACATATGACCAGATGTCAACTGTCAAAGTTATTGTTTATTATTGCCACTTTTGGCGTCACTATGTCACATGTCATTCAATGATAGATGTCACTCGATATCGTTAGAATTCACCTTAAAGTGTCTGTTATTCTTGACCTATTTCAGTATAAATGACTAATGACAATTTGCTCTGGAGGGCAAACATTAATTTATAACCAAAAAAAATAATGACATTATTTTGGCATTTTTCGCTTTAAATTTGACAACAAAATGATTGGTTGCCCTCCAGCGTGACGTCATACCAAAATGGTCACTTATTCGTTTAGTCGAATTGACGTCATTCGTTAGTTATAATTTAGACAGATGAACGATATGTCAAATGTCATTTTGTCATCTACTGCAACTGTCAAAGTTATAATTTCAATCTGGAAATCAATCGCCTACTTTTCAATATTGGTGACCACATGGACGATTGGTTAGATATAGATAAAATGTTGTACGTTACCTTAAAATATTACTTCTCCTGTATTGCCGACCCAATATTGTCAGTCCTTTTAGCAGTGCAAAAGTATTACAGAGTTCTGTATTACCGACCCCAATGTTATTCAAAGGCCTGCTTAATTAAACAAGAGACGTTGCGGCATGATAGAAATAATCTCGAAAGATTTGAAAATATCATCATTTTAAATAGGATTTTGGTCCCAAAACTCTCACCGGCAATTGACGTTTGTTTAATCATTCCGCCTACAATATCGCTATCTCACTTGTTTAAGTTCACTGGCCAATCGAATAAAATGAAATGTCGTACGTCATGTGACAACAAGAGCCGGGAATAATCAAAATTTGCAAGTTTTGAATAAAATTTTGTACGCAACCTGTAATACCGACATCCATCCAAAGCCTACTTGATTTAATCATCGTTGACAATATTAATAACTATTTTTTTTTTGACAGTTGACAGGACTTAATGTGTCACTTTTTGGTAATTTATTGGTAAAGTTTGTCAACCGGTTGAATTTGTCATTTGTCAACTAATGACATAAATAAAACGGTTGACAAATGAATCAATATCATATTGTTTTTGATTGGTAGAATTAGTGCAAAAGAAAATCTTGTTTCTTTTTAGCAGGATGAGAAAAAGAAATGGAAATACACTCGGTGCGCAAAAAAAATATATCTACCAATCGGAAACGGTAGTATACGTTGACAATTGACAAATGACGTTTCGCATTCGTATATTTCGCCTATACTACCGGACAATAAATTTCCCGCTTCAAGTAATAGAATAAATGACATCTGACACATGGTTCGTTTCTGTCAAACAAATAATTGTGATCAACCAATGTCGTCATCAATTGAAAGTGACAATTGCTGTGTTATCGAACGACATTTGACACATCTGGAATCTATGACGTCATCAAATTACGTGTCAAATTCAAGCAACGACATCGAAACAAAAAATAAGTAGACGATTAATTCCAAAATTGATATTAATAGTAGTTGCAGCGGGTAACAGATGACATTTGACGTCCAAAATAATAAACAAATAACGACCAATCAAAAACATACTTTTGACACATTAAATGTTAATTATGTGTCAACGTCAAATTTCAGTTGAATTTTCTACATTTTTATACAATTAATATCAAAACCTAAAAATCGTGAACAGGATTGCTTATTTTAATAAGGCGTACGTTCACCAAGTCTTGAGTAGACAAGGTCTGCGAGTGACATTACCACAGCAGCTAATAGTGATGACGTCACCCGCAGACCTCGATTCAGGTTGTGCTCGTTATTTAAATTTTTCGTCGATTTTAAATGTATGTATGTATAGCACCATTGACGACATCATTAACTACGTCGTCCAGTTGTTTGTGCCTGCGGTCGTGGTTTAGAATATACATTTATGATGAAAAAATTTCTTTAATTCTGATTAGCATAATATGCAAAAAGGAATATGCAAACGAGATCTTAGAAAGCGTTGTTTTTATATTAAATAATGTACTAAGGGTGGGTATTATAAAACTATAATGACGGTTAACTTAAAAGTTAACCTCTGGAATGACGTTACTTCCCCTTCCCATAGTAATTCTAGAAGTTAACTTTTTACTATCTGTCAAAATAGTTTTATTAAAACCAAGTATGCATAAAGCAAAAGAACGCGGAATCATAACCTGCAGTGCAAACATCCTACGTCAAGGCGAAAAACGACACGCTGCCCACGTCATCACTGGTTTTTTGGCGTGGTGGGGGGCTTGAGATTTGATCTACATAGGCCCTATTAGGATGAACTATCCTGTACAAGTACTTAGTGTGTATTATCCAATCAGCGCCATTTTGTTCACTTTCAAGAGATGTTATTTATTGAATTTGCCTTACTGCCTTACCCTCATTAGGCCCATTTTGTTTACCTATAGGGGGGGGGGGGGACGTATAGTGTATGCCCTATGTCAAATTTGTCATGCCCTACCTCAAATTTGACTCTAGCAGCTACGGACCTGCACATGGCACGGAGTCCCACCACTGAGGGATATGGAAGAGTTATTGGTTAGGATAGAATGCAGGTTGTTTGAGAGAGGTAGATGCGTCATCAAGTTACCCATTACAAGGCAACCTAATAACTTTAGGAGCCTTGGGATCGAATGGACCGCCATTTATATCAGTTGTCAAATTCGGGTGTTGGAAAAATAGGTTATGAACTCATAACTCAATAACATCCAAAAATAAGCAGAAATTTTAAAAAGAAATCTTCTAAAACACCACTCGGATAAAAATATCTCAGAAAAAGCACCAAAAATCGCCAACAACAACAATCTGTAACCGACCGAAAGTAAGGTTATGTTGTTGTTGTGAAAAATCTGTCAGATAGAAGTTGTCAACGTAAAAACCTATGGTAAAAACTACAGATTGTAAAAACTAGTAAAAAGTGATAACCCTATGCGTTACCATAAAATCGGATGCGTAGTCGTTTAAGCGCATTCTATATCTGTCTATCTTAATTTGGACGAGAATAGGATACGGAAGACGCGTCACGTTTTGGCAAATTTCGTTACATGAGAGAAAAGAAAGATGTAACGTGGAGAGTAGAAAGACGCCAATTACAAATTACAGCCGACGAACGAATGAAACAAATCAAAGATTAAAACCAGTAAACTTATAATCAAAGAGGATTGCCTATTATTGTCAAGTGCCAATACCCTTGTGACGTCACTACAGATACGCGTCTCCTTTTTGTGTGGTCTTTCCAATCCTTCCTTCGTCTTTACCATGACTCATACGCTAAATCTTATAGTCTAAAAATTGAATTCCATTCCAACGCTCTTAATTTTATAATTTAGAGAAGAGTGGGGCGGCTAAAATTGTCTGGGCACGCAGGCGGCCAACACCCTAGCGGCGGCCTCAATTTATCAAAAAGTATTTGAGGTACCAAATTCAATTTAGCACAGAATTATATAAAATTTAATGCTCTTTTCATTGATATACGATATGTTTTAGTTTGCTCAAATTTCAATGAAGATATGGGCAATTATTTATGAACATGTCAGGATTTTTTTTTTTTTAAATTTAGATTTTTATTTCAAAATTTTCAAATTTAATTTTCTCGGAACCCGTCAAAGATTTTGGATCAATTTTTTTTGAGATTATAGTCTTTGATGAGAGCTTTAAAATGGTACTTAGTTGAAGTCGCTAGCATTTACGGTTTTTAAGAAAATTGAATTTGAAGTTTTTGACTAAATTTCAACTAAAATCCAACTTTGAAGCACAATTGCTCCAAAACGTTTCGAGTTATCAAACTCAATCTATCACTGATTTATAGAGAATTTTATTCTCTTTCTAACCATATATAATTTATTTTGATTTGCTCAAAATTTAATGGCAGTATTGGCAATTGCTCTTAACCTTGTCAGGATTTAAAAAAAATTTAGATCTGAAAATTGAGATTTTCTTTTTGATTATTTTTCCCTTTTGAAATCGAGATTTGGAAATGGTGTCAGAGTTTTTTTCAACTAATTTAGATCTGCTCTATCGATTGGAAAAGTCAAAATTCAGAAAATCTGAAAAATGAAAATTTCGATTTTTTCAAAGGGTAAATCCCTTTGGATTTTAATTTCAAAATTTTCAAATTCAATTTTCTCGAAACCCGTCAAAGATTTTGGATCAATTTTTTCTGAGATTGTAGCCCTTGATGAGTGCTTCAAAATGGTACTTAGTTGAAGTCGCTGGCAATTACGGTTTTTGAGAAAATCGAGTTGGAACTTTTTAATTAAATTTCAACTAAAATCCAACTTTGAGGCTCAATTGCTCCAAAAGTATTTGAGTTATTAAACTCAATCTAGCAATGATTTATAGAGAATTTGATGCTCTTTCCAACCATATATAATTTATTTTGACTTGCTCAAAATTCAATGGAAGTATTGGCAATTGCTCCTAATCTTGTCAGGATTTTAAAAAAATTTAGATCTGAAAATTGAAATTTTCTTTTTGATTTTTTTTCCCTTTTGAAATCAAGATTTGGAAATTATGTTAGAGTTTTTTTCAACTAATTTAGATCCGCTCTATCGATTGGAAAAGTCAAAATTCAGAAAATCTGAAAAATGAAAATTTCGATTTTTTCAAAGGGTTAAACTCCTTTGGATATTAATTTCAAAATTTTCAAATTCAATTTTCTCGAAACCCGTCAAAGATTTTGGATCAATTTTTTTTGAGATCATAGTCTTTGATGAGAGCTTTAAAATGGTACTTAGTTGAAGTCGCTGGCATTTACGGTTTTTAAGAAAATCGAATTTGAAGTTTTTGACTAAATTTCAACTAAAATCCAACTTTGAGGCTCAATTGCTCCAAAAGTTTTTGAGTTATCAAACTCAATCTACCACTGATTTATAGAGAATTTTATTCTCTTTCTAACCATATATAATTTATTTTGATTTGCTCAAAATTTAATGGCAGTATTGGGAATTGCTCCTAACCTTGTCAGGATTTTAAAAAAATTTAGATCTGAAAATTGAGATTTTCTTTTTGATTTTTTTTCCCTTTTGAAATCGAGATTTGGAAATTATGTTAGAGTTTTTTTCAACTAATTTAGATCTGCTCTATCGATTGGAAAAGTCAAAATTCAGAAAATCTGAAAAATATAGTCTTTGATGAGAGCTTTAAAATGGTACTTAGTTGAAGTCGCTAGCATTTACGGTTTTTAAGAAAATCGAATTTGAAGTTTTTGACTAAATTTCAACTAAAATCCAACTTTGAGGCACAATTGCTCCAAAACGTTTCGAGTTATCAAACTCAATCTACCACTGATTTATAGAGAATTTTATTCTCTTTCTAACCATATATAATTTATTTTGATTTGCTCAAAATTTAATGGCAGTATTGGGAATTGCTCCTAACCTTGTCAGGATTTTTAAAAAATTTAGATCAGAAAATTGAAATTTTCTTTTTGATTTTTTTTCCCTTTTGAAATCGAGATTTGGAAATTATGTTAGAGTTTTTTTCAACTAATTTAGATCTGCTCTATCGATTGGAAAAGTCAAAATTCAGAAAATCTGAAAAATGAAAATTTCGATTTTTTCAAAGGGTTAAACTCCTTTGGATTTTAATTTCAAAATTTTCAAATTCAATTTTCTCGAAACCCGTCAAAGATTTTGGATCAATTTTTTTTGAGATTATAGTCTTTGATGGGGGCTTTAAAATGGTACTTAGTTGAAGTCGCTGGCATTTACGGTTTTTAAGAAAATCGAATTTGAAGTTTTTGACTAAATTTCAACTAAAATCCAACTTTGAGGCTCAATTGCTCCAAAAGTATTTGAGTTATTAAACTCAATCTAGCAATGATTTATAGAGAATTTGATGCTCTTTCCAACCATATATAATTTATTTTGATTTGCTCAAAATTCAATGGAAGTATTGGCAATTGCTCCTAATCTTGTCAGGATTTTAAAAAAATTTAGATCTGAAAATTGAAATTTTCTTTTTGATTTTTTTTCCCTTTTGAAATCAAGATTTGGAAATTATGTTAGAGTTTTTTTCAACTAATTTAGATCCGCTCTATCGATTGGAAAAGTCAAAATTCAGAAAATCTGAAAAATGAAAATTTCGATTTTTTCAAAGGGTTAAACTCCTTTGGATATTAATTTCAAAATTTTCAAATTCAATTTTCTCGAAACCCGTCAAAGATTTTGGATCAATTTTTTTTGAGATTATAGTCTTTGATGAGAGCTTTAAAATGGTACTTAGTTGAAGTCGCTGGCATTTACGGTTTTTAAGAAAATCGAATTTGAAGTTTTTGACTAAATTTCAACTAAAATCCAACTTTGAGGCTCAATTGCTCCAAAAGTATTTGAGTTATTAAACTCAATCTAGCAATGATTTATAGAGAATTTGATGCTCTTTCCAACCATATATAATTTATTTTGACTTGCTCAAAATTCAATGGAAGTATTGGCAATTGCTCCTAATCTTGTCAGGATTTTTAAAAAATTTAGATCTGAAAATTGAGATTTTCTTTTTGATTTTTTTTCCCTTTTGAAATCGAGATTTGGAAATGGTGTCAGAGTTTTTTTCGACTAATTCAGATCCGTTTCATCGATTGGAAAAGTCAAAATTCAAAAAATCTGAAAAATGAAAATTTCGATTTTTTCAAAGGGTAAATCCCTTTGGATTTTAATTTCAAAATTTTCAAATTCAATTTTCTCGAAACCCGTCAAAGATTTTGGATCATTTTTTTTTGAGATTATAGTCTTTGATGAGAGCTTTAAAATGGTACTTAGTTGAAGTCGCTAGCATTTACGGTTTTTGAGAAAATCGAGTTTGAAGTTTTTGACTAAGTTTCAACCAAAATCCAACTTTGAGGCTTAATTGCTTCAAAAGTATTTGAGTTATCAAGCTCAATCTAGCACTGATTTATAGAGAATTTGATGCTCTTTCCAACCATATATAATTTATTTTGATTTGCTCAAAATTTAATGGCAGTATTGGGAATTGCTCCTAACCTTGTCAGGATTTTTAAAAAATTTAGATCAGAAAATTGAAATTTTCTTTTTGATTTTTTTTCCCTTTTGAAATCGAGATTTGGAAATGGTGTCAGAGTTTTTTTCGACTAATTCAGATCCGTTTCATTGATTGAAAAAGTCAAAATTCAAAAAATCTGAAAAGTAAAAATTTCGATTTTTTCAAAGGGTAAAACCCCTTTGGATTTTAATTTCAAAATTTTCAAATTCAATTTTCTCGAAACCCGTCAAAGATTTTGGATCAATTTTTTTTGAGATTATAGTCTTTGATGAGAGCTTTAAAATGGTACTTAGTTGAAGTCGCTAGCATTTACGGTTTTTAAGAAAATCGAATTTGAAGTTTTTGACTAAATTTCAACTAAAATCCAACTTTGAGGCACAATTGCTCCAAAACGTTTCGAGTTATCAAACTCAATCTACCACTGATTTATAGAGAATTTTATTCTCTTTCTAACCATATATAATTTATTTTTATTTGCTCAAAATTTAATGGCAGTATTGGGAATTGCTCCTAACCTTGTCAGGATTTTTAAAAAATTTAGATCAGAAAATTGAAATTTTCTTTTTGATTTTTTTTTCCCTTTTGAAATCAAGATTTGGAAATTATGTTAGAGTTTTTTTCAACTAATTTAGATCCGCTCTATCGATTGGAAAAGTCAAAATTCAAAAAATCTGAAAAATGAAAATTTCGATTTTTTCAAAGGGTAAATCCCTTTGGATTTTAATTTCAAAATTTTCAAATTCAATTTTCTCGAAACCCGTCAAAGATTTTGGATCATTTTTTTTTGAGATTATAGTCTTTGATGAGAGCTTTAAAATGGTACTTAGTTGAAGTCGCTAGCATTTACGGTTTTTGAGAAAATCGAGTTTGAAGTTTTTGACTAAGTTTCAACCAAAATCCAACTTTGAGGCTTAATTGCTTCAAAAGTATTTGAGTTATCAAGCTCAATCTAGCACTGATTTATAGAGAATTTGATGCTCTTTCCAACCATATATAATTTATTTTGATTTGCTCAAAATTTAATGGCAGTATTGGGAATTGCTCCTAACCTTGTCAGGATTTTTAAAAAATTTAGATCAGAAAATTGAAATATACTTTTTGATTTTTTTTCCCTTTTGAAATCAAGATTTGGAAATTATGTTAGAGTTTTTTTCAACTAATTTAGATCGGCACTATCGATTGGAAAAGTCAAAATTCAGAAAATCTGAAAAATGAAAATTTCGATTTTTTCAAAGGGTAAAACCCCTTTGGATTTTAATTTCAAAATTTTCAAATTCAATTTTCTCGAAACCCGTCAAAGATTTTGGATCAATTTTTTTTGAGATTATAGTCTTTGATGAGAGCTTTAAAATGGTACTTAGTTGAAGTCGCTAGCATTTACGGTTTTTAAGAAAATTGAATTTGAAGTTTTTGACTAAATTTCAACTAAAATCCAACTTTGAGGCTCAATTGCTCCAAAAGTATTTGAGTTATTAAACTCAATCTAGCAATGATTTATAGAGAATTTGATGCTCTTTCCAACCATATATAATTTATTTTGACTTGCTCAAAATTCAATGGAAGTATTGGCAATTGCTCCTAATCTTGTCAGGATTTTTAAAAAATTTAGATCTGAAAATTGAGATTTTCTTTTTGATTTTTTTTCCCTTTTGAAATCGAGATTTGGAAATGGTGTCAGAGTTTTTTTCGACTAATTCAGATCCGTTTCATCGATTGGAAAAGTCAAAATTCAAAAAATCTGAAAAATGAAAATTTCGATTTTTTCAAAGGGTAAAACCCCTTTGGATTTTAATTTCAAAATTTTCAAATTCAATTTTCTCGAAACCCGTCAAAGATTTTGGATCAATTTTTTTTGAGATTATAGTCTTTGATGAGAGCTTTAAAATGGTACTTAGTTGAAGTCGCTAGCATTTACGGTTTTTAAGAAAATTGAATTTGAAGTTTTTGACTAAATTTCAACTAAAATCCAACTTTGAGGCTCAATTGCTCCAAAAGTATTTGAGTTATTAAACTCAATCTAGCACTTATTTATAGAGAATTTGATGCTCTTTCCAACCATATATGATTTATTTTGACTTGCTCGAAATTCAATGGAAGTATTGGCAATTGCTCCTAACCTTGTCAGAATTCAAAAAAAATTTAAACCTAAAAATTGAAATTTTCTTTTTAATTTTTCTCTGTGTTGAAATCAAGATTTTGTAATGATGTTAGAGTTTTTTTCGACTAATTTAGACCCGCTCTATCGATTGGAAAAGCCAAAATTCAATAAATATGAACAATAAAAATTTACAATTTTTCAAAGGTTTATCCCTTTATTTCAAAATATTTGATTTTGGATATCTTAAAATCTATTGAAGATTTTGAATTGAAATTTTCAGGAAATGTAACTTTTGACAAGGACCTTGAAATGGTATTTAGTTAAAATCGCTAGCTCTTATGGTTTTCGAGAAAATCGAGTTTGAAATTTTTGATAAAATTTGGACTAAAAGTTAAATTTGAGATCCAATTGCCTAGAAAGTATTCAAGTTATCAGAACCAATTTAGCATGGATTTATAGAGAATTTAATGCTCTTTCCAACCATATATAATTTGTTTTCATTTGTTCAAATTTCCTTGAAGATATTGGCCATTATTCCTAACCTTGTCAAGATTTGAAAAATATTCTAGAACGAAAATTGAGATTTTTTAGCTTTTTGAAATCGCCATTTTGAAAGTGATGTTAGAACTTTTTTCGATTGGTTTGACTGAACCCCCCCATAAGCAACGTCACTAGCCAAACAAAATACATGTTGCCAACTTGAAAAATAACCGGCCAATAGCAACAAGAGCCTGGAATAAACAGAAATTGGAATATAAAAAGGGAAACATATATAAATATATCAAAAGAACAATAATACAAATTTATATAAAAATCAAAGGACCTCACACATCACTTATGGGTATTTGGTTTTCTGTCAAACAAATGAAATTTGTATGTTAATGAAGTAAAATTTTAATACATTACAAGGGATGTTTATAAAGTGTATGCCATTATTAAAAATATTCAAAATTGATGAAATTTCAAAATCACCAGAAATTGCCATTTTTCATAAAATCACCACCAGACCTGGCATCACTGATAAACACATGTAAAGCCTTTTTTCAAAATTTAGACACATTCGGCAACACTGCGCGTTAATAAAAGAATTAAAAAGTCTGACACCATGTTGACGTTTCAAGGAAATGTTTTTGTACTATTGGTGTGAAAATTCCAAACCATGGCCTACTTAATACAAAAAAAAAATCTTATGAAATATGCATCGCATTATCCAAAAAAATGTTGCCTGATATTTTTAAATAACGATAAATCAAAAGTATCGGTGTGATTTAAAAGCCCTCCCCAAAGGGCAATGAAAATCCTCTTTGGAGAGAGAGTCTCGCGGTCGTAAATCTCGAATTATTTTTCTCCAGAATCGAAATAAATAAATGAATGATCGTTTTTTTTTTTTTAAATTTATTTACTCCCTTGCCTATTTAGTATTTAAATATGCGAAAATTGGACTTTTGGCAACACTGATTAACACTAATGACTTTTCAAAATTTTGACACTAGCCAGCTTTTAATGGATTTATTTTTACAATTTGAATACACAAAAAAAAATCAATTTAAAACCACATTATTTGAACATCCAAAATTAGAAAACCCTTTAATCCTCTCAAACACGTCCCAGTTTTAAATTTTAATTGAGTTCACAGGCTAAAACTACTCTGCAACGTTGTTTCGCACAAATGCCGTTTATTAGACTGTGCTTTATTAAAACAAGTTATTAGGGGGGTGTAGTTTTCACACACGCGTTGTTGACTTAATTAAGAAGATAATGTTCGTTGTTGACAGTTTCTTGGTGAATTTAGTGCCAGAAGAAATGCGTAATTTATTTGACACTAGTAAAGTGACAACTGACAAGATTCAAAAAATCATCCTACTATAATATATGCGTCAGAAAGCCGAATAAAATCTATTAATACATTTACTTAAGGGTTACGACTAGTGAGCTTTTATCGTTAAAAAAAAAAACGGCACAGGGAGGCGAGTTTTACAAGTGAAATAAGGGCCGATAAAAAAGCTTTCTGTATTTTATTGTCAAATGTCATTGATGCCAACTTAATTATTTGAAAAAAAAACTTGATACACTTAGTTTCAAATAAACAAAAAGGTTCCACGGGTAATCGAATCAGGTTGCTTGTCAAGTAAATTGGATACCGAAAAAAAAAAACAAAATGAAGGCTAATTTTCTTCTACTCACTTTATTTAATAAATAAGTAAACCCCTCTTTGTCTAATTCTACAATGCGAAAAATGAGTTTTCTTTAATTTAAAGATAACTTTGCTAGAGGAAATTATGCCGCAGCAAAAGGAGGCGTAATTAGTTTTTCCTTTTCGATAACTTCCAAACTGTCTCTCCGGAGGGAGGGTTTTTGAAGAAAAATCTGTGACAAAACAATCAAGAAAAGTGACCACCAATATGGAAGCTTCCAATTTGTTAATTACCTACGTTTTTATCCCTAGTGTAATAAGGATTTTTTTGTATTGGCAACATTGTTGAAAGTCTACTTGGATGTTTCATTCAGATTTTGAATCCTATTTTTGTTTAAACTTTTTAGCTTTTTGCCTGAGGCAAAGCAAATATAAAAACTTTTTGATGGACACTCACTCACTGTCAATTTTCTTGATTCTTAAAATCTTATTATCAAATCAACTGCTGGATGTTATCTCTCGTTTTTTCTGATTGTAACCTGCTTAAATATTACTCAATTCCCACCAAAAATCTATTACGTGGGCGGTCATTTAGCATTTTTCGAACCAATCCTCTTATTTGACCTCGTTTATCGAATGATAAACGACATTGTTGTTTTCCAAGAATTGGTTTTTTTTAAAGTTTTTAGGATATGATGCAACATCCGGCGTGTTGTAGTTTATCAGTTATAACACAATTAAATCACATGAGAATAGTGATTTCCGGTTAAACGCGTCCTAATTTTATAATTTTTTATTGACTTTTTTTTTTATCGGAATGTCGCAAAAGTCTATTAATTGGGGACATCGAACTCTGACATCCGGTCGCTTATCGCTTGTGTCGGTAAAAAAATTATTGTTATGTAATTTGAGTTGAGCTTAAAAATTTCGTCATTTTTCATTTATACTATTTTTATACAAAATTAGATGCTGGATTGCTAGGAGATTCAATAAGTTGAAATTAAATTATCTTGCAACTGACGTAGGTACTTTTCTAATTGAAATGCTTTTACCAATTGAATTTAGTTATATTTTCTTGGATTTTAATATTTCGAAATTTTTGGGGTCGCCACAATATAAGAAAAATTCATTCGCCATTTTGAATTTTCTCATTCAAGAGCCGCGAATAGAGATAAAATTTGAAATACAAAAAAAAAAAAAATGTGGAAAAACTGTTTTTCTAGATTGTCAAAAAAAAACAATGCTGCCAACATTATCTAATAATATACAACATTAGGCAAATGTTTATGTTACTCCAAGAAAAATATCTCCAACACACGAGCGAAGAACAAATAAAATACCCGCCAAAGTCGATTTCGCCCCGTTATTAGATTCGACTCGTAAATATTTGTTTGAAATAAAAGCCCTCCTACCCCCGTCATACATTTTGCGTTTACATAATCGAAGCATCGTAAAGTAGAGTTTGCTTTTATATTGGCAACACTGAATCGAAATAAAATTAAATTATTGGCGGCACTGATTTAAGAAGCCGCTCACTCAACGAATGTGTGTGTACAGAGTGGCTTAATTGAATCTACCCAGGAAGTGACTGGAAACGGGAAACCGGTGGGAATCGTGACAGCTGGACGAAATTAATCCTATATGGAGCTCGATACTATAATTAATTAATTGTCATTTATTAGTTTTTTGTTCTTTTTTTAATTAATTATGTCAAAAAGAAAAAAATGGCTAACAAGCTGTCAATTGAAAAAATTGTGCCTTTTTTTTTATCCATTTTCGTTAATCCTTTTCTAATCGATAACGTTGGAGAGAGACAAATATAAACAATATGGCGTATTTTTCATCAAGCTGGCCTTGCATTTATAACAACTGTCAATGTCAGGCGCTCGAAAATGGCAGTCATTTTGTTGGTTATCCTTTTTTAATTAATGACAATAAAAAGAGATATATATATATATATATATATTTTCTGGATTCTGGTTATGGATTTAAATCAGTTAAGGGGACTATCGAGATCTAAGATAAAGAAGGCGCTAATTCTATAGGGATATTTTCTTTATTTATTTATTTTCACTGTGTGTCACGTCACAACTTGTTCTAATTTCAATCAGGGAACAAGGATATTACCCGTCTGTCATTTGCTAACTAACTTAACCTCTACTTCATTTCTCAAATTTCAAAATGACCATAAAGTTTTTTTTTTTTTAAAGATAATTTCCCAGTAACTTTGTTGGCACCACAAGCCTTTTCTACATAAAAAATTTGAAAGCATTGACACTTTTACATTGTATTGCCAACATAATGTCATTTTGACTTTTATCTTTAAAAAAAAAAAAACAGACTTTAAATATAAGCGCAAAATTTAAATTTTCGAATTCAAATTCCTACAATTCAAGCAAATTCTGATTATTATTCCTGGTGCTTGAGTGAGCTTATATTTAATTTGTGTACAGTGATGCCAGGTTTGGTGAAATTTCTCCAGATCTGGTGATTTTATGAAAAATCTGGTGAAAAATAGCAATTTCTGGTGATTTTGAAATTTCATTAATTTTGAATATTTTTAACAATAACATACACTTTATTAACATCCCTCGTAATGTATTAAAATTTTACTTCATTAACATATAAATTTCATTTGTTTGACAGAAAACCAAATACCCATAAGTGGTGTGTGAGGTCCTTTGATTTCTATATGAATTTGTATTTGTTCTTTTGATATATTTATATGTTTCCCTTTTTATATTTCAATTTCTGTTTATTCCAGGCTCTTGTTGCTATTGGCCGGTTATTTTTCAAGTTGGCAACATGTATTTTGTTTGGCCAGTGGCGTTGCTTATAGGGGGTTTCAGTCAAACCAATCGAAAACTCGAAATTTTTCATTCATTCTACTAGAATTCTACTTTCATGACGTCAGGTTGCCTAGCAACAGTGATCATCGTCTGTAGTATACGCGATAAATAGGTCGGCGGGTGACGTCATGAAAATAGAATTCTGCTTGTCATGATCCTAGTCCAGGATTGCTTCCAGGTTCAATTAGTTTTTGATAATTAGTAATCTTAACGCTTGTCATAAATGATATTTGATGTTTATATAATTACTGTTATGGAAAATTTGAAATTTGCAAGGCCCACTTGGGCTTTTTTTTTTGTATAAATTCGAGCTTCAACGATTGATACAATATTTGTTATAAGTTGTAGTTGGCAACACTGTTTGACAAGGGACAAAGTAGGCATTGCAAAATTTTAAAATTTAAATACGGTGCCCTGTAATACCGACATTGCAATACAGGTTTATTTGGTTTGATATAAGCCCTAAGACGAGAATTTTCCTGAAAAATCAACTTTCAAGATTTCTGGTGATTTTTTTTTTTAAGCTGGTGATTTTTCATTCCAATTTCTGGTAATTTTAATTTTTTTGACCTGGCAACAGTGTTTGTGAATCTGGCCAATAGAAAGTTTAGAATAAGCAAGTAAAACAAAGAAAACGACATAAGAAATATAATGGTTAGGAAAAAGACAAAGATAAAGTGAAAAAGATTAAGTAGTAACGTAAACTTCTGGTTATCGATATTAATTATAGAGAGACAGCAATATAAGAAATTCAATACATAAGAAAAAAAACACAAATGTAGTATAATTAATATGAATATGAATTTCAATTATTATTCTCGGCATTTGAGTGAGATTGTATGAAGTTTTTGTATCTGGCTTTAAATAGGTAAGTAAGACAAAGAAAACGACACAGTTAAGAAAAAGACACAGATGAAGTGGGACAGATTAAATAGTGAGGCAAACTTTTATTATTACCGGTGCTTGAGTGGCTAAGAACTTGGACTAATAAAGAGACAACACTATAAGAAACTCAATAAATAAGAAAGAGACAGGAATAAAGTGGGATTGGTGCTTGAGTGAACTTTTTTGGAAGGTTTCCAACTTGATACCTTACCCGTCAAAGTCGATTCATGAAAACTATGACTATCCTTTTCAAATCGATACTATTAGATAAAGATAAATAGACTTTCTGACACAATTTTTTATACAATAAACTAACAATGCCAGAGAATCTTCTTTAACTGTCAACTGTCATTTGTTTCAGAGCTGACAACCGACAGCTGAATTAAAGAGCCAATAATAGGGAAAAAAAAAAAATGATTAAAAGCTGACGATAATAGGCCATAGATTTACACGAAAGTTACCCAAACAAACTTTTGGAAATTGAAACTTATTCACTAATTACTTTATTTGAATTAGGGAAAATGGAAGCAATAATTATGTTTGTCTTTTTTTTATCAGTAACATCAAACAAAGACAGTGAATGTTTTAAAATTAAGTTGACGATGATGTATTTAATTGTTTATCTTCATTCTTTTTCAATTGATAATATTAAAAAGAGACGGCTAAACTTTCTGACACAATCCTTCATCAAGTAGACCAATCAAATGTCAAGAAATGGACGTTTCCAAAAATTAACCAAACCAGCGCTACGATATTTTTGTCTTCTTTTATCGATTTATTTTCATTGGTGTATTACAGCAATAATAATTCGTCATTGGCAACACTGTAGCCATTTTGTTGACCATCCTTTTTCAACTGATGACATTAAAAAGAGACGTCTTAACCTTTTTTAATCAATAATATCAAAAAGAGAAAGAAAAATTTTAAAGTTGGTCATGCATTTACAACAGTCAATTGAAAAAACTCTAAGTAACATTAGGCTTTTTTTTTTATCAATTGTATCCCGTCTTTTTCTAATTGATAACATTGAAGAGAGATAAATATAAACACGATAGCGTATAGTTTGTATCATTGCTTTTATCACAACTGTCAAAGTCAGGCGCTTGACTATGGCAACAATGGAGCAATTTTGTTGTTCATCCTTCTTTAATTATTGATGATGTTAAAAAGAGACAGATATAGAATATCTGGCAAAATTTTTTATCAAGCTGGCCATGGATTTATACCAGTTAAGGCACTACCGAAAACTTATTCACTATTTGCTTTATTCCCAGCTTTTGAAGCCGGGAAAACGAAAGCAATAAATATGTTTGTCTTTTTCTAATCAATAACATTAAACAAAGACAGTGAATGTTTTAAAATCAAATTGGCCATGTATTTTTTTGTTTATTTTTGTCTTTTTTCAATCAAATGTCAAGAAATGGGCGTCAGTAGCAACACTGTAGCTCATCCATTTTTAATTGATGACATTAAAAAGAGACAAATAGACTTTCTGACAGAAGTTTTTATCAAGTGGGCCATGGATTTACACCAAGCCAATAAAAAACCTAGAATAGGCAAGTAGGATAAAAAAAAAAAAACGACATAAGAAGCTTAACGGTTAAGAAAAAGACAGAGATAAAGTGGGACATATTAAATAGGAACGCAAACTTTGATTATTCCCGGCACTTGAGTAACCAAGTAGAGCTTGGAAAAATAAAGAGACAGCACTATAAAAAACTCAACGAGTAAGAAAAAAACAGAAATAAAGTAGGATTACCTAGTGCTTGAATGAGCTTCTATGGAAGATTTCGAATTTGAATCCATGAATTCTTATTTTTTGTCTATCCTTTTCAAATCGATACTATTAAAAAGAGACTTTCTGACACAATATTTTAAATCAAGTAGGATTAACTGTCATTCATGTCAAATATGACAATCGACAGCTGAATTCAAGAGCCGGTAATAGGAAAGAAAATTACTCTTGTAAAAATAATAATTAGTTTCGGTTTATCCTCTGGATTATTTGGCGTCGAAAACAAAGTTTCATAAAGAGGGCGCTCATTATATAAATTAGTACTCGGAAAAGTTAGTTTAGGAAAGTTAAAGATAACAAGCAAAGTAAATATTAGCCTTTAGTTTTTAATTGCTTTTTGTTTTTTGAACCAATTTTCTACTATAATTAATTTGTTTTTGATTTGATAAAAGTGCTACTTGTATGTCAATATCGAAATTTGTCAAATATCGTATTAATTGCAATATTGCCAAACTATCTTTTAACCAATTAAAAACCATTATTGTCTCTTGAGTTAATTTATTCGATGCACACGTAATGCAATTGCGGTACAGTAATGGACAACGTAAATTCGCCCTGCATCTTGTTAGAGCCGACATTACTCGATTATTCTGTGTAAAATACGATTTTATTCCCACTGTTAAAGTGTTACGACACTTGAACAAAGTTTAACTTGTTAGGGAAATTTTAGAGCTCTTCAACTATGCATTGTGACCTATATATTCGTAATGAGACATGATTTTTTTTTGAATTTATATAAATCGACAACCAATTATTATTTTCTTTTGTATTAAAAATTGCTTTGTCGATTGTTTTTTTTCAAATACGAAAAAGTACGATACGCATAATATTCGCTTTGTATTATTTTGTTTTTTGTGTATAATTTTCCCCTTTTTAATTTATTCTCGACTTAAAAAAACCTCCAAGAAAACGCGATATCCAATTTCTCCTTTAAAACTCAACGGATAATAGAGGAGAAAAATGTTGTTGTTGGAAAGCTTCCATTAATTACTTTTGTAATGTAAACTAGGCGCTTATAGAGCTTTTACGAGAAAATGTTCAGTAAATTTCAACTAATTGTAGTATTTGAATTTTAAATTTCAAATGTCCCGCGCCTATTATTATAAACCGTTTTGTTTAAATTAGCAATTTGTATGACAAGAATGACATCCAAAAAAGTGTGGAAGAAACACTATAGAGTGTAAAAGATCACAATCCCTACTACATGAAATTTTGAATGTGACTCTTGTAGCATAAATATCCCTTAAGTTATTGCAGTGTAAATTGCCATCAGAATCAGGAGTGAAAGTCCCCCTGACTACAAACTGATGCAAATCCATGGCCTACTTGATAAAAACTTATGCCAAAAAGTCCGTCTGTCTCTTTTCAATGTCATCAATCAAAAAAGGAAGGCCAATACAATGATTACATTGTTGCCACTATTGTTTTTATTAAATTTGATTGGAGAAAAAATTTTAAATTTTATTATTTCCATGTATTGCCAACATCATAAAATATTGTGAAATTGTGTACTTTGGTTGATTTTAGAAAACGCCCTGACTTTGACAGTTATAGTAAATGCATGGCCAACTTGACTAAAAGTGTCTATTTGTCTCTTTTCAATAATAATGATTAGAAAAGGACCGACGAAAATCGATAAAACAAGGCACAAATATCGCAATGGTATGGTTTGGTTAATTTTTACAAACGCCCATTTCTTGACATTTGATTGGCCTACTTGATGAAGGATTGTGTCAGAAAGTTTAGCCGTCTCTTTTTAATATTGTTAATTGAAAAAAGACAAAGAATACAATACAATACCAATGAAAAATAATGAAAGCGTTTCTTATTTGACAGAAATGACAATTGACAGTTGAGACTTTTTGGAAAATCTCCTGCTAGTTGATTGGATAAATGCATGGCCTACTTGATCGAAATATTGTACCAAAAAGTAGGTGCATCTGTCTCTATTTAATAGGATCGTTTTAAAAAGTACCAACAAGGATAGACATATACCACTGGTGTAAATTAATGGCAAACTTATTAGAACCAGAACCTCTGTCAGAAAATCCACCTGTCTCTTTTTAATATCATCAATTAAAAGAGGTTGACCAACAAAATGCATGGCCAACTTAATAAAAAGTTTATTACTATTTGTCTCTCTCCAATATCAATAATTAGAAAAGGAGGAAAATCGATAAAACAAGGCCCAAATATCGTAGCGCTGATTTGGTTAATTTTTGGAAACGTCCATTTCTTGACATTTGACTGACCTACTTGATGAAAGATTGTGTCAGAAAGTTTATCTGTCTCTTTTTAATATTGTTAATTGAAAAAGGACAAAGATTAATATTTGTCTTTGTCAATTTTTGTCTATTACCGGCTCTTGAATTCAGGTGTCAATTGAGATTTTATTTTGATACCAATGAAAAATAATGAAAGCGTTTCTTATTTGACAGAAATGATAATTGACAGTTGAGAGACTCTTTGGAAAATATACCAATGACGTCATAATTATAGCGACATTTATCGAGTTTTTAAAGGAAGGTTTAATGATAATCCACACTTAAAGTGACATTTTTACATGTATATTCGAATATGACATTTCATGACAATTTACATTCCGAAAAGTTATTAATTTGATTCTTTTGACATTTACCAATGACGTCATAATTATAACGACATTTTTCGATTTTTTAAAGGCAGGTTTAACGATAATCCACACTTAAAGTGACATTTTTACATGTATATTCGAATGTGGTATTTCATGACAATTTACATTCCGAAAAGTTATTAATTTAATTCTTTCGACATTTACCAATGACGTCATAATTATAACGACATTTTTCGAGTTTTTAAAGGAAGGTGTAACGATAATCCACATTATTAAAGTGACATTTCCACATATATATTCGAATATAATAATTAACATTCCGAAAAGTTATTAATTTGATTCTTTTAACATTTACCAATGACGTCATAATTATAACGACATTATTCGAGTTTTTAAAGGAAGGTGTAACGATAATCCACATTATTAAAGTGACATTTCCACATATATATTCGAATATAATAATTAACATTCCGAAAAGTTATTAATTTGATTCTTTTGACATTTACCAATGACGTCATAATTATAACGACATTTTTCGAGTTTTTAAAGGAAGGTGTAACGATAATCCACATTATTAAAGTGACATTTCCACATATATATTCGAATATAATGATTTACATTCTGAAAAGTTATTAATTTGATTCTTTTAACATTTACCAATGACGTCATAATTGAAACAACATTTTTCGAGTTTTAAAAGCAGGTTTAACGATAATCCACACTTAAAGTGACATTTTTACATATAAGTATATTCGAATGTGGTATTTCATGACAATTTACATTCCGAAAAGTTATGAATTTGATTCTTTTGACATTTACTAATGACGTCATAATTATAACGACATTTTTCGAATTTTTAAAGGCAGGTTTAACGATAATCCACACTTAAAGTGACATTTTAACATGTATATTCGAATGTGGTATTTCATGACAATTAACATTCGGAAAAGTTATTAATTTGATTCTTTTGACATTTACCAATGACGTCATAATTATAACGACATTTTTCGAATTTTTAAAGGCAGGTTTAACAATAATCCACACTTGAAGTGACATTTCAACATGTATATTCGAATGTGGTATTTCATGACAAATTACATTCCGAAAAGTTATTAATTTGATTCTTTTGATATCTATCAATGACGTCATAATTATAATGACATTTTTCGAATTTTTCAAAGGAAGGTATAATGATAATTCACAATTAAAGTGACATTTCCACGTATATATTCGAATATAATAATTTACATTCCGAAAAGTTATTAATTTGATTCTTCTGACATTTACCAATGACGTCATAATTATAGCGACATTTTTCCAAGTTTTAAAGTGTCGCTACGTTCCAAATTGATCGAAATCCCACTCCGGGGCGGGCGTTTAAGTTTATTTTAATGAGGCAATTCACCAAGTTTGCCGACGCGACGACGTAATAAGAATTTAAGGGACTTCATCAAAAAATCTCTCGCAGCAAAAGTGGCATTTGATAATAATAATAATCCCGGTTTTACGGTTATGTCGTACTTACTATAGAGAAGGGATCATTGTTGCAAATATGTTTTAAAATTACTTGGAAATCGTCAAGATAACCTTTTCAGAATAAATTTCGATTTACCCGCTACATTAGGATGTAAACAAACGTGATAAATAATTACCGCATTTTTTTGTTGGTGCAAATTAATTTGAAAACAATGACTGTGGAGAACAATAATTGGGGAACAACTATTTTATTTTTGGACGTCTAAAAATTATGACGTCACAAAACGATTAACGTCGTTGTAACCTTGACAGATGAGCAATGCATTTTACGTCATTCAAGACAAATGATTGTTTAAACGCTTGAAATCAAAGATTTCAAATTAAAAATGACGTCACAGGAATCAGTTAATTTTTACCGCTATTAATGAATTTGAATTATTCAATATATCCACGACACAAAGTCACTTCCCAATTCAGAGTTTTTCCTGTCTAAGTGAGTTTGTTCCCCCCTTTTCGAATAAGCTTTCAAGGAAAATAAATTCGATTTTCACAAGTGACAACAGACACACAAATATAATTTCTTCATCTTGATGTGATGTTTTTGTATCCTCAGCAGTGTAATGATGCGTCACTATTTCGTAATAATTTGAAATTCGAAATATCGTCATGCACATTATTGTGTATCAGTTTTAGTTGTACGAAACGGTTTATTTAGTGCGGACGAAAAGTGAATTTCGAGTAATTGGAATAAGAAGTGAATACATTTTTTCACAGTAATGTACGTATATTCATTTAGAAATTGAATTAGGCCTCCTCCGTCCGAGAAATGCTTCGTTAAATTATTTTCTTGAAACTTAATTGCACTGATTCAAGCTAAAATTTGTTTTTAAAATGTCTTGGTAGGTGTATAAAAAATCATGACACATGACATAAATATTGTCAATAAATCTATACAAAATTCATTGTCCTAGCTTGAATATTGAGAAAGTTGTGACGTTTTAAAGTTGAGAGTTGTTGGTACAATAAAATATCTGCCATTTTGGTTTAAACGTCAATGTCAATTATTTGTTTATTGAATGTTGAAAGGTTTGAAATGTCAAATTTTAATTATTCCCGGCTCTTGAAATGTTTGTCCATTATTATTTGTCTTTTTTCAACTGATAACATAAAACAAAGACAGTCGATTTTTGCATTTTTTTTTGCTTATCTCCATCCTTTCCAATTAGTAATATTAAAAAGAGATGGCTAAAATTTTGACACAATCCTTTATCAAGTAGGCCATTGAAATGACAATAAATGGGCGTTTGCAAGAATCCACCAAATCATACCATTGTGATATTTGTGCCTTCTTGTATCAATTTTTATCGGTCCTTTTCTAATCAATAATATTGAAAAGAGATAAATAAACAATTTTAGTCAAGTTGCTAATGCATTTACAACAAATGTCAAAGTCAAGGCGTTTTCTGAAATTAACCAAATTATTTTGTTCAAATAATTGAAAATCGGGAAATACTTATTAAAATTTTAATTTTTTTCTTCAATCAAATCGAATAGGAACAATGATAATATGACGGTGGCAACATTGTAGCCATCCTTTTCTATTCGATGACATTGAAAAGAGAAAGATTAAGTTTCTGGTAGAAGTTCTCATCAGTGGCGGCTCGTCAGAAAAGGCAGGAGAGGCTAAGCCTCCCCCAAAAAATTGAAAATTCAATCTCAGTTTTTTTATTCCTGATTCCTAATTAAAATAATAATTCACAAATTACACTTTCCAAATTTCGATATTTCAATGTAATTTAGAACAATCTGACAACACTCCGGCCCGAAGGGCCGGAGTTATACGCGAGCCCGAAGGGCCGGAGTTATACGCGAGCCCGAAGGGCCGGAGTTATACGCGAGCCCGAAGGGCCGGAGTTATACGCGAGCCCGAAGGGCCGGAGTTATACGCGAGCCCGAAGGGCCGGAGTTATACGCGAGCCCGAAGGGCCGGAGTTATACGCGAGCCCGAAGGGCCGGAGTTATACGCGAGTCTAGAGATCGCCTTGAGAATATTTTCCAAAGAACTTCTATTGAGAACAGAGAATTTACCGAGAATATTCTTTGGCCCTAAATTCTCGAGAATTTATGAGTTTTTTAGGTTCAAGAATTTATGAGAACATACGTTAATTTACGAGAATTTATGAGAAGTTAGTTGTAATGTTTAAATTTATCAGTTCATTGTGAAAAACGGAAAACAGAGCCGGAATCTCATGCATCCGTTTTCTGAGGTCCGATATCCGAAAAACCTTCTATTCTGACATATTTCTGTGCCACTGAGTACTGAGTGTATGTCCAGCTCTTTCTCTCAGTCTCTTAAAGAAACACAAACACATTTTTTTTTTGCACTATTTTTACCAACTGAAAACGCCATAAGTTATTACATTGTCCCCGTACTGTACAGAGTGTGTGTAAACAAATATTTAATTTCATATGTATTGGTTTTGACTAATAAGGACATATTTGTGAAAAACCTGTTTTTTTGGCGAAATTTTTCAATATGGCGGCGCGAGCGGCAAAAATACGAGGTGACAAAGTAGAAATTTGAAAAGAACACGTCAAAACCTATAAAATTTTCAAAACTCCCGAAAAACTTTCCAGGTAAAACTATCAAATTAATATACTTTTCACCGTTTTTGTGCAAAGTTAAGGGAAAATCTTAATATCTCAAAATATTAATGAGATAGATACGGCAAATATGATATTTTCTGAAAGAGGACATTTTCAGCTTTTCGATAGAAAAATAATATACGGCGTGTTGTATTTGAAAAACTCATTTAAAATGGAGTTTAAAATTGACATGTTTAGACAAATAGTTTGGACACCCTGTATACTTAGATCGAAAAATGAAGATAATGTAGGAGCAACTAGGCTAACATTAAATTACATGTAAATTTCCAAGGGAAATTAATGTACAGTGGAGGAGATATGACAATTTTAAAAAAGTATGTTTTGGTCTATTTTTTTCTTCAAAAAATCATAACTTGACAACGCTGCATTCAACCCAAATACGATTTTAAAGTTGAATACAGAGTATATAGAGGCTTTATTTATCACACAAAAACAAACCTCATTCCATTAAAAAAAAAAACATAAAATTTGTGATTACTCTTTTTTGAGACACCCTGTATACTTGAAAATAATTTTGGGTGATAACAGAGATGAAATGCTAAAACTTTTATACAGAACATTTTTCCATAAGTTCAACGGTTTGGCTACTATTGACCGAGGCGCGCTTGTTGGACTACCCTTTATATATCAATATTTTCTGACGAAAATATTATAATATCATCCAAGTATACATAGCAATGTGTTCCAATAAACTTGGAAAGAATACACATTAATCGTTGCCACCGTAGCTGGTGAATTCACTAATCCAAAAGGCATTCATAATGTCCCCAAGGACTGTCTTTTCTCGATCTGTTGAATATTCTCGGTCCTTGATTCGCTTTAAAATTCAATTTTTTTAATCATTTCAACTTTTGATAAACGTTAAAATTCAATTTTTGAAAATTCGCGGCTGTTGATTCGGTTTAAAATTTAATTTTTAAATATTCCTGGCTCTTGATTGGCTGGATTTGACGTTTTAAAATTCAATATTTGAATATTTTCGATCTCCATTAGCACCCCAGATGATGTCATCTGTTTCCCATTACCAGAAAATCTATAGACTAAGCAAGTAGGACAAAGAAAACGACATAAGAAACTTAGCGGTTAAGAAAAAGACAGACATAAATTGGGATAAATTAAATAGTGCCACAAACATTGATTATTTCCGGCGTTTCGTATGTGATTTTTGTGTCTGGCCAATAAAAAGCCTAAAAAAGACAAGTAAGACAAGGAAAACGACATAAGAAATTTACCGATTAAGAAAAAGACAGAGATAAAGTAGAACACATGAAATAGTGACGCAAACTTTAATTATTTCCGGCGTTTGAGTGTAGAGTGGCCAAAAGCTTGGAATAATAAAGGGACAAAACTATAAGAAATTCAATAAATAGGAAAGAGACGGAAATAAAATGGGATATGAAAAAGTGTGACACGAATTTTAATTATTCCCGGCGCTTGAGTGAGCTTATGTATTTTTTGTATTTGGCCAATAAAAAGTCTAGACTAGAAGAGTAGGACAAAGAAAACGACATAAGAAATTCAATGGTTATGAAAAAGACAGAGATAAAGTGGGATAAATCAAATAGTTGCCCAAACTTTAATTATTCCCGACGCTTGAGTGGCCAAGAACTTTTAGAATAATATTAATATTAAAGAGACAGCAATATAGCAAATTCAATAGGTAAGAGAGAGTTGATAATAAAGTGGGAACAAAAAAAATATGACATGAATTTCAATTATTCCTGGCGTTTAAATGAATTTGTATGTAATTTTTTTATCTGGTCAATTAAAAGCCTAAACTAGGAAAGTAGGACAAAGAAAGCAATATAAAAAACTCAATGATTAAGAAGACGACAGAGATAAAATGGGATATATTCCATAGTGGGGCAAACTTTGATTATTCTCGGCGTTTGAGTCGCCAAGAGCTTGGAATAATAGAGAGACAGCAATATAAGAAATTCAATAAGTAAAAGAGAGACGGAAATAAAATAGGAAAGACAAAAAAGTCACACGAATTTTAATTATTACCGGCGGTTGAGTAAGTAGGGCCATCTAGGAGCCCAGGCGGTCGCCTTTATTATTATTTTACAGCGTTGCCACTGTTTATTTTTTTTCTTAAAATTTCAAAATTTCGTGTTATAGGCTTGTGAGCTTGTTCTTTTGATTTTTCATTGGTCAAAAACGTCAAAATAAGTGAAGTTTATATTATTTTACAGCGTTGCCGCTCTTTGTTTTTTTTTCTTGGAATTTTAATATTTCGTTTTATAAGCTCGTGACGCTAGATTTCTGATTTTTTCAATTGTCAAAAAGGTCAAGATAAAAAAAGTTTATATTATTTTACAGTGTTGCCACTGTTTGTTTTTTTTCTTAGAATTTTAAAATTTCGTGTTGTAGGCTTGTTACTTGTCAGAATCGTCAAAATAAATTAAGTCACACAACAACTGTCAAAAGTTAAGGCGTTTTTTGAAATCAACCAAACCATTTTGTTTAAATAATTAAAAATCGGGAAATACCTATTAAATTTTGAATTTCCATTTTGTTGGCCATCCTTTTCTAATGGATCCAACCAAACAAAAGCTTGAAAATGGTCTCTAAAAGTCACATTTTATTCAAATAAATATAGAAAATTCAATTGTCAATAAATCTATACAACATTCAATGACGTAGCTTGATTAATAAGAAAGTTGTGACGTTTTTAAATTAAAGTTGACAAGAAATGTTGTTGTTACAATAAAATATTTGCTATTTTGGTTTAAACGTCAATGTCAATTATTTGTTTATTGAATATATTTAAATTTTTATTATTCCCGGCTCTTGAAATGCAATGTTAATACACACTACTACTACAAGATAGCCTATCCTCATAGGACTTGTGTGAAATAAATCCCCCCCTTTTTTCCGTCCCGCCCAATCACCAGTTGTGACGTAGGTTATTTCTCGCCTTCACGTAGGCTAGTGAAACAACTGACGACTTAGTTAATGACGTCGGCAATGGTGATACAGCAATATAACGGCGATTACCAAAAACGAGACCGATAAGTAATCCTATAGGTGTGTATCATCCTTGGTTATCGTCATCCTTTTTTGATTGATTACATTAAAAAGAGACAGATGGACTTTTTGGCAGAAGTTCTTGTCAAGTAGGCCATGGATTTAGGTACACCAGTTAAAGCGCTAACTAAAATTAACCAAACAAAAACTTAAAAAATAGACTCAAGACCCAAGGAGAAATCTAAAACTAGTGTTGCTATTGACAAATAAATAGCAAAAAGGCACGGAATCCGAAATGTGACAAGAACGCGATAATTCAAGCAAATTCAGTTTCCGGCCGGAATCCTTTGATGCGTCACAACGTCAAAGTTATAAAATTTATCCTGATGGAAATATCCCATTTTAAAGTCGATAGGTGTAAGGCATACGTCGTCCCGATAAACAAGATGATATTTTTCGCATCGGATTTGTATCAAAGAGCCCCTTTTTTTCCCGATAAAGGAAAATAATCCACCATCAGGAAAAGGTTTCCTACTTTACCGATACTTTTGATGAGGCAAAATATCAACTTTTTGAATAATTAATAATGAAATAGCTTATCGGCTAAAATGTCGATAAGAATGAAAAAAAATATTCCGTCTGCCGATATTTCAGTGAATTTGTTAATCATTTTTGTTATTGTTTATAATAATAAGCAATTAGTTTATTTATATTGAGCGTAATCGCAAAACTGACGTTGACCTCGTGATATTTTAAGAAATCCATGGCTAATTATAGAAAAATTAATATTTATTGGGGAATTTACTTAAGTGATTAGATTTACGCATTTTGGTACACGACAATGACGTCATAATCGTTTTAAAATTGCCTTAATTATATTCAGTTTTAATGGTGGACTATTAACAAACGTCCATTTCTAATCTCAAAAAAAAATTGAGTTTCAGGTTCTAGATTTACGCATTGGTACGACAATGACGTCACAACATGTAGTTTTTTGACAATCGTTTCAAAATTGCCTCAAATTAAAAAAAAAAATATATTCATTTTCAATGGTGGTCTATTAACAAACGTCCATTTCTAACCTCAAAAAATGTTGTTTCAGGTTCTTCGCCGGATCATGCGCGCACCTATCTACCTAGCGTTCTGCGCGGCGGCGTGGGCGGCGGCGTTGCCGCTCGACGGCGCCGGTTTGGAGACGGTCGACGTCGCCGCCGACCCGGAAACGATAAACTACCTGTTGCCGAAGCTGGCGGCCAAGTACCGGCCGAGCGCCGAGTGGCGTGACGTCACCGATCCCCGGTTCTACGTCCTGACCGAAATGGATTCGAACGAGATCGATAACAATCAGGTAAATACGCGGGTGTCTTTGTTTAGTTTGATGGGTTAGAAAGAGACATATATAATCTGGGACATACGTCGCTAAAATCATTTGCGCTGTCAATTAACCAGGTCTCTGACATCTAAAGTTTAAAATTGCGCGCTCATGTGTACTGGGCTTAATTATTGACAGTTTCACAAACTTTTTTTCTAGTTGACCTTGCTTTTACACAGATATCTGTCAAATCGTTATTGTATGAAATGTAATTTTTTTCATCTATCTTCGGCGCTCCTTTTTTAATCGATAATAATAAAAAGAGACAGACAAACTTTTTGGAAAAAAAAAAATTTCAAGTAGGCCTTTCAGATAACTGTCAAAAGTAAGGCATTTCCTAGAATCAACCAAATCATACCGTATTATTATTTGGCCATCTTTTTTTTATCCATGACATTAAATAGAGACAAAACGATTTTTTGGCAGAAGCTCTTTTTCAAGTAGGCCATGCATTTTCATAACCGATGGTTAAATATAAGGCGCTTCCTAAAATCAACCAGTTTGCCCAAAACAACCAAATTGTGCCATTTTGATGTTCATCGTCATTTGGTCAATTTTCAAATTTGACAGAAATGACAGTCGAACTCAAAAGCCGGGAATAGATGAAAAATTATTTTTCAAGTAGGCCATGCATTTTCATTACCAAAACAACCAAATTGTACAATTTTTTTTTTATTCACTATCATTGGTCTACTTTTAAATTTGACAAAAATGACATTTGAGAGCCAAGAATAGATAAAAATTTACTTATCAAGTAAGCCATGCATTTCTGCAAACAACTGTCAAAAAAATAGGCGCTTCCTAATATTCACCATATCATACCGTTATAACAACCAAACTTTTTACAAGTGAAAATTCGTGAAAAATACAGTGTTGCCATAAGGTGCAATGAAGAACAAAAAATCTCTTTTCAATTAAGTAATTGGCAGTAAGTGAAATTAACTTGAAATTTTATGTGTTGCACCTGTTTTTAATGTATCCATGACCACCATTAGATAGACAATAATTAGATTTGTGTTTAGATTCGTAGATTTGATTGACACACACGTCAAATTACTTTTGGCACTTTTTCTTTGTTTATATCCGGCGTTTAAACATAACCTCAATTATCGTTTTCTTTGTTTTCAGAGAGAAAAGCAACAAGCGGCGAAGCGCAGCCGCAACAAGCGCTACAACACGTACAGTCCGACGTTGTCAGTGCAGGCGCCTATCCAAGCGTTGCGCAACCTGTACGACAGGAGCAACTACCAGCAGAGAATTTTCCAGAATCGGAGGCTCATCAATCAATTGAGCTCCTCTTAAATTAAGTTTTTTTGTTTTTTGACAAGTGAAGTATAATATGACGTTGACAGCTCCGCTGTCAACCGAGTGATATAAAAAAAATTAAATAGTATTATCATTTAATAGGGTGTAAATCTAGTCATTTTTTGTTGATATTATGCTTTCTCGTGATATAATAGGAGAGTATTTCCAGATGCCAGTATTAGAGGTTAATAATTTATTTATTTTATAAATTGTTTTTTTTTTTGAAAATTATAATGTTAATAAAGACGTAGAAGTAATTTTGATGTTTTATTAATCAGAAAAGGTACGCCCATGGATTGTGTGACTCCGCCCCTTGTTTATTAGCAATTGACCCCATCCATGGCGTGTAGATGGGCGGAGCCTCACCAACCATAGGCGTACGAGATATTTTCATCCAACTTCGCCAATTTCTTTGCACGGAAATATTTTGTATCACTTTACAGAGCAACACTGCAAAATCCCTTTTGAGCCCAAACGGATGTCATAAGATTATCCTAATTGGCTGGATCGTAGATGCAACGTTGCCAAGGTGCCTTTTTCCGAGCAGCAAAGATTGATTTACGTGAAGACCTTTGTTATTACAAATCATTTGGCAACTATGCAATTTATGTATCGACAATCTGACAACATTGTTTCGTCTTCAGATACAGTGTGTACATAAACCTCTTCTTTTTCCAGCAATCGCCAGCAGTCGACGACCAAATAATCCAAAGGAAGAAACGTCAATCGTCTCGGATCGGTGACGCAGGCGGCTCGCTGTCAATTGTCAACTCGCTAGACGTACTGCGCAACCGCTTGCTGCTAGAAATCGCCCGAAAAAAGGCGAAAGAGGGCGCCAACCGCAATAGGCAGTTGCTGATGAACTTCGGAAAGCGCGGTTTCGCTCAGCGACAGTCCGGCATGTACTTGCCTCGTCGAATATTGACAAATTAAATGATTATAGTGGCAAGTTTTTGTTAGGTTATGCAATCAACTGTCAAAATAAAAATAGGCATTTCCTAACATTCACCAGTATGGCAACCAAACATAAGTTTGCTACTACAATAATTAATTTTTGTTTACGTAATTTAATTCCTATACCAAATTCAACCAAAAAGAGGCATATCTCAAATGCCAACATTCATAAGACTTTTATGTAGTAAACCAAAAAAAAAAAAATGTCAATGTGCTTTGTAGATAGGTTTAAAAATGGTGAGGACTCTCTTAAATCTGCGACCTCGATTGCAGTGTTGCCAATAGCTGGTTTCAGTTGGCAACACTCGCTGCAACATGTCCTTGTATTCATAATAGATGTCTAAAAAATAATCCACTGTTTAGCTTTATAGATAGAGGTTTGTTTCGCAAAAAAGCTGAAACAAATTTGCTAAAAAAAAATGGTTGTGTTTTAAACAGAAATATTGTATATTTAAATATTTATTGTACAGAATTAAAATAAATGGTAAAAATGTGAGCAACATGGTGTTTTAATTGATTTTAAATAGAAAAAGGTACGCCTATGGATTGTACGACTCCGCCCCATTGTTTATTAGCAATGTAACCACGCCCAAACGGGGCAAAGATTGACCAGCCATAGACGTATAGTAGATATATCAGTCTTACCAACTGCAGGTTGAAAAATGACATTGTTGACAGAAGCCTAATGTCGCCACCTGAATTAGGGCAAAGCGGAATCTTCAGGTATTAAAGGGAATTTTTCCTCATTTACCTATTGGTCACAAAACTCCCATATTTATAGAAGCTTGGTCTACATTGACGCGACATTTGTATCAAATTTGTAGCAACTGAAAAGGTACCACCATCAATTGGTTTGTGTCGTTTGATAGAATAATTTGATTCGATTTTTTACGGAATTTAAATCGAAAAAAGTACGCCTATGGATTGTATGACTCCGCCCCCTGCAACAAATCCCGCCCCAAGGCGTCTGAATGGAAGAAGCCTCGCTAACCATGGGCGTACGAGATATTTTTCAAATAAAAATCAGCCTCGTTCCAGCTAATTTCAAATAACATTATTGACAAAAATCCAGTGTTGTTACCTCGAGGGCAAAGCAGAATCTTTAGTAACAAATAACAACATCTCTATATCTATTGTCGTCTCCTCTCTATTGATTTCGATATGAGAGAAGAAAACAGTAAGTGTCATAGCAAGGGAAATAACGATCTCTGTAAGTTATAGGGTCTACATTGACGCCATTCTGTTGAAAATTTTGTCATTTATTTATGTCAAATGTCAAATTTGTAGAAGCTAAAAAGGTGTAAGGAGGTACCAAGGTGGTCCACCAATAATTTGATTGTGTTGTTTGAGAGAATAGTTTGAATCCATTTTTATGTATTATAAATCAAAAAAGGTACGCCTATGGATTGTATGACTCCGCCCCTTGTTTATTAGCAATTAACCCCGCCCATTTTGGGTCTATAAAAAACCATAGGCGTACGAGATATTTTAAAGTGACATTGTTGACAAAAAGCCAGTGTTGCCACCTCGATGAAAATAATTTTTTTGAAAAATGGCTGTTTCCTTTCATTTTATTGAGTGGGTGCGTCTTAATTAAACAGGATTAAGTCTCGTCTACATCGACGCGACATTGTCAATGTATTTTTATCGGAAATTTTGACATTTCTTTATGTCAAATGTCAAATCTGTACATTATAAAATTGCGATTCGTGACGTCACTGGTCAGTAATGAATCAATGATAAGCAGTTGTCCATTTATGATTTGACAGAAATGACAGTTCAAAAGCCGAAAATAAATAAAAAATTATTCGAAAAAAAAACTTCGTATTTCTGTAACACAAAATGACAAAATATTCCGGTAATTGTTTATCAAGTAGGCCATGTATTTCTACAACCAACTGTCAAAAAAATGGGCGCTTCCTAAAATTCACTAGATATACCCCGTTGTAAGTCAGAATATTTGTGTCACATTCTACTGTCTATCTTTAGCTCAATATTAGAAAAGGACAAAACAAGCCTCTACCAAGTTGAGCTTTCATTTACAAATGTCAAAAAAACGGTCACTTCCTAACATTCACCAAATCAAACCGTTATACGAAAAAAATAGACATTTTACCAAGTAACCCAATGAAACAATGACAAGCAGTTTTCCATTTTTAATTTGACAGAAATGACAGTTCAAGAGCCGGGAATAAATAGAAAATTATTCAAAAAAAAACTTCGTATTTTTGTAACCAAAAATGACAAAATATTCCGGTAAACCTTTTATCAAGTAGGCCATGTATTTCAGCAATCAACTGTCAAAAAATGGGCGCTTCCTAATATTCACCAAATCAAACCGAAGTACAAAAAATATAAACCAATGAACCAATGACAAGCAGTTGTCCATTTTCAATTTGACAGAAATGACAGTTCAAGAGTCGGGAATAAATTTAAAAAATTCTTATCAAGTAGGCCTTGTATTCCTTTCAAGTAACTGTCAAACGTAAGGCGTTTTCTAGAATTAACCAAATCATACCAAAATATTTGGCCATCTTTTTTCAGTCAATGACATTAAAAAGAGACAAATCGACTTTGCCGATAACTGGGTCGAATTTCACAGTTCAAAAACTGTCATAGTAGTCTTACCAACAGCATTGGCATTGTTACCAAAAATCTTGACTTTGAGGTGAAAGCGCTCAAAAAAGACCCAATAATTATAATTCTTGACTTTATACCGAAACCAAATAAAAATTTCACCTATCACTGATTAAATTATTTACCTTTGCATAAATTTACGTATTTATCTAGCCTTGGAATTTAAAATTATCTAGTCCGACAATGATTTTCAACAAGGTAAACAGCCTGCGAGCTTTCGCTCGGAAATTACAAAATCTCCGGCCAATTTTCCATCAGGCCTCAAAATACCAAAACAAAATAGCGATCCGTGACGTCACAGGTCAGTACAGCTACCACGATATTTTAACCAAAGCTCAAGTTTTGTCCAGCAAAATATCCAAACAACTTAATGGAAAAACCGGAGAACGAGTGCTATTTTTATGTCCCAACGATGCCAGTTACGTAGTCACCATTTGGGCGATTTGGATGTCCGGACAAATCGGTAAATAACCAACGCCATCTAACAATTTCGACTAGAATTTTATTTTTTTTAGCTGTACCATTGAGCCCTCAACATCCTCAATCGCTTGTTGAATATTATTGCACCGATACAAACAGCAGCCTACTAGTGACGTCATCGCAATACGAACAACACTTGTCAAAGCTGTCAAAACAAGTAAATTTATTTGTTTTAGATGAAGATTTATTTGTGAATAATAAATCATTAGTTGGTACTACTGCTAAATTTTATAATGACGCCATGATTTTATACACAAGTGGTACCACAGGCAAACCAAAAGGTAATCAATATATTGTGCAACTATTGGCAACATTGTATTAATTTTTTTAGGTGTTGTATTGACTCAAAAACATTTCAACTCAAGTTGAAATATTAACAAAAGCCTGGAAGTGGAACGAAAACGATACAATCTTGCACACGTTGCCGCTTCATCATGTGCACGGCACCATTAACGCCCTATTTTGCCCCCTATCAATTGGAGCAACAACCATAATGATGCCCAAATTTAACCCTAAAGAAACTTGGCAACACCTACTTAGTGAACAAGTGACAGTTTTCATGGCCGTGCCTACTATTTATGCCAAACTAATTGACAGCAGCGACTCTGTCAAAGAAAATTTGACAGCTGTAAGATTGATGGTAAGCGGCTCTGCACCATTGCCAGTGCCTCTCTACAACAAATGGCTTGAAATTACCGGCCATAGATTACTAGAGCGTTATGGTATGACCGAAATAGGCATGTGCTTGTCGAATTTGTACGACTCTGACCGAGAGCCTGGTTATGTGGGCCTGCCTTTACCCTCTGTAACCGTTGCCATTGCCAATGATAATGGAGAGATTTTATTGCAATGTAGCAACATTAATGGTGAAATTACAGTAACAAATAATCAACCAATTACAGGTGAATTATTGGTTAAAGGTGATAGCGTTTTCAAAGAATACTATAACAAACCAACATCTCAAGAATTTCAAAATGGCTGGTTTAAAACCGGCGACATCTGTCAATATATAAACAACAAATTCCGTATGCTCGGCCGCAGAAGTGCCGACATAATAAAATCGGGCGGTTATAAAATAAGCGCCCTTCAAATTGAAACGATTCTAGTCGAGCACCCTAGCGTCAAAGAGTGCGTCGTTTTCGGTTTGACTGATGACGTATACGGCGAACGCGTGACAGCTGTCATTGTGCCTACTACTACTGGACAATTGACGTTGCCAGAGTTGAAAGAGTGGGCCGCCGATAAGATGCCGAAATATTGGATTCCGAGTTTATTGAAAGTGGTTGGGGAAATTCCGAAAAATGCCATGGGGAAAGTGAATAAGAAGGAGTTGAAGAAGACGTTATTTTGATAATTAATTATGTACTTACCAAATATGTAATTTCAAGGTTTGTTCCAACTTGTCAAAAAACTGTCCCAGAACGGTTTCGGAACCACTCTGTATACGAATTTCGGTTTCTACGCAAACATTTTAGGTTTTGCGCAGAATCCTGACGGTAATATTACGGTTTTCTGCTGGGTTGGAACAGAGCTATTGATTCATCGTTTCCCATTATCACTAGCATTTAATTAAGATGTTAATAAACACTCAAAAATAGTTTTTTCAATTAAAACTAGCACAAAATAGCCAATAAAATTCAAATTTTCAGAGACACTTGTAACGACTTGTCTACATCCGCCATTTTTTTAATTTGAAAGCTTGTCAACAAGTGTGCATTCAGCTGACGTTACTTTTTTCAAAAGTGTTTTTTTTTGTGTTTGCTACTTTTTTAAACTTTTAAAATGTATTTCAATTGTGCTTCTAATCTAATTGTTTTATAAATAATTCCATTGTTTGAGTTCGAGTACCAAGAGTTTTAAAAAAATGTACTCTAATAGTTCTAGTTCACGTGGTGCAACTTTCGCAGTTAATGAAAGGTCTGTTCCATGTTCCAACACACCAAAAAACCGGTTTCAGAACCACTCTTTGCACGAATTTCGGATTCTACGCACAAATTTTATGTTTTGTGCGTTTTTCTACTGATTTGGAACGAACCTGAAAACAAAAAATAAAAAAAGCTGTACTCTAAATAGTTCCAGTTTACGTGGTGCAAACTTTGGAGTTAACGAAAGGTCTGTTTCAAGCTCCAACCCACCAAAAAAACAGTTTTGGAACCACTCTGTATACGAATTTTAGATTCTATCAAACAAATTTTGTGTTTTGCGTATAATCCTGTGCATTTCCCTGCTGGTTTGGAACAAAGCTGAGAGCAGCAACTTCTTATTTGGAAACAAATTATAGCGAATTCTATTGGCTGACCTGGTGAGTTCCAGTGCAGGTTTTTTTGTATTCCATCAGGAAATTGATCCTGCACTTTTTACTCCGAGGATTCTCCGGAGAGTATAATTATAATGACAGTTTTCCAATTTAAATTATAAACGTATTCTATTCACTGAACTGGTGCATCAGGAATGCAATATCTGTGTTCCAGTGCAGATGATGGACAATTTAGTGCTGCACTTTTCGTTCTGAGTGCACTTAATTCTTGACTGAACTGGGAGCGACAAAAGCGCAATGTTTTGTTTACTGTTTCATGCAAGTTGTATGGATTTAATAGCAAAATCAATTCTGCACTTTCTGCTCCGAGTGCAGTCGGCTCCACAGCTTGACATATAAGCTCTGTTGTGATTCAAAAGTTGGAACGGTTCTGGAATTGATTGCGCACAAAAAATAGTTGAGAACTAAATCGATTCAGAGCCATTAAAACCACAAATTACAAAATTCCAAAACAGTTCCTCCTTTAAAGCACGAACTGGGAGAACCGTTCTAGAACAATTTCAGAATTATTTTCAAAGAGTTCTAAATAATTCAAAACGCTGTCAACACAGTAGTTCAGGTAAGATTCTTAAAAAACGAACATGCGCATTTGCAGAATGATTCCGAGCTAGTTCTGTTCTGAGTGAAACCTATAAATGAGCTGGTGCGACTGAAATACATTATTTGTTTTTCAATGAAGGGTTTTATGAATATGAATGTAAAATCGGTTTGATTTGATTAAAATCTGATCATTTAAATTTGCAGGAACAAGAAAGAGTGCTCCGTGTAACATTTAGGAGCATTCTATTGCGAACGGAATCTAATATTTGTCATCCAGTGCAGATGATAGAAAATTCGGTGTTGCACTTTTTGTTCCAAGTGCATTCAGTACTTGATTGAACTGGGTGCGAAAAAAAAAGCAATGTTTATGGTGTATCTATTCATGCAGGGTTTTATGGATTTGACCGCAAAATTGATTCTGAAGTTTTCCGCTCCGTGTGAAATTTGCAATGGTTCTGGAATTAAATGACTGTTCTGAACCGATTGGGAATCAAAAAAACCAGAGCAAGTCGCAAATCAAAAAATTCCAAAACAGTTCATGCTTCAGAGCAAAGACTGAGATAACTGTTCTAGAACAATCCCAGAATGACTCTTAAATAGTTTTAAACAATTTAAAACGCTGTCAACAGAGTTCGATCACTATTCTCAAAAAAACGATAATGTTTTTAATAACATAAATTGTGAACCCTCGAATTTGTCGGAGCAAGAAAGAACGCTCCGTGCAACATTTAGGAGCATCCAGTGCAGATGATGGAAAACTCGGTGCTGCCCTTTTCGTTCCGAGTAAACTCAGTTCTTGACTGAACTGGATGCGACAAAAACGCATAATTTATTGTTTATCTTTCTATGCAAGTTTTATCGATTCGATAACAAAATTGGTTCTGCACTTTTTGCTCTGAGTGCAATCGGCTCCACAACTGGACATATAAGCTGTGTTTTGAGTAGAAATTTGGAACGGCTCTGGGATTGCACAAAAATAAATAATAATAGATTGTTTTAATACTAGGTTCTGAACCTGAAACCGAAAACAAGTTGCAAATGACAAAGTTCTGAAACAGTTCCTCCTTCAGAACAAGAACTGACAGAATCGTTCTAGAACAATCCCAGAATTGTTCTCAAATAGTTCTAAATAAATAATCCAAACCGTTGTCAACGCAGCTTGATTATGATTCTTAACAAACGAATACGCTTTCAATAATACGCGCATGCGCAGAATAAATCCGAGTTAGTTCTGAATGATACCAAAACAAACCTAAGTGCGACTGGAATGCATTATTTGTTTTTCAATGCAGGTTATTATGGATTTGAATTCAAAATCGGTGTTACACTCTTCTTTCCGAGTGCAGTCAGGTTAAGTGCACCGACAGCGAATATAATCCAAACATAGTCGTATTCGATTGGTAACGCTGTTCAGGTCAAGGATCGATTCGATAACTGTCACTTGTCAGTTGTTGTTTTGGTGTAGAAAGCATTCTTGTTTTTTTTTATATTCTATCTAACTAAACCGGTAATATTTTTAGTTCAGTTATTGTGATCTTGAAATCTTAAGGCCCGTATTCATGGTCGATGCTCATGGTTGCATCTTGACTCAAGTACGACTTGAGAGCCAAGCTCCAGTCTATGAATACCGGGCTTAAGTTGGTGAGGGTAAAATTCAACTACAATGGAACACGGTCTGGTTGAGTTAAATTGAACCAGAACGATCTAATCTGATCAATCGAATGCAGCTCAGGAGGATCACGACAAGTAGAATTCTACTTTCATGACGCGATAAATTAGTTGCGGGTGACGTCATGAAATTAGAATTCTACTTGTCGTGATACTCCTGAGCTGCATTCGATTGATCAGATTAGATCGTTCTGGTTCAATTTAACTCAACCAGAGCGTGTTCTGAACTGTGTTACCAATCGAATACGACTCTATTTGGATTATATTCGCTCTCGGTGCACTTAACCTGACTGCACTCGGACCGAAGAGTCAGAACTAACTAGGAATCATTCTTCACATGCGCATGTTATCAAAAGCATTTTCGTTTTTTTGAGAATCTTAACTGAGCTACTGTGTCGACAGCATTTTGAGCTATTTAAAACTCTTTGAGAAAAATTCTGGAATTGTTCTAGAATGGTTCTCTAAGTTCGTGCTTTGAAGGAGTAACTGTTTTGCGACTTGGTTCGGTTTTAATGGTTCCGAATCGATTCAGTCCTCAACTATTTTGTGCGCAATCAATCCCAAAACTGTTCCAACTTTTGAATCAAAACAGAGCATATATGTCAAGTTGTGGAGCCGACTACACTCGGGGCGGAAAATGCAGAATCGATTTTGCTATAACATCCATACAACGTGCATGAAAAAGTAAATAGAACATTGCGCTTTTGTCGCACCCAGTTCAGTCAAGAATTAAGTGTACTCGGAACAAAAAGTGCAGCACCAAATTATCCATCATCTACACTGAAATATAGCTACTGCATTCCTGATGCACTAGTTCAGTAAAATAGAATACGTTTATTAAATAATTTAAATTGAAAAACTGTCATTTTAATTATACTTTCCGGAGAGCTCTCGGAGTAAAAAGTGCAGGATCAATTTCCTGATGGAATACAAAAAAACCTGCACTGGAATGCACCTCATCGGCCAATAGAATTCGCTATAATTTGGTTCCAAAGAAGTTGCTGCTCTCAGCTTTGTTCCAAACCAGCAGTGAAACGTACAGGATTCTACGTAAAACATAAAATTTGTGCGTAGAGTCATTGGAAGAATCTGAAATTCGTATACAGAGTGGTTCCAAAACTGGTTTTTTGGTAGGCTGGAGTTTGGAACTGACCTTTTGTTAAACTCCAAAATTTGCACCACTTGAACTGGAACTATTAGAGTACACCTTTTTTTATTTTTTGCTTTCAGGTTCGTTTCAAATCAGCAGAAAAACGTACAAAACATAAAATTTGTGCGTAGAATCCCAAATTCGTGTAGAGAGTGGTTCTGAAACCGGTTTTTTGGTGGGCTGGAACATGGGACAGATCTTTCGTCAGTTGCGAAAGTTGCACCAGGCGAACTAGAACTATTAGAGTACTTTTTTTTTTTAACTCTTGGTACTCGAATGCAAATAATGGTAATATTTATCAAACAATTAGATTAGAAGCACAATTGAAATACATTTTAAATGTTTAAAAAAGTAGCTAACACAAGAAAAACCACTTTTGAAAAAAGTAACGTCAGCTGAATGCATACTTGTTGACGAGCTTTCAAATTAAAAAAAATGGCGGATGTATAGACTAGTCGTTACAAGTGTCTCTGAAAATTTGAATTTTATTGGCTATTTTGTGCTAGTTTTAATTGAAAAAACTATTTTTAATTGTTTATTGACATCTTATTTAACCTAAAATTTTTGCGTAAAAACCGAAATTCGTATACAGTGTGGTTCCGAAACCGTTCTGAAACAGTTTTTTTGACAAGTTGGAACAAACCTTGAAATTACATATTTGATAAGTACATAATTACTTAATTATCAAAATAACGTCTTCTTCAACTCCTTCTTATTCACTTTCCCCATGGCATTTTTCGGAATTTCCTCGACCACTTTCAACAAACTCGGAATCCAATATTTCGGCATCTTATCAGTGGCCCACGCTTTCAACTCTTGCAACGTCAATTGTCCAGTAGTAGTAGGCACAATGACAGCTGTCACCCGTTCGCCGTATACGTCATCAGTCAAACCGAAAACGACGCACTCTTTGACGCTAGGGTGCTCGACTAGAATCGTTTCAATTTGAAGGGCGCTTATTTTATAACCGCCCGATTTGATTATGTCAGCACTTTTGCGGCCGAGCATACGGAATTTGTTGTTTATATATTGACAGATGTCGCCGGTTTTAAACCAGCCATTTTGAAATTCTTGAGATGTTGGTTTGTTGTAGTATTCTTTGAAAACGCTATCACCTTTAACCAATAATTCACCTGTAATTGGTTGATTATTTGTTACTGTAATTTCACCATTAATGTTGCTACATTGCAATAAAATCTCTCCATTATCATTGGCAATTGCAACAGTTACAGAGGGTAAAGGCAGGCCCACATAACCAGGCTCTCGGTCAGAGTCGTACAAATTCGACAAGCACATGCCTATTTCGGTCATACCATAACGCTCTAGTAATCTATGGCCGGTAATTTCAAGCCATTTGTTGTAGAGAGGAACTGGCAACGGTGCAGAGCCGCTTACCATCAATCTTACAGCTGTCAATTTTTTTTTGACAGAGTCGCTGCTGTCAATTAGTTTGGCATAAATAGTAGGCACGGCCATGAAAACTGTCACTTGTCCACTAAGTAGGTGTTGCCAAGTTTCTTTTGAGTTAAATTTGGGCATCATTATGGTTGTTGCACCAATTGATAGGGGGCAAAATAAGGCGTTAATGATGCCGTGCACATGATGAAGTGGCAGCGTGTGCAAAATTGTATCGTTTTCGTTCCACTTCCAGGCTTTTGTTAATATTTCCACTTGAGTGGAAATGTTTTCATGAGTCAATATAACACCTAAAAAAATTAATACAATGTTGCCAATAGTTGCACAATATATTGATTACCTTTTGGTTTGCCTGTGGTACCACTTGTGGCGTCATTATAAAATTTACCAGTAGTACTAACTAATGATTTATTATTCATAAGTAAATCTTCATCTAAAACAAATAAATTTACTTGCCTTGACAGTTTAAACAAGTATTGTTCGTATTGCGATGACGTCACTAGTAGGCTGCTGTTTGTATCGGTGCAATAATATTCAAGAAGCGATTGTGGATGTTGAGGGCTCAATGGTACAGCTAAAAAAATAAAATTCCATTTGAAATTGTTAGATGGCGTTGGTTATTTACCGATTTATCCGGACATCCAAATCGCCCAAATGATGACTACGTAACTGGCATCGTTGGGACATAAAAATAGCACTCGTTCTCCCGTTTTTTCATTAAATTGTTTGGATATAAAACGCTTCCAATAATATGCGCATGCGCAGAATAAATCCTATTTAGTTTTGAATGAATCCAAAACAGACCTATGTGCGACTAGAATGCATTATTTGTTTTTCAATGCAGGTTATGGATTTGAATTCAAAATCGGTGTTACACTCTTCGTTCTGAGTGCAGTCAGGTTAAGTGCACCGAGAGCGAAGATAAATACAAACAGTTACCAATCGAATAGGTAACGCAGTTCAGATCAAGGTTTAATTCGATAACTGTCACTTGTCAGTTGTTCTTTTGGTGTAGAAAGCACTCTTGTTTTTTTGTTTATATTCGATTTAACTAAACCGGTAATATTTTTAGTTCAGTTCTTGTGATCTTAAGTTGGTGAGGCTAAAATTCAACTACAATGGAACACGGTCTGGTTCACTTAAATTGAACCAGAACGATCTAATCTGATCAAACGAATGCAGCTCAGAAGGATCACGACAAGTAAAATTCTAATTTCATGACGTCACCCGCAACTAATTTATCGCGTACAACACAACAACCTGACGTCATGAAAGTAGAATTCTACTTGTCGTGATTCCAGTGCAAGGCACACGATTTGAACGTTCTTATTTTTTGTTCCATCAAATTTGATGGACCCAGAAAGAGCGCTCCGTGCGAGATTTGAGAGCGTTCTATTGCTCAAGTCGAACACATGAATCTCGCCCAGAGTAACGCTCTGTTTCAAGCCGTTTCGATGTTTCGAATTACTTTTAGATCAATCAGGTGCAGTTTAGAGGCAAAAATCGAAAGCGCTATGAAATTTCAAGCGCTTCAAGTTTGTGGATGACTGTTCTGATACCAGTTCTGAACTGATTTGGAACAAAAAATGCAGTTGGTTCTGTTCTAAAATTGCCAACCTAACGTCATTGTGACTTTTATCTTTAAAAAAAAAACAGACATTAATAATAGTTGACTTCCATTGTGGAGTGAAATGAATACAATTTTCTAATGTATAAACCTACTCTATTTACTCTAAAATAGTAGGACGAGTAAAGACGGTCAAATTTAATGCACTAAAACGAGAATCTCAGACCGAATGGAGTAACTGTTAACATAGCTCGATTTATTTCTAATGTAAAAAAATCTACATAAGGTCCAAAATTAGTGTTCCAGAGGCAACAATAAATAGAATTCTAGAACGAAATCTCCTCTGGAAAGTCCGGAAACATAACCTACAAAATCTCATAACGCCGTTGATGTAGGAATCTGCAACGATAAAATATTCTATTTTACGGATTTGTTCCGAAAATTGATCATAAACCTGTTCCGAACTCGTTTACTGTCAAATGAAGTTCTAAACTAGATTACAATAAAAAAAAATCCTGAATAGAGCCTAGTACTCATAACTGCGAAATTTGCTTTTTTTTGACATTGTTTCAACAATTTGATGTTTGATACACGCATAAAACGTCAAATTGTCAAAGCAATGTCAAAAAAGTACGAATTTCGCTGGTATGAGGCTTAAGTGCCCTAGAACACATTGAACTTACTCTATTTTTTGTTTGTAAATCAATTAGACCGGTTCCAAACTATATAAAGCCTAACTAGAAACAGTTAAATCGTTTTTTTGTGTTCTGAAGAATTGTTCCAAATTAGTTCACGTTTAAAAAATCTTAAGATAAGTGCCCTGGAACATATCGACTTTACTCTCTGGATTCTGGATATTCGAACAGGAAACGGACCAAACTGCAAATGTCATAAAATTAATGCTCCGATCCCTAGAACCGGTTGGAGTAGTTCAGAAACGATTCGAATCGGTACGCGAACAAAGAACTAAAAATTTTAGTTACGTCCGCTGAATGCATGCTAAAAGAAGAAGAAAAACATAACCTCGAAAAATATTATTTGTTTTGTTCTCTTTCATTTTTCGTTTTCGAAATAAGTAAATTATGGCTGGAGAAGTTGTAGTGGACGCCCTACCGTACATCGACCAAGGTTACGATGAACCAGGAGTACGAGAGGCTGTAAGTACTTTTTAAAAATTATAAACATTTTTAACCAGTTTTAACAAAACAGGCCTTCGCAATGGTCGAAGAAGAATGCCGCCGTTACCGACCAACCAAAAACTATTTGGAACACCTGCCCCCTCTAAACATATCCGCCTTCGAAACTCAAATAATGCACAACGAATTTGAGCGGCTGCAAAACCGCCAACCAATGGAAACGATTTCAATGAAACGTTACGAACTTCCGCCGCCCCCTAGCGGCAAACTGAACGAGTTGGGCGCTTGGATCGAGTGCGTCGACAACTCCCAAGCGCAACTGGAACATCAAGCTGTCCGAATTGAAAATCTACAACTCATGATGGAGTATTGTTGTCCAACTTGGCAACGCTACTTACAGCTGCTGCAAGATTTGGAAAAACAGGCCACAAAAAAACTAACGGCGCTACGACAAGCGCTGCAAGAAGTCAACTGGCAACGCAAATCGTTGCAGACCAAAGGGGGCGAGCAACTAAAGAATTTAGAAGCCAAATGGGTCGCACTGGTTTCGCATAATTACGAAATCGAACAGGCTTGCGTTATGGCTGAAGAATATATTGCCAAAATCCAAAACTAATCAATACTGTATAATTTTATTGCTTATAAATAAATTACATTAACTTAATTCTAATTTGCTTGTTCGCATGCATCGATCCAGTCGTTGTAAACGTCAACAGGCTCTGATAAAAAATTTATGGTCGTCTGGAAGTCTTCCAGGCAAACTCTGCAAGTTATCCGGGCCGTACTACGTCCTTTGTCCATTTTGACGTCACAACTTTTCTCGTGGTTGCAAAAAGGGCAGTTGAACAGGATGTCTAGGGGTTCGATGTTTTTGCGTTTCGGCGGGGGCTTTCTTTTCGACTTTCTACGACCCATAACTGTTTGTTTGCGATTTGAAATAATCAATAAACAAACCAAACAAAGTTGGGTTATGTTGGGCGTTCCAGTGCAGGACCGTACTTACAGCTCGGGAGCTCAACGCTCCGATTAGCTCCAAGCGTTACACTCCCATACTGAAAAGTTACTCTTGTTTGTTTGTATTGTTCGGAACAACGTTTCTTGCTTCGAGGCGATCGTTTGTGTCATGGCAATGAACTGTCAAACATTTCTTATAGTTATTAAATGTCATAATCTGAAATATTACAGCTCAGTTTAAGTTAGTACGACACAAACAAACAAACCTTGGAGTGCATTCAGCAGATGAAATAACTCAATTAATGACTAGTTATTATTAGAGTACTTAGAACAGTTGAAATATTCCGTCAGCTAAAGTACTCTAAAGCAAGTCTAGAGTATTCTGGAACAAGCTACTCTAGAGTATTTTTTAGTAGCCCACACCAAATTTACTAATCACTTATAACTTCCAATCACAGTTCTTTTTTTGAGATTCGACTCGAATCGGTTCCGAATGAGTTCTGAAGTATTCAAACCAGTTTTAGGGATTTGAGCCATAAATTCATGACAATCGAAGATTGTTTTGAGATCATATTAAATTGGATCGGAATTTGATTCGCAAATAAATCTATAAGTTCCAGTAGATGATTCAGATCACTTAATTTTAGTTACAGTTCTTTGCTTGCGAATTAGTTCCGAACAAATAAATAAACTTACCTAAGTGAAGTTCGATTATAATTATACGTAGCATTTCTTTCGAAGATGAAATAAGAACAACGATCACAATTTCAAGGCCTCACAAAAAAACAAGGCTTTCATTGCTTTATATACCTACTACCTACAGCCTACTATTATAGTAAATAAATTCATGGATCATAATGAAGTAGTTCGAACAGTAACAATCAAAGCAGTGCAAACAGAACAGAGTTAGTACAGATAGAACAGAAATTAAAATAATTGAAACATTTAAAGTAACTCGAACAATAAAAGGAATTTAAATAGAATAGTTCATTTGTTCCAGATCATTTCTGAACTAGGCTTTTAGAGTTCCGAGTTTTTATCAATTGTTGTTCTGAACTGGACAAAATTATGAACTAAATTATTATTAGGCGCATACGGTGCACGAGTATCGAGCAATCTTTAGTTTTTAAGTGTCCCAGATCATTAAATTTATTGTTTTTTGTTCATGGTGCAACTAGAATCAATTCCAAATCGGTTGTATTTGTATAATCTCACTCTATTTACTCCGAAAACAATTAGTGGAGTATAAAAGAGTCAAATAGAATTTAATTGAGGGCCTTCCAGAGTACTCCGTATTCACTTTAACTGTTCAATTTTATTTATTTTTCTCGAAGTAGAGCAATAAGAACCCACTCTGAAACTTTTGGAGTTACTCCTCTTACTCTTTCCTGGTTTCCCAAGTGAAAAGAATCTTATTGCATTTACTCCGAAAATAATTGATAGAGTAGAAAAGAGTCAAAAAGAATACAATTTCGAACGACTTAAGGTACTCCATTTTACTCCTTTTATTATTTTCTTTTTATCCGAGTGTAAATAATCTTACTCCACTCACTACGAATACAATATACGAATCAGTGGATTATAGAATAGTTTAAAAAAGTGCAATTCTAAGTACTCCGTAGTTACTCCAACTGTCAAATTTGCTTTAATTCGTATGTCATGGCACTCTAACTCTTTAGATTAAATATTTAGGTGTATGTTCGTTTATACGGAGTGGAGTGAATAAATTTTACACCGGAACGATTTTAGAGTGAAAAGTGACAAAAAAGTTGAAATCAATCTGAGAAATGGAACTTTTAGAATCTACTCCTTTTACTTCGAATGCCAATAGTTCGTTTACTACAAAATTGTACCCGAACCAATAAGATAGCTACTCTAACTGTTCGAAAATGGCTTTTTAGTGTAAATAGAGTAATTAGAACACATATGCAGGTGCAAATAATTTTACTCTACTTACAACAATTAGTAAAGTATAAAAGAGTAAAATAGAGTTTAATTGAGGGCCTTCCAGAGTACTCCAAATTTACTCTAACTGTTCGATTATTTTTTTTTTTTGCATAAATATACGGAGTAGAGCGGAAAGAACTCAGTCCAACGGTTTCACCACGTGGTTTGAAGTTTTTGGAGTCTACTCCTTTTACTCTTTAGAGTAACTAAATGAATCTTCGTTAGATTAGTTCATTCAAATCATTTCTGAAATGTGTTCCGACTTTATCGATTGTTGTTCTGAACTAGAAAAAAATATGAACTAAATTATTATTAGACGCATACGGTGCACGAGTGTCCTAAATTAATGTCCTAGCAAGCGCATTGATTGTTCGTATTTAATATAATTAGAACCGGTTCCGGATAGATTTTGGAGTCTTGAACCAGTTCACAATCGAACAATCTTTAATTTATGTCCCAGGTCATTGAATTTACTGTTCTTTGTTTGCAGTGCAACTAGAATCCATTCCAAATCGGTTCTATTTGTTTTGAACCTGTTCCGAACTTGATTACTGTCGAATAAAAATTGGGGCCTAAAACCTAGTACTCATAACTGCCAAATATTCGCACTTTTTTGACATAACTTTAACAATTTGACGTTTTATGCGTGTATCAAACGTCAAATTGTCGAAGCAATGTCAAATAAATGCGAAATTCGCAATTATGAGTACTAGGCTTAATTACAGTCTATTTCCATCTGCGAATTTGCAGTTCTACAAATATGGCCGACTTGCATATTTGTAGGAACTAGCAAAAAAGTGTTTGGACGCTACTGATTTACCAGTTTGAAATGTCAAAGTGACTGCAAGAACTTACGGGACCATTTCGCTTTGCGCAAATTTGCAGGCGACTTGCAAATGCATTCTGCTTCTGTATACAAAAAGTCAGACTTGCAGAGTCTACTCTTTTTCTTCTTTTCAATATTCGAACGTACTTAAACTTACTCTATTTACTCCAAAAGAGTCAAAAATTAATATAATGTGAACTATTTACTTACTCCGAGCAATCCAAATATAGCCAATAGAGTAATTACGTTCATGTTTGACAATATGCAGTGAAATAAATACAACTTTTTATTGAAAAAACCTACTCTATTTACTCTAAAATAGTAGTACGAGTGCAAAATTTCATAATTTTCTGAGCCCTTGTTCATATTTAAATAAATTATCAAAACGATCCAAATTTGAAAGTTTTGAAACACACGGTGACGTCACTGCATCTCTCACGTTGGTCGTGTGACGGCCTTTAGCCCGTCTTGACTCGAGAGATGACGTCATAGCATCTCTCAGCGATGAATTTCTGAGGCATAATGTTTTAATATTCAAAGCCGCATAACTTTTTTAATATTTATCCAATTGAGCTTTTTTGTGTACTATATGTGAGTAATACTCCATAAAAATATCAAAAAACGTGGCAAATGAAACTTCACTGAACGAGCCTATTCAAACGAGAACACACACCATTTGAAATATTGAACGTACTTTAATGTTCTGATGAAATTCTATAATTTATCGAATTTGACGGAGCAGGTGAGAGCGCTCCGAATCTTTAGAGTCTACTCTTATTTTTAGAGTTTACTCTTTCTACTCTTCAATATTCGAACGTACATAAACTTACTTTATTTACTTCAAAGGAGTCAAAAAATAATAGAATCTGAACGATTTGCTTACTCAGAGCACTCTAAATATAACAAATAGAGTAATTATACGTTTATGTTTGACAATGGAGTGAAATAAATACAACTTTCTAATGAATAAACCTATTCCATTTACTCTAAAATAGTAGTAGTACGAGTAAACACAGTCAAATTTAGTGCACTAAATCGATTATTGCAGGCCACCAAGGATACAAAAAACGTACTGATGATGACGTCATAAGATATAATACTTAGAGTAAGTACAAATGGAACAGAATTGAAACAATTCGAACAATAAAATTCAAATCAGAATTTATTTTAAATTGTTCTATAATAGTTCTGTGCGAACTGGCATAGGATTCAAAACTGTTCCAAAAATGATTTGATCAACCCAGAACAGTTCTGAACATATTTTTTTTTTCTATAAACAGTGCCAAGAATCGTTTAAAAATTGCTCATCAAACGTCAAATTGTCGAAGCAATGTCAAAAAAAGCGAATTTCGCAGTTATGAATACTAGGCTTTAGAGGGAGTTTCTAATGTGAGTACTGAGGATGACGTCACTAAATTGAATAGAAAATGGTAATATTTTATTTTTTTATTCCAGGCATTTGGCCATCAAAAATACAAGAAACGTACTGATGATGACGTCAATAAGTTAGAATACTTAGAGTAAGTGCAAATGGAACAGAATTAGAACAGTTCGAACAATAAAATTCAAATCAGAATTTATTTTGAATTGTTATAAAATAGTTCTGTGTGCACTGGCAGTGGATTCAAAACTGTTCTAAGAATGATTTGATCATCCCAGAACAGTTCTGAACACATTTTTTTTTTTTATAAACAGTTCCGAACTGCACCTACTCCAGATTATTCTAGAACAATCACATATTGTCTCAGAATCGTTTGAAAAATGCTCTGAACTTAAAACAGGAGTATTTAAAAGTGCCTAAGAGCTCAAAAGTAATTTAATTGGAGTTAGAGAGAGTTTCCAATGTGAGTACTGATGATGACGTCACTAAATTAGATAGAAAATGTTTTTTTTTTAATATATTCAGGCATTTGGCCATCAAAAATACAAGAAACGTACTGATGATGACGTCATTAAGTTAGAATACTTAGAGTAAGTGCAAATGGAACAGAATTAGAACAGTTCGAACAACAAAATTCAAATCAGAATTTATTTTGAATTGTTATAAAATAGTTCTGTGTGCACTGGCAGTTGATTCAAAACTGTTCTAAGAATGATTTGATCATCCCAGAACAGTTCTGAACACATTTTTTTTTTTTATAAACAGTTCCGAACTGCACCTACTCCAGATTATTCTAGCACAATCACATATTATCTCAGAATCGTTTGAAAACTGCTCTGAACTTAAAACAGGATTATTTAAAAGTGCCCAAGAGCTCAAAAGTAATTTAATTAGAGGAGAGAGTTTCCAATGTGAGTACTGATGATGACGTCACTAAATTAGATGGAAAATGTTTTTTTTTTTTAATATATTCCAGGCATTTGGCCATCAAAAATACAAGAAACGTACTGATGATGACGTCATTAAGTTAGAATACTTAGAGTAAGTGCAAATGGAACAGAATTAGAACAGTTCGAACAACAAAATTCAAATCAGAATTTATTTTGAATTGTTATAAAATAGTTCTGTGTGCACTGGCAGTTGATTCAAAACTGTTCTAAGAATGATTTGATCATCCCAGAACAGTTCTGAACACATTTTTTTTTTTTTATAAACAGTTCCGAACTGCACCTACTCCAGATTATTCTAGAACAATCACATATTGTCTCAGAATCGTTTGAAAAATGCTCTGAACTTAAAACAGGAGTATTTAAAAGTGCCTAAGAGCTCAAAAGTAATTTAATTGGAGTTAGAGAGAGTTTCCAATGTGAGTACTGATGATGACGTCACTAAATTAGATAGAAAATGTTTTTTTTTAATATATTCAGGCATTTGGCCATCAAAAATACAAGAAACGTACTGATGATGACGTCATTAAGTTAGAATACTTAGAGTAAGTGCAAATGGAACAGAATTAGAACAGTTCGAACAACAAAATTCAAATCAGAATTTATTTTGAATTGTTATAAAATAGTTCTGTGTGCACTGGCAGTTGATTCAAAACTGTTCTAAGAATGATTTGATCATCCCAGAACAGTTCTGAACACATTTTTTTTTTTTATAAACAGTTCCGAACTGCACCTACTCCAGATTATTCTAGCACAATCACATATTATCTCAGAATCGTTTGAAAACTGCTCTGAACTTAAAACAGGATTATTTAAAAGTGCCCAAGAGCTCAAAAGTAATTTAATTAGAGGAGAGAGTTTCCAATGTGAGTACTGATGATGACGTCACTAAATTAGATGGAAAATGTTTTTTTTTTTTAATATATTCCAGGCATTTGGCCATCAAAAATACAAGAAACGTACTGATGATGACGTCATTAAGTTAGAATACTTAGAGTAAGTGCAAATGGAACAGAATTAGAACAGTTCGAACAACAAAATTCAAATCAGAATTTATTTTGAATTGTTATAAAATAGTTCTGTGTGCACTGGCAGTTGATTCAAAACTGTTCTAAGAATGATTTGATCATCCCAGAACAGTTCTGAACACATTTTTTTTTTTTTATAAACAGTTCCGAACTGCACCTACTCCAGATTATTCTAGAACAATCACATATTGTCTCAGAATCGTTTGAAAAATGCTCTGAACTTAAAACAGGAGTATTTAAAAGTGCCTAAGAGCTCAAAAGTAATTTAATTGGAGTTAGAGAGAGTTTCCAATGTGAGTACTGATGATGACGTCACTAAATTAGATAGAAAATGTTTTTTTTTTAATATATTCAGGCATTTGGCCATCAAAAATACAAGAAACGTACTGATGATGACGTCATTAAGTTAGAATACTTAGAGTAAGTGCAAATGGAACAGAATTAGAACAGTTCGAACAACAAAATTCAAATCAGAATTTATTTTGAATTGTTATAAAATAGTTCTGTGTGCACTGGCAGTTGATTCAAAACTGTTCTAAGAATGATTTGATCATCCCAGAACAGTTCTGAACACATTTTTTTTTTTTATAAACAGTTCCGAACTGCACCTACTCCAGATTATTCTAGCACAATCACATATTATCTCAGAATCGTTTGAAAACTGCTCTGAACTTAAAACAGGATTATTTAAAAGTGCCCAAGAGCTCAAAAGTAATTTAATTAGAGGAGAGAGTTTCCAATGTGAGTACTGATGATGACGTCACTAAATTAGATGGAAAATGTTTTTTTTTTTTAATATATTCCAGGCATTTGGCCATCAAAAATACAAGAAACGTACTGATGATGACGTCATTAAGTTAGAATACTTAGAGTAAGTGCAAATGGAACAGAATTAGAACAGTTCGAACAACAAAATTCAAATCAGAATTTATTTTGAATTGTTATAAAATAGTTCTGTGTGCACTGGCAGTTGATTCAAAACTGTTCTAAGAATGATTTGATCATCCCAGAACAGTTCTGAACACATTTTTTTTTTTTTATAAACAGTTCCGAACTGCACCTACTCCAGATTATTCTAGAACAATCACATATTGTCTCAGAATCGTTTGAAAACTGCTCTGAACTTAAAACAGGATTATTTAAAAGTGCCCCAGAGCTCAAAAGTAATTTAATTGGAGTTAGAGAGAGTTTCCTATGTGAGTACTGATGATGACGTCACTAAATTAGATGGAAAATGTATTTTTTTTAAAATATATTCCAGGCATTTGGCCATCAAAAATACAAGAAACGTACTGATGATGACGTCAATAAGTTAGAATACTTAGAGTTAGTGCAAATGGAACAGAATTAGAACAGTTCGAACAACATAATTCAAATCAGAATTTATTTTGAATTGTTATAAAATAGTTCTGTGTGCACTGGTAGTGGATTCAAAACTGTTCTAAGAATGATTTGATCATCCCAGAACAGTTCTGAACACATTTTCTTTTTTTTATAAACAGTTCCGAACTGCACCTACTCCAGATTATTCTAGAACAATCACATATTGTCTCAGAATCGTTTGAAAACTGCTCTGAACTTAAAACAGGATTATTTAAAAGTGCCCCAGAGCTCAAAATTAATTTAATTGGAGTTAGAAAGAGTTTCCAATGTGAGTACTGATGATGACGTCACTAAATTAGATGGAAAATGTTTTTTTTTTTTAATATATTCCAGGCATTTGGCCATCAAAAATACAAGAAACGCACTGATGATGACGTCAATAAGGTAGAATACTTAGAGTAAGTGCAAATGGAACAGAATTAGAACAGTTCGAACAACAAAATTCAAATCAGAATTTATTTTGAATTGTTATAAAATAGTTCTGTGTGCACTGGCAGTTGATTCAAAACTGTTCTAAGAATGATTTGATCATCCCAGAACAGTTCTGAACACATTTTTTTTTTTTTTTAAACAGTTCCGAACTGCACCTACTCCAGATTATTCTAGCACAATCACATATTGTCTCAGAATCGTTTGAAAACTGCTCTGAACTTAAAACAGGATTATTTAAAAGTGCCCCAGAGCTCAAAATTAATTTAATTGGAGTTAGAAAGAGTTTCCAATGTGAGTACTGATGATGACGTCACTAAATTAGATGGAAAATGTTTTTTTTTTTTAATATATTCCAGGCATTTGGCCATCAAAAATACAAGAAACGCACTGATGATGACGTCAATAAGGTAGAATACTTAGAGTAAGTGCAAATGGAACAGAATTAGAACAGTTCGAACAACAAAATTCAAATCAGAATTTATTTTGAATTGTTATAAAATAGTTCTGTGTGCACTGGCAGTTGATTCAAAACTGTTCTAAGAATGATTTGATCATCCCAGAACAGTTCTGAACACATTTTTTTTTTTTTTTAAACAGTTCCGAACTGCACCTACTCCAGATTATTCTAGAACAATCACATATTGTCTCAGAATCGTTTGAAAAATGCTCTGAACTTAAAACAGGATTATTTAAAAGTGCCCCAGAGCTCAAAAGTAGTTTAATTGGAGTTAGAGAGAGTTTCCAATGTGAGTACTGATGATGACGTCACTAAATTAGATGGAAAATGTTTTTTTTTTTTAATATATTCCAGGCATTTGGCCATCAAAAATACAAGAAACGTACTGATGATGACGTCATTAAGTTAGAATACTTAGAGTAAGTGCAAATGGAACAGAATTAGAACAGTTCGAACAACAAAATTCAAATCAGAATTTATTTTGAATTGTTATAAAATAGTTCTGTGTGCACTGGCAGTTGATTCAAAACTGTTCTAAGAATGATTTGATCATCCCAGAACAGTTCTGAACACATTTTTTTTTTTTTTTAAACAGTTCCGAACTGCACCTACTCCAGATTATTCTAGAACAATCACATATTGTCTCAGAATCGTTTGAAAAATGCTCTGAACTTAAAACAGGATTATTTAAAAGTGCCCCAGAGCTCAAAAGTAGTTTAATTGGAGTTAGAGAGAGTTTCCAATGTGAGTACTGATGATGACGTCACTAAATTAGATGGAAAATGTTTTTTTTTTTTAATATATTCCAGGCATTTGGCCATCAAAAATACAAGAAACGTACTGATGATGACGTCATTAAGTTAGAATACTTAGAGTAAGTGCAAATGGAACAGAATTAGAACAGTTCGAACAACAAAATTCAAATCAGAATTTATTTTGAATTGTTATAAAATAGTTCTGTGTGCACTGGCAGTTGATTCAAAACTGTTCTAAGAATGATTTGATCATCCCAGAACAGTTCTGAACACATTTTTTTTTTTTTATAAACAGTTCCGAACTGCACCTACTCCAGATTATTCTAGAACAATCACATATTGTCTCAGAATCGTTTGAAAACTGCTCTGAACTTAAAACAGGATTATTTAAAAGTGCCCCAGAGCTCAAAAGTAATTTAATTGGAGTTAGAGAGAGTTTCCTATGTGAGTACTGATGATGACGTCACTAAATTAGATGGAAAATGTATTTTTTTTAAAATATATTCCAGGCATTTGGCCATCAAAAATACAAGAAACGTACTGATGATGACGTCAATAAGTTAGAATACTTAGAGTTAGTGCAAATGGAACAGAATTAGAACAGTTCGAACAACATAATTCAAATCAGAATTTATTTTGAATTGTTATAAAATAGTTCTGTGTGCACTGGTAGTGGATTCAAAACTGTTCTAAGAATGATTTGATCATCCCAGAACAGTTCTGAACACATTTTCTTTTTTTTATAAACAGTTCCGAACTGCACCTACTCCAGATTATTCTAGAACAATCACATATTGTCTCAGAATCGTTTGAAAACTGCTCTGAACTTAAAACAGGATTATTTAAAAGTGCCCCAGAGCTCAAAATTAATTTAATTGGAGTTAGAAAGAGTTTCCAATGTGAGTACTGATGATGACGTCACTAAATTAGATGGAAAATGTTTTTTTTTTTTAATATATTCCAGGCATTTGGCCATCAAAAATACAAGAAACGCACTGATGATGACGTCAATAAGGTAGAATACTTAGAGTAAGTGCAAATGGAACAGAATTAGAACAGTTCGAACAACAAAATTCAAATCAGAATTTATTTTGAATTGTTATAAAATAGTTCTGTGTGCACTGGCAGTTGATTCAAAACTGTTCTAAGAATGATTTGATCATCCCAGAACAGTTCTGAACACATTTTTTTTTTTTTTTAAACAGTTCCGAACTGCACCTACTCCAGATTATTCTAGAACAATCACATATTGTCTCAGAATCGTTTGAAAAATGCTCTGAACTTAAAACAGGATTATTTAAAAGTGCCCCAGAGCTCAAAAGTAGTTTAATTGGAGTTAGAGAGAGTTTCCAATGTGAGTACTGATGATGACGTCACTAAATTAGATGGAAAATGTTTTTTTTTTTTAATATATTCCAGGCATTTGGCCATCAAAAATACAAGAAACGTACTGATGATGACGTCATTAAGTTAGAATACTTAGAGTAAGTGCAAATGGAACAGAATTAGAACAGTTCGAACAACAAAATTCAAATCAGAATTTATTTTGAATTGTTATAAAATAGTTCTGTGTGCACTGGCAGTTGATTCAAAACTGTTCTAAGAATGATTTTATCATCCCAGAACAGTTCTGAACATATTTTTTTTTCTATAAACAGTGCCAAGAATCGTTTAAAAATTGCTCATCAAACGTCAAATTGTCGAAGCAATGTCAAAAAAAAGCGAATTTCGCAGTTATAAATACTAGGCTTTAGAGGGAGTTTCTAATGTGAGTACTGAGGATGACGTCACTAAATTGAATAGAAAATGGTAATATTTTATTTTTTTATTCCAGGCATTTGGCCATCAAAAATACAAGAAACGTACTGATGATGACGTCAATAAGTTAGAATACTTAGAGTAAGTGCAAATGGAACAGAATTAGAACAGTTCGAACAACAAAATTCAAATCAGAATTTATTTTGAATTGTTATAAATAGTTCTGTGTGCACTGGTAGTGGATTCAAAACTGTTCTAAGAATGATTTTATCATCCCAGAACAGTTCTGAACACATTTTTTTTTTTTTTATAAACAGTTCCGAACTGCACCTACTCCAGATTATTCTAGAACAATCACATATTGTCTCAGAGCTCAAAAGTAATTTGATTGGAGGAGAGAGTTTCCTATGTGAGTACTGATGATGACGTCACTAAATTAGATGGAAAATGTATTTTTTTAAAATATATTCCAGGCATTTGGCCATCAAAAATACAAGAAACGTACTGATGATGACGTCAATAAGTTAGAATACTTAGAGTTAGTGCAAATGGAACAGAATTAGAACAGTTCGAACAACAAAATTCAAATCAGAATTTATTTCTAATTGTTATAAAATAGTTCTATGTGCACTGGCAGTGGATTCAAAACTGTTCTAAGAATGATTTGATCATCCCAGAACAGTTCTGAACACATTTTTTTTTTTTATAAACAGTTCCGAACTGCACCTACTCCAGATTATTCTAGAACAATCACATATTGTCTCAGAATCGTTTGAAAACTGCTCTGAACTTAAAACAGGAGTATTTAAAAGTGCCTAAGAGCTCAAAAGTAATTTAATTGGAGTTAGAGAGAGTTTCCAAAGTGAGTACTGATGATGACGTCACTAAATTAGATGGAAAATGTATTTTTTTAAAATATATTCCAGGCTTTTGGCCATCAAAAATACAAGAAACGCACTGATGATGACGTCAATAAGTTAGAATACTTAGAGTTAGTGCAAATGGAACAGAATTAAAACAGTTCGAACAACAAAATTCAAATCAGAATTTATTTTGAATTGTTATAAAATAGTTCTGTGTGCACTGGCAGTTGATTCAAAACTGTTCTAAGAATGATTTGATCATCCCAGAACAGTTCTGAACACATTTTTTTTTTTATAAACAGTTCCGAACTGCACCTACTCCAGATTATTCTAGAACAATCACATATTGTCTCAGAATCGTTTGAAAACTGCTCTGAACTTAAAACAGGATTATTTAAAAGTGCCCAAGAGCTCAAAAGTAATTTAATTAGAGGAGAGAGTTTCCAATGTGAGTACTGATGATGACGTCACTAAATTAGATGGAAAATTTATTTTTTTTAAATATATTCCAGGCATTTGGCCATCAAAAATACAAGAAACGTACTGATGATGACGTCAATAAGTTAGAATATTTAGAGTTAGTGCAAATGGAACAGAATTAAAACAGTTCGAACAACAAAATTCAAATCAGAATTTATTTTGAATTGTTATAAAATAGTTCTGTGTGCACTGGCAGTTGATTCAAAACTGTTCTAAGAATGATTTGATCATCCCAGAACAGTTCTGAACACATTTTTTTTTTTTATAAACAGTTCCGAACTGCACCTACTCCAGATTATTCTAGAACAATCACATATTGTCTCAGAATCGTTTGAAAACTGCTCTGAACTTAAAACAGGATTATTTAAAAGTGCCCCAGAGCTCAAAATTAATTTAATTGGAGTTAGAGAGAGTTTCCAATGTGAGTACTGATGATGACGTCACTAAATTAGATGGAAAATGTATTTTTTTTAAAATATATTCCAGGCATTTGGCCATCAAAAATACAAGAAACGTACTGATGATGACGTCAATAAGTTAGAATACTTAGAGTTAGTGGAAATGGAACAGAATTAGAACAGTTCGAACAATAAAATTCAATTTTGATTGAATCGGCTTTTACTTGGTGGAAATCCATTATCTATTATTATTATTTTTTTAAATATATTCCAGGCATTTGACCATCAAAAATACAAGAAACGTACTGATGATGACGTCATTAAGTTAGAATACTTAGAGTTAGTGGAAATGGAACAGAATTAGAACAGTTCGAACAATAAAATTCAATTTTGATTGAATCGGCTTTTACTTGGTGGAAATCCATTATCTATTATTATTATTTTTTTAAATATATTCCAGGCATTTGACCATCAAAAATACAAGAAACGTACTGATGATGACGTCATTAAGTTAGAATACTTAGAGTTAGTGCAAATGGAACAGAATTAGAACAGTTCGAACAACAAAATTCAAATCAGAATTTATTTTGAATTGTTATAAAATAGTTCTGTGTGCACTGGCAGTTGATTCAAAACTGTTCTAAGAATGATTTGATCATCCCAGAACAATTCTGAACACATTTTTTTTTTTATATAAACAGTTCCGAACTGCACCTACTCCAGATTATTCTAGAACAATCACATATTGTCTCAGAATCGTTTGAAAACTGCTCTGAACTTAAAACAGGATTATTTAAAAGTGCCCAAGAGCTCAAAAGTAATTTAATTAGAGGAGAGAGTTTCCAATGTGAGTACTGATGATGACGTCACTAAATTAGATGGAAAATTTATTTTTTTTAAATATATTCCAGGCATTTGGCCATCAAAAATACAAGAAACGTACTGATGATGACGTCAATAAGTTAGAATATTTAGAGTTAGTGCAAATGGAACAGAATTAGAACAGTTCGAACAACAAAATTCAATTTTGATTGAATCGGCTTTTACTTGGTGGAAATCCATTATCTATTATTATTATTTTTTTAAATATATTCCAGGCATTTGGCCATCAAAAATACAAGAAACGCACTGATGATGACGTCAATAAGTTAGAATACTTAGAGTTAGTGCAAATGGAACAGAATTAGAACAGTTCGAACAATATAATTCAAATCAGAATTTATTTTGAATTGTTATAAAATAGTTCTGTGTGCACTGGCAGTTGATTCAAAACTGTTCTAAGAATGATTTGATTATCCCAGAACAGTTCTGAACACAATTTTTTACGAGTCGTGTCGAATTGTCTCGATATCGAATACAACAGCTCCGGACGTACCGTGGAATACATATCGAAATATCGTAAAATAGAATCGCTATTATGATAATTCGATACGAATTTCGACTGGACTCGTAAACTAAAATCCGGCAGCTGCAAAGATAAATAGAATTCTATTTTAATTAAGTCACTTGTCATTGTTAAATAAAAATTCTATTTTACACTCTTCTTTTTTGTGATGATGCATTCAATGGACATCACTTTTCAAAAGCAAATTTTTGGTGCATTCAGTGAACGTCATTTGCCAAGTACAACTATTTTGTGTTCCATTCAGTGGACGTCATTTTTCAAAGGCAATTAGTTGACATTGAGCGAATGACTTTTTTCTTTTTAAATTTCTTTTGGCGGCAAAACAGTAAGGGCAAGTTTTTAAATTCATCGATTACTTCTGCGCATTTCTACTGATGGGCAACCTATCCTTGTTTTGCTACTGTCAAATGACAAGGACAACAATACATCGGTGAAAATGCGCATGTGCCATTGATGATTTTAAAAACTTGCCCTAACTTTATTTTTTGGCTCTATGTGAACTAGACTTAAATAAAATTATTAAAACTCGGTATACAATTATTATTTATTAATGTCATTTTTTTTTTTTGTTTGTTTAAAGGGTTTTACAAATAAATATTTGGCCTACTTGTACAAAATACTAAATAATAATAAACTTAAACAGTGTTGTCAATATCCTTTGAAATTCCCCAAAAATAAAATCAATTCACAAATCCCTTGCAATTATTCTACTACTGTATATAATTTTTTCTATATTATTTTATTTAATACAAAAATTACATTTAGACCGTTTTTTTTTTTCTTCTAAATTCTCACTTTGTATTTTTTCTTCAATAAATACTGATATATTGTATTATAATTTCTACAATAAAATATTGTGTAATTTTTCTCTACTTATTAATTTCAATATAATCACATATACATTGTTGATTTGAAGAAAAAAAATTAGATCACCCTGTGTATATAATATATTGAGATTCAATCAAATAACAGAAAAAAATAAATATTTATCTATAAACATCAGATCAACAAAAATTAATATATATTTTTTTTTAAATTTTATTATTTGGTCAATCAACACTTAAATCTTACCCTAATCCTATTAATACTTTGGTATTATTGGAATCTCTTCAATTTTTTTAAATTTATTTGGCAACAATGTCAATAACTACTTACTTTTCCTAAACAACTTTATATTATTTAAAAGAAGAAAAACCCAAAAGAAGCTACTTTTTGGTAAAAAAAAAGCACATCAAAACACAATAAAAAAAAGTACAGAGGTGTACTGTTGGTGACGTCATAATCGTAATATCAATACGTCAAACATAAATTATGACAAGTGAAGTTATAGTATTAGCCCTAATCATAATAAATAGAAGTCATTTTGATGACAGTTTTATAACGTGACGTCACTAAAATATTGTAATACATAATTCAAATAAATGTAACAGTTTTTCAAGTAAGTACACGCATTTTTTCAATATTTAAACGTTAACTATCAATAAAACATGTATTATCAATCAATCTTTCTGCCAACAGAGGGCGCACTTTTCAAAATTCGCCATTAGCGAGCTAAAATTGAGAAAAGTGCAATAATAACGGTTATTATAACCTACAAGAAGTAAATTACTAATTTTTTTTTGGTACACGAGATATTTACAATAGATTTCTTTCTTTGTTAGACACATATTGCAGCACCCCTTTAGAAGAGAGACAATAAATGACAACTGTAATGTTTCAACAAATTTTCCTCTTGTGTGCATCACAAAAACAGCCTTAAACCTCAAATAGAAAATTCCCAATTCAGACGTTCATGGCGTAAAACATTGCCTTCTGATTGGTCGGCACTTCTGGATTTTGAGGCGACGTCACCACACCTAACATCAATGTGTCAATATATTACCAACATATATTTTTTTTAAATTCTTACCGGATACGTCTTGTGGTGAAACGCTAGCAGCGCCCTCTGGCACCCCACGCTCTATAAACCGAGGCTTAGTAGGCGAGTCTTTGGACGCGTACAACGTCAAATCCGATTGCCGGTAGCCGTTTTGCAGCGACCCACTAGCGCTGTGCTGACTGTCGCTATCTGTCAACGAAATACTGTCAGCGGGCGGGTATCTAGGAAAACTGTGTCGGTTGGTGAGTTTGGCGTAGTTTGATTGGTCGCCCGGTTGTTGGTATACCGGCCGGTAACGCGGCGGTGCGGGGTAATAAGCGCCGCAAGTACCCACCGTTGCCGCAGGAGTTTGCGTCGAACGCGCAGTGGAGAATTGACCTAAGAATTTTTATGTATATGTATAGGGTGTCAAGTTATAAAGTACCACTACCTGTAACTTTTTGATTTTTGATGGTACATAAAAAAATAACAGGTGGTGGTACTTTATAACTTGATACTCGGTACAAGTCAAACATCAAAGTATCTTGAAATACAAGGTTGTTAGTAAAAAATACTGCAACGCTTAAATATCTTCAGAGCCGCTTAAGCTGTGTTCACACAATTCGGACTCTGACAATTTTTGGGCATGGAATTAAACAGTACCATCGGCAATGTTGCCAGATTTCCCAGTTTTGCGCTACACGTAGTTTTTTTTGTTATTTTGAAAGGAATGCCCCATTTATTTTTATTGCAATGCATTGGGCGTACCAAATTTGATGAAATTCCAAATTTTCAGAATTTTATCTCTACTAGTTGCTGAAATATGACAACACTGCATTATGATACCTACACTGTCACTGTCCTTTTCATTACAATAATTAAAATAAGAAGAAACCTTGATAAATGAAGTATGCCGATAAAGAAGTTTTCTTTTAACCACATTGACTTACTCAATTGATTGATATTGATATATGTTTAGTTTTGATACGGTAATACTTGTCTCTTTCCTACTCGTTACAATGAATCAGACACAAAGAGACACTGATAAGTGAGATGTGTCGATAAAGAAGTTTTCTTTATACCGCTTTGACTTACTCAATTGATACATCAGTCATTTTCGCCATCCCTAAGCCTAGTACTCATAACAGCGAAATTTGCTCTTTTTTGACATTGCTTCGACAAATTGACGTTTTATGCGTGAGTCAAACGTCAAATTGTCGAAGCAATGTCAAAAAAGTGCGAATTTCGCAGTTATGAGTACTAGGCTTTACGCTGTAATGAATTTCATGTAAATGCGGAGATTTATGATAAGGTGCGGTTATGATATGGCAATACGTGTCTCTGTCATACTCGTTACAATAAATAAGACAGAAAGAGACACTGATAAGTAAAGTGTGCCGATAAAGAAGTTTTCTTTTTATCACGTTGATTTACTCGATACGTCGTCCTTCCTACAAAATTCGATAAAAATCAAGAGTGTGTTAAGTTTTGATACGGTAATACTTGTCTCTCTCCTACTCGTTACAATGAATCAGAAAGAAAGAGACACTGATAAGTGAGATGTATCGATAAAGAAGTGTTTTTCGTACCGCTCTGATTTACTCAATTAATGTCAGCCATTTTCGTCCTCCCTAGTCTGTGATGAATTTCATGTAAAAGCAGAAATTTATGACAAGGTGCGGTTATATACGACAATACCTGTCTCTGTCATACTCGTTACAATAAATAAGACAGAAAGAGACACTGATAAGTAGAGAGTGCCAATAAAGAAGTTTTCATTAACCGCTTCAACCTTAATTGATTGATATAGTTGGGGAGCTGGCGTCAAAAACATGCAAGAGTTTTCGCAAGGCGGATATTTTCAAATTAGGTCGTACTTTAGTGCTAGAATGCTAGTGTACAGTCAGCACTCACAGTTCCGGGACAGCTGGCTCTGGGGCGTGGGCAAAGTTGTAATTTTAAGAAGCATCTAAACTGTTTTCTCAAAGCTCAAAATTTATAGAAATTTTGCACATTATCTGTTTGAAGGTCACAGATAACGTATGTAAATCGTCAGACGTCTAGTTCGTTGCAAAAAGGGGGTCAGACGTCCTCAAAGTTTTTATTTTATGGCATTTTCTTCGGTGTCCTGTCAAAATATATTTTTGCAGGTATTTGACAAATATATTTGAAGAAAATGCCATAAAATAAAAACTTTGAGGACGTCTGACCCCCTTTTTGCAACGAACTAGACGTCTGACGATTTACATACGTTATCTGTGACCTTCAAACAGATAATGTGCAAAATTTCTATAAAGTTTGAGCTTTGAGAAAACAGTTTAGATGCTTCTTAAAATTACAACTTTGCCCGCGTCCCAGAGCCAGCTGTCCCGGAAGTGTGAGTGCTGACTGTACACTAGCATTCTAGCACTAAAGTACGACCTACGTTGAAAATATCCGCCTTGCGAAAACTCTTGCATGTTTTTGACGCCACCTCCTGGACTAATACGTCAGCCATATTTGTCCTTCCTACAAGATCCGATAAAAATGAAATTATTTAGGAAATCAAATCCGTCTCTCTCTCTCTCTCTCTGATGAATTTCAATGAAGACATTAAGCTTTTTCGAGCTGTCTCTGTCCTACTCGTTACAATAAATAAGATAGAAAGAGACACTAATAAGTGAAATGTGCCGATAGACAAGTTTTCTTTTTACCACGTTGACTTACTCACAGCCATTTGCACCACTATAACTTAAGGGATATTTAATCCAAGTGAAGCTTTGAATGTGACTCTTGTAGAAACAAAAGTCACATTGAAAGCTCCACTTACATTAAATATCCCTTAAGTGATAGTTAAGTGATAGCCGTGCAAATGGCCATCAATGGATTGATATTTATATGTGTCAGCCATTTTCATCCTTTCTACAAAATTCAATAAAACTCAAGAGTGTGTTTAATTATGATACGGTAATATCTGTCTCTGTCATACTCATTACAATAAATAAGACAGAAAAAGACCCTGATAAGTAAAGTGTGCCGATAAAGAAGTTTTCTTTATACCGCTTTGATCTACTCAATTCATATGTCAGCCATTTTCGTCCTCCCTACGAAATCCGATAAAAATGAAGTTAGTTACGAAATCAAATCTGCGTCACTCATTTAGCTTTTTCAATATGTGAATGCAAAAATTTATGATAAAAAACGAATATTAAACGGTAATACCTGTCTCTGTCATACTCGTTACAATAAATGAAACAGAAAGAGACACTGAGACACAAAGAACTTTTCTTTTTAGTGCTTTAACTTACCCCTCATCGTTGCAGTACTTTTCACTAACCCTTTATGTATAAGTTTCAAAAATTCAAACATCAAAGTAGGCCTTGGAAAGTGGCCATTTTGAAGAATTATTGACAGTTCTTACCTGGTAACGGTGATTCACTCCTGCCACCTGCCATTACATGTTGCACCACTGGAATTTGTCCATTATTATAAGGAATCCTATTTACTTTGGGATTATAATGATGCTCTTCAAGATGGTGATGGTGCGCCTGCGCGGCAACTCTTGACTGATAAACAGGTTCGACGTAGCGTTTGTTTATCTGATTTTGATTGGACACTCGGGCTACGTAATCGCTGTGGTAGTACTGGACCGGTTGGTACCCGTCGATGTGATTGTACGGGATATAGACCATGGTTTGGTGGTACTGTTTTGACATGTCCATGGGCGGCGGCGAGTGGGGGCGATCGTGACGTTGCCTGTTCACCGGTAACGATTGGTAGCAATCGTTGCCCATTCTGATTACGGAAGAATAAACCTCGGAATTTGGTCTAAAATTTATTAACTTATCTGTCAACTGTCAATATTATTCTAAATTTTTTTTACCTCTGATAAACTTCTCTAGAAACGCATCTTTGATTGGCACAGTTCTGATACATACTCTCTTCTTGTTGCAATGAGGTTGGTCGATATTGTTGTGGCGGGTAAATGCGCGTTTTTACGTCATTGTCGGTTACAGTGACGTATGCGTAGTTACCAGTAGATGTTTTCGGTTGTTGTTTATTGTCAGTTGGATTGTTTTCCGAATAGTATGGAGGCCAGGCAACCTACAACAAATATTAGACTTTAACTAAGATTTCTGGTAATAATAAGAAAATGACGTCATCAGGAGGACCTAATGAGGACATAATACATAAACTTCTAACTTACCCGTGTAGATGGCGGTGCGGGCGGTTGTAGCTGATTTTGAATTTGTTGCAATATTTCAGTAGTGGTACTGAATCGAGGTTTAATGCCGCGCACATTGGGCCTCCTATTGAACCCGTAATCGTCATGTTCATCGTCTTCGTCGTCGCATTTTTTATTATTGTCCACTGGCTGATATCTAAATGACAAATGACATTTGATGTCAATTAAATCAATTTATCAATGCTTACTTTTTCTTGATCCGCTCCATTCTGCCGGCATCTTGTTGCACAAACATTGCGAGTTCATCACCGGACTCGGATGCAGATGGCGTCCCAACAAGTACATCCGGTGCGATTCTTTTGCGTTCCTCATCCTCGTGCCGTAGTCCGTCATCAATGTCCTCCAAGCTGTACTCAGTACCTGAACTTGCCACCGAAATCCGATCGCCAGGGTAGTACTGGTTGTTACTCAGTTGATAATAGTAGTCGTCAGTGTGAGCCACGCTCATAGTGACGCAAGCTGTCAACGGTGCCAAAAACTGACGTCGTGATTCGCTAGTGTTTGATGCAGTTGACATTTTATTGGTGATCGGGCAATGGCCGAGTTCCGGGTTGGATCGGAGCGGTTCGGATGGATCGTGATTATGCGGACCGCCTATTGACAGATAAACAATGTCACTTATCAATAAAAGCCGTTTGCAGCCAAGGATAATACATACAACTACTACTACTACTACAGGATAGTCTATTTTCATAAGGGCTGTGTGGAACAAATCCTCTCCTTCGCCAAATTACCAGTTGTGACGTAGGTAGCATGTTATTTCTCGCCTTGACATAGACTGTTTGAACAGCTGACGACTTAGTTATGACGTCGGAAATGGTGGCACACTAATATGGCGGTGATTACCAAAAACGAGGTCGATAAGCATTTCTGTATGGTGTGTATCATCCTTGATTTGTACCGACCATTTTAAAGATGCTTTAGCATAAGTATTCCTTAAACACGGAGAAATGTCACTTTAAAGAATACTTATCGTTAAGGCTCCTTTAAAATGGTCAGTATAAACCAGGGAATTTTATATTCGCCGCCATATTGGTGTGATACCATTTCCGACGTCATAACTAAGTCGTCAGCTGTTTGAGTCATAACTAAGTCGTCAGCTGTTTAAACAGCCTACGTGAAGGCGAGGAATAACGTGCTATATACGTCACAACTGGTAATTTGGCGGAGGGGCGGATTTGTTACACTCAGGCTCTATGAGGATAGGCTATCCTGTATCATCCTTGGACAATCACCATCAAAATGCATGGCCAATTTGATAAAAAGTTTGTCATTACTGTCTATTTGTCTCTTTTCAATATTAGTGATTAGAAAAGGACCGACATAAATTGGTAAAAAAAGGCACCGATATGGTTTATTGGTTAATTTTTGCAAACGCCCATTTTTCGACATTTGATTATGTAAATGCGCGGCCTACTCGATTGTGTCAGAAGATTTATCTGTCTCTCTTTAATATTATTGATTGAAAAAGGACGCATATAGACTAAAAAAAAAGGAAAAAAACGTTCAATTACTGCTTTAGATTTTTCTTTAAATCCCTATGTTTTGATTGATGTTTGTAATCACTTATTTTTTGACAGTTCCCTGCCTAAATACATGGCCAACTTGATTAAACGTTTTTCCACTGTCTTTGTTTGATCGTGTACATTGGACGAAGACAAAAAAAACAAATAAATGACATAATTATCGCTTGCCTTTTCGTGACTCCAACAAAACTTGAATTTGTCATTTCGAAACTTTTGACGTTGGCATTTACTGCTGTAAATCCATAGCCTACTTGTTAAGAATTTCTGCCAGAAAGTCTATCTGTCTCTTTTTAATGTGGCCAATTGAAAAAGGATGGTCAACAAAATGGCTACATTGTTGCTACTGACTTTTGACAGCTGTTGCAAATGCATGGCCTACTTGATGAAGGATTGTCTCAGAAAGTTTAGTCGTTTCTTTTCAATATCATTCATTGAAAAAAGGCGTAGAAAAACAAAAAAATTCATTGTTAACTCGTGATTGTCTTTGTTTAATGTAATTAATTGAAAAAAGACAAACAATAATGGACAAACATTTCAAGAGCCAGGAATAATCAAAATTTGAATTTGACATTTTAAACCTTTTGACATTTAATAAACAAATAATTGACATTGACGTTGAAACCAAAATGGCAGATATTTCATTGTACCAACAACATTTCTGTCAACTTTAACTTGAAAACCTCACAATTTTCTTATTAATCAAGTTACGTCATTGAATTTTGTATAGATTTATTGACAATTGAATTTTCTATATTTATTTGTGACTTTTGGAAGCCATTTTCAAGCTTTTGTTTGGTGTTAATTCATAACCAACCTGATGAGAACTTCTACCAGAAAGTCCATCTTTCTCTTTTCAATGTGATTGATTAGAAAAGGATGGCCAACAAAATGGCTACATTGTTGCCACTGTCGAATTATCATTGTCGCTATTCGATTTGATCGAAGAAAAAAATGTATTTGGTTGATTTTAGAAAACGCCTTGACTTTTGACAGTTGTTGTAAATGCATGGCCAATTTGATTAAAAATGTTTATTTGTCTCTTTTTAATATTATTGATTAGAAAAGAACCAACGAAAATCGATAAAAAAAGAAGACACTAATATCACAACAGTATGATTTGGTGGATTCTTACAAACGCCCATTTATTGACATTAGATTGGGCAAATATATGGCCTACTTGACAGCGTTGCCACCTTTTGTAGATTTCTACTTTTCTAGTAGATTTTCAGCTTTTTTTCGTAATATTTTAATAGACAGAATTTCTAGTAGAAAATCTAGTAGATTCTGGTAATTCCACGCTAGAAAGAGCAAGACGGAAATACATTCTCATCAGAAATTAAAATCGCTATAAAAGACTACGACTGTAGCCGCGGTAGCCATTTTTAACTCCTTAAAGTAGATTTTGGTATTTTTTTCAAAATTGTTTCAGTAGATTTTTAGTAGATTCAGACAAAGAAGCTAGTAGATTCTCTAAAAATAGGTGGCAACGCTGCTACTTGATTAAGGATTATGTTGGAAAGTTCAGCTATCTCTTTTTTATAATATGAATTGGAAAAGGACGGAGATAGACAAAAAAATGCATTGCCAACTTGTGAATGTTATTAATTGAAAAAGTCAAACAATAATAGACAAACATTTCAAGAGCCGGGAATAATCAAAATTTGAATTTGACTTTTCAAACCTTTTGACATTTTAATAAATAAATAATTGACATTTAAACCAAAATGGCAGATATTTTATTGTATCAATAACATTTCTGTCAAGTTTAATTAAAAACGTCACAACTTTCTTATTAATCAAGTTACGACATTGAATTTTGTATAGATTAGAGCTTCGCGCCGAGGTTTATAATGCGTCAGTTATATAATGACTTTCTTTACCGAGGAATATTGAAAGTGCTGCCCTCTATCAACAGCTTAAGGTAATTTCCTATAATGTACATACAGAAACTTGCTTTTTTCAAAAATTGACAGTTCGAAATTGAAATTAAACCAATAGAAACCTGTTACGTTATGACAATATCCTTGCGTCATGACGTCATTTTCATTATTGACCTAGGTATTTTTTCATTATTAACCTAGGGAGAAAAATTTAATTTTTTCCCAGAAAAATATATTGAATAATAACAAAAAAAAAAGTATATTTGTCTTTTTTCAACTTATCGGTGATTACTCTTTGCCGTATTATTTCTTCACGTTGTCTAGCCAGTGAACCAACATTGAAAAGGACAATTACCCTCAAAGTTCAACTCCCTAGGCTCGCTCGAAGAGTAATTCAATTTATTTTGAACGATTTACATAAATTACGTGTCTTTTATTTTATAGAAATCGTAGCCATTTGTATTTTATCGTTTTATCGTTACTAGCGATGACGTCACATTTCAATTTCCGTTGCACTTTTGCATTAACAGTTGACACATAAAGCATTGTCCATCTGTCAATTGTCGAAAAAAATGTGCATAGATGTTAATTGAACTTGATAACAGTTACAAGAACTCTAAGAAATTGAAACTGAAACCCAACATAAATTCGTTCATTAAACCCCTTCACATCCAGAAAATATAAAAGAAATTGAGTTACGACCGGCTGGAACAATAATTCGTTTTCCGAGCAATGCCCAGACGTTTCTCCGAGAGTTTACGATCATTGCTTTAATCTCGAGAAAAAACACATAAAACTCTCGACTATTTTTTTGTAGGGCTTTAAAGGGCGACGATATTGGAAGATTTTTATGAGACGATCCAGAATCCAGACTTTGTCGCACATTAAAATCGATCAAGGATAAAATACAATTAACAAGTAGGCCGAATTTGACAATTTAATGTATCAAATGTCAATGTTAGTAGGCTATGTAAATAACGTCATTTGAAAAAATCGATGTCGGTAAAATAGGGATTGATAAATATTGTGATTGACAGCGTTGCCAACCTAACAAAAATCACGTGAGAAAAGTCTTTGCAATTGCATTTTTAACGGTTTTATTATTATTTTTTTAAATTGACAGTTGCACAAAAATAGTTCGTCAAAAATCAAGTCGATTCACAAGTTTAATAGGCTTGAAAATGGCGGGTAGCAAACACCATTTAGTAGTGTCCTTAATCTTGAATTGTTTGTCTTTGTCCTTTTTCAACTAATGAATTGAAAAGAGACAAATAAACTTTCTGAAAGGGATAAAAGATCGTTAACAAACTTGTAATGTCGAATTTGACAATTTAATGCATCAAACGTCAATCTTAGTAGGCTATGTAAATAACGTCATTTAAAAAAATCGATGTCGGTAAAGTAAGGATTGATAAATATTGTCAAGCGTTGCCAACTCAACAAAAGTCACGTGAAAAAAATCTGTCCAATGGCATTCCTAACGGTTTTCTATTTTGACGTGTCTATATAGGTAATTGACGTGTTTACATTTTTACCCAGTTTTTCCTCGAATTTTCCAATTTTACAGGGCATTTTCCGTCGGAAAAACCGATTTAAAATACGAGGCTTTGGATTGCCTACATTTTGTGTCAAACATTTTCAGTTTTCTAATGGGGTAAGTGAGAAAAACTTTAGTTTCATCAAGTAGGCTTTGAAATTTTGGTTTTTCTTTGGATTTTCTGCTTTTCCAGGGCCTTTTTAATCGGAAAAAGGTGGTTTGAAGGGCAGGGCTTTAAGTTTGTTTCATTTTTTAACCAAAAACTTCCATTTTTAGACCCAAATTATGTCCTACTTTATTTCCCTCTTTATCCTACTCACTATCAAACAGGACTGTGAATGTCATTTTCATTAAATTTTATTAAAAATAATTTTTTTTCCTATTTGCGATGTGACAACGTCGCTATTTCAATCAAGTATGCCTTATAATGAAATGTAATTTGCCACTTCTTCTTTTGACAGTTGGCCATTTTTAATTGACGTGTTTACATTTTATTCAGTTTTTCCACGAATTTTCCGTTTTTCCAGTCGGAAAAACTAGTTCAAAATACGAGGCTTTTAATTTCCTTTATTTTCCGCCAAAGGGGTAAGTAACGAAAATTCAAGTTTTATCAAGTAGACTTCCGAATGCTATATTGACTGGTTTTTCTTTGAATTTTCCGCTTTTCTAGGCCGTTTTCGAGCGGGAAAACTGATTTAAAGTACGAGGCTTTGAGTTTTCTGCATTTTCTAACAAAAATTTCCAGTTTTAAATGCCCTAATTAGCAAAATCCTGCTTTTTCTGGAAGTTTTAATGTGACAATGTGGCCAACTTCGAGGTTTGAATTTACTGTGCGTTTGGTTTTTTGATCTGAGTTTTGATGCAATTTTATATCACGTATATATACAGGGTGTTCACTTAATGCGATATTGGACGATATCTCCTTACAGGGTGATGCAAGAAAAAAAAATTAAATTACGAAGTTGTCTTCGTCCTTTTTCAACCAATGAATTGAAAAGAGATAAATAAACTTTTTGAAAGGGATAAAAGATCGTTAACAAGTAGGCCTTGTAACGTCGAATTTGACAATTTAATGCATCAAACGTCAATCTTAGTAGGCTATGTAAATAACGTCATTTAAAAAAAATCGATGTCGGTAAAGCAGGAATTGATAAATATTGTCAAGCGTTGCCAACTCAACAAAAGTCACGTGAAAAAAATCTGTCCAATGGCATTCCTAACGGTTTTCTATTTTGACGTGTCTATATAGGTAATTGACGTGTTTACATTTTTACCCAGTTTTTTCTCGAATTTTCCAATTTTACAGGGCATTTTCCGTCGGAAAAACCGATTTAAAATACGAGGCTTTGGATTGCCTACATTTTGTGTCAAACATTTTCAGTTTTCTAATGGGGTAAGTGAGAAAAACTTTAGTTTCATCAAGTAGGCTTTGAAATTTTGGTTTTTCTTTGGATTTTCTGCTTTTCCAGGGATTTTTTAATCGGAAAAAGGTGGTTTGAAGGGCAGGGCTTTAAGTTTGTTTCATTTTTTAACCAAAAACTTCCATTTTTAGACCCAAATTATGTCCTACTTTATTTCCCTCTTTATCCTACTCATTATCAAACAGGACTGTGAATGTCATTTTCATTAAATTTTATTAAAAATAATTTTTTTTCCTATTTGAGATGTGACAACGTCGCTATTTCAATCAAGTATGCCTTATAATGAAATGTAATTTGCCACTTTTTCTTTTGACAGTTGGCCATTTTTAATTGACGTGTTTACATTTTATTCAGTTTTTCCACAAATTTTCCGTTTTTCCTGTCGGGAAAACTGGTTCAAAATACCAGGCTTTTAATTTCCTTTATTTTCCGCCAAAAATTTCCAGTTTTCCAAAGAGGTAAGTAACGAAAATTCAAGTTTTATCAAGTAGACTTCCGAATACTATATTGATTGGTTTTTCTTTGGATTTTCCGCTTTTCTAGGCCGTTTTCGAGCGGGAAAACTGATTTAAAGTACGAGGCTTTGAGTTTTCTTCATTTTGTAACAAAAATTTTCAGTTTTAAATGCCCTAATTAGCAAAATCCTGCTTTTTCTGGAAGTTTTAATGTGACAATGTGGCCAACTTCGAGGTCTGAATTTACTGTGCGTTTGGTTTTTTGATCTGAGTTTTGATGCAATTTTATATCACGTATATATACAGGGTGTTCACTTAATGCGATATTGGATGATATCTCCTTACAGGGTGATGCAAGAAAAAAAAATTAAATTACAAAGTTGTCTTCGTCCTTTTTCAACCAATGAATTGAAAAGAGATAAATAAACTTTTTGAAAGGGATAAAAGATCGTTAACCAGTAGGCCTTGTAATGTCGAATTTGACAATTTAATGCATCAAACGTCAATTTTAGTAGGCTATGTAAATAACGTCATTTAAAAAAATCGATGTCGGTAAAGCAGGGATTGATAAATATTGTCAAGCGTTGCAAACTCAACAACAGTGGCCGAGTTCGTTTTTGTCATCTTTTTCGTCGATTTGCTCTGAAATTTTGACAGGCACGTGACTGGATAGGATAGTTTCAGTTTACAAATCACATGCCTGTCAAAATTTCGTAGCAAATCGACGACAAAAACGAACTCGGCCAGTCACGTAAAATCCAATGACAGTAAAACGCCATCTATTAGTGCTAGGATGATACACACCTATAGGATTGCTTATCAGCCTGGCTTTTGTTAATTGCCGCCATATTGGTGTGCCACCATTGCCTACGTCATAACTAAAGTCGGGTTTATGTTGGAGCTGTGATACTCGATAAAAGCAACGATACTAATGTATATAGTATCATTGAGGTATCATTAGTATCGTTGCTTTTATCGTTTATCACAGCTCCAACATAAACACGGCCTTAGTCATCAGCTGTTTGAATAGCCTACGTCAAGATGAGAAATAACATGCTGCTTACGTCAAAACTGGTGATATGGCAGCAAGGAGCGAAGGAGAATTTATTCCACGCAGGCCTTATGAGGATAGACTATCATGTAATAGTAGTGTGTATCATCCTTGGCAATCATGAAACTGTATAAAAAATAGGCGTTCCCTAACATCAATTGCAAATTTTATAAAGTTTAAATTAAATCGTTTATCTTTGTCATTTTTAAATTATTGACAATATTGAAAAGAGACAAATAAACTTTCTAAACACGATAGAAGTCGATAAAACATAGTTAACAAGTAGGCCTTGTAACGTCGAATTTGACAATTTAATGCATAAAACGTCAATCTTAGTAGGCCATATAAATCGATGTCGGTAAAGCAGGGATTGATAAATTTTATAATTAATAGTTGTCACTTACCAATATCGGGCAAAGGTTTCATCTCCCTTCGGTAATTGTTCTGAATATCCGGCACCGTTTCGGCCCGTTTCAAGTCCACCATTAGGGTTTGATGGTCGTTTGCACCTGACAACTTCCTTGCCTGCTGATAATTTTGATTGGCCGACATCGAACTGCTCGAAGTCGTACTGGAAGACGAAGGCGAAAAACTCTTGTCCGGAGGTTTGTTGGCACTTAACGAGTTGACATCTGGTGAATTTCGTGCTTCTTCACCTGGCGGACTCGATCTGCTAATGTCCAAAACGTCATCGCCAACTTCACCCGATTCCAAAGAACCTTGATTTTGATCTAAAACAAGAAAACACAAATCAATGTCGATGTTTACTCATTCACATTCCTTCATACCCACATACGCAATGAATATTAATTAATATAAAAACGTGTGTGTGGAGAGAACATTTTTACCTGTTCTATTAGCAGCACCGGTGTCGACGTCACAAGTCAACTGCTTGATCCGTTCCACCAGTGAATTGTCGCTTTTGTACGGCTGCTTTTTGCTGCGCGGCTCGTACCGGATCAAAGATCGACGCAGCGTGTTGCGTTCAATCGCTCGTTTAATCGTATCATCAGTTTCGCCACTCTGGATTATCTGAGGCAGTTTGGCGCGTTTGGCTTCTTCGAACGCACGCAACGATTCCGAAGTGACCAGATACTGAAAGAATTAGTAGGCCATGGAATTGTCACTTGTCAATTAAAAAAAAAAAAAATTACCTGTTGATTATTTTTCTCTTCTTCCCCTAGATTTTTGGTGCAAGGGAACAATTGCCGCACAGCAGAGTTCGGTTTTAAGCTGTTATTAGAAATCAGCACGTGATTGCCTAGCTTAAATGTCAACGTCATTTCGGGGGGCGTGACGTCAGGTGACGTAGCACCGATGTAAGTTTCGCGTTTCGGTGACTCTTTGGGCAGTTCCTCATCTGGACTGCTCTCGGGCGCACCATCGCAGATTGCACGTTCCGACTCGATAAACCGCACTGAGCGCTTGTTGTTTGATTCGTCGTCTGACGTCATCGAATCTGACGACTGGAAAACAAATGTATCAACTGTCATTTACACGGACGAATTCTTACCACGATATTTGAATCGAAATTTTTAGTTTCCTGTTTCCAGAGCCGGCCTCCTTTGAGGATGCCGCTGATTGGCGAGCCTTGGTTTTGAGGTAAATTGGATGTTTGTTTGAGGTCGTCTTCGGTGGGTAATTGGGGCGCTCTAGATGACGTCACTGGCTGGTGGATGTTGTAGTTTTGATTTTCTAGAGGACAAACAATTGTTTCTATAATGTTGGAAAGAGACAGCAAATAATCTAATTAGGCAATCACTTGTGATTCAATATGGCCGTGAAGGTCAAATATTGTGGTGACGTTCGTAAAAAGCATTTGTATTCTGGGGGGCTTAATTTGAAATTAATGCAACTTTGCCAGACGTAAATATGACGCAGATGACGTCATCTGCGATTGAAGAAGTGTATGTCAAATAAGCCGTGCATCAATTTTCAATCGCAAATGACGTCATTTGCGTGTACGCAGAGTTGCATCAATTTTAAATAAAGTCCCCGTAGCCCTTGTTGTTGTAGAATGATATAACGTTTAACTGCTCTGTACACTCGCTGGTCACGTGATTACGGCTCTGCTCTTCGAGCAAAATACTGGATGCAAGACTAGTAACTTTGTAATAATGTCATTTTTGTCAATTTTGACAGTCGACTATTTTTAATTGACGTGTTTACATTTTTATCCAATTTTTCCTCGAGTTTTCCGATTTTTCAGGGTTTTTCCAATCGTGAAAACCGATTTAAAATACGAGGCAGAAAAACTTTAGGTTTATCAAGTAGGCTTTGGAATGTTGGTTTTTCTTCCTATTTTCCGCTTTTTTTGTCGGTAAAAGGTAGTTTTAAAGGCAGATTTTTAAGTTTGCTTCATTTTTTTACCAAAAACTTCCATTTTTAGGCCTAAATTATGTCCTACTTTATCTCCTTCTTTGTCCTACTCACTATCAGACAGGCCTTATGTTATATCCATTAAATTTTATTAAAAATAGGTTTCCATTGGATTATTTTGGGAACTTACCATTTTATAGACATTATTAATTCATTATTTAATTAAATTAAAGACAAAAAACCATTTAAAATCTATTTTTTTCCTATTTGAGATGTGGCAACGTCGCTTTCAATCAAGTAGACATAATGAAATGTCATTTGCCACTTTTTCTTTTGACAGTCGGCTATTTTTTTAATTGACGTGTTTACATTTTTATCTAGTTTTTTCTCTAATTTTCCGATTTTCCAGGCCGTTTTCCATCGGGAAAACTGGTTTAAAATACGAGACTTCATTTTCCGCAAAAAATTTCCAGTTTTTCAAGGGGGTAAGTAATGAAAACTTAAGTTTTATCAAGTAGGTTTTGCAATGTTATTTTGGCTAGTTTTTCTTTGAATTTTCCGCTTTTCCAAGCCGTTTTCGAGCGGGAAAACTGATTTAAAATACGAGGCTTTGAATTTTCTTTATTTTCTAGCAGTTTTTAGACCAGTAGGCCTTGTACTAATGTAATTTTTGCCAATTTTGACAGTCGGACATTTTTATCCAGTTTTTCCTCGAATTTTCCGATTTTTCAGAGTTTTTTCAGTCGGGAAAACCAATTTAAAATATGAGGCTTTGGATTTCTTACATTTTGTACGAAAAATTCCCAGTTTTCAATAAGGTAAGAAAATGATTTTTTTTCCTATTTGAGATGTGGCAACATCGCTTTCAATTAAGTAGTCCTTCTAATGAAATGTCATTTGCCACTTTTCTTTTAACAGTCGGCCATTTTTTAATTGACGTGTTTATATTTTATCCAGTTTTTCCACGAATTTTCCGCTTTTCCAGTCGGGAAAACTGGTTTAAAATACGAGGCTTTGAATATCCTTCATTTTCCGCAAAAAATTTCCAGTTTTCTAAGGGGGTAAGTAATGAAAACTTAAGTTTTATCAAGTAGGTTTTGCAATGTTATTTTGGCTAGTTTTTCTTTGAATTTTCCGCTTTTCCAGGCCGTTTTCGAGCGGGAAAACTGATTTAAAATACGAGGCTTCAAGTTTTCTTCATTTCCTAGTAAAATTTTCCACTTTTAAATGCCATAATTAGCAAAATCCCCTTTAAAATACTTTTTCTGAAAGTTTTATTGTGGCATTACTACTTGTGGCCAACTTCACGAGGTTTGATATATATGACACAAATGACGTCATTTTCGGTTGAAAAAGTACATGTCAAATAAACCGTGCAGCAATTTTCAATTCCAAATGACGTCATTTGCGTGTACGCAAAGCCCCCAAACTGTGACAAAATAAATAATTTTTTATTGATTTTTATTAGTAACCCAATATAAACAACACGGTGTTTGACCTGAACGGCCATATTGAATTTAGTTTGACAGGTCAATTGCCAAGTTTTAGGATTTCCGAAAACACCTATATTTGAGAGGGTGCGTTCAGTATAAAAATGAGGCAGACATTTTTGATACTTGACAAGTTTTATCCAATTTTCATCCCTCCTCTTGTTTAAATTCGCGGGCTTAATACTTAATTAGTCGTAAAACTGAATTACCCCAAGCAACAGCGCACTCCGGGGGAAATAAATTTTCCCGGGCGAATTTCGCTCGGGGTTTAATGGGAAATTCAATTTTCATATAGTTTTATATCAAGTACCTACTACGAAATTTGATTCATAAGTTTTAATTAAAGTATTAACGAGTGACAGAGACGACATTCTTACCGGAACAAGGAGGCGTAGTAGGCGTAGTCTGTTGGCTCTGATCAGTCTTTTCTTTTTCCTGTTGCCGCTCCATTTCGCTGTCAGATTGCGACACTTCACCTGAAACAATGTCAATTGTCAACATAATAGTAGGCCATATGTAATTCAGTGACATTTTGATTAATCTCGCGCCTCAAGATGGAGCCACTTTCAAGTAAAGCCGAAAAACAAACTCAAATGTAATATCCTTGCCGCCAAATAAATTGCTTTCTGGGACTATTGGGATTTTATCGAAGACGTTTCTAGTTTTTAATCAAAAATTATGCTTACGTCAACCAACCAGATAAATAATTCATGGATTGACAGTTGACAGTTAAAAACGTAATAAAATACAATAATTGACATTATGACAAATTGTCTGTTTTTTTGTTTTTTCTCCGCCAATTGCGTTGAAACGTTTTACGACGAGCGGAGACGAAAACGGGTCGATTCCCCAGACAAACAAGCAAAACTCTCTTTCGACTCGGTGTAAATGGGACTTTCGGGGAACGTAACTCCCCAACTTTTTATATGCGAAGTGGAGCGATGTAAGCGAAAAGTGTTTGCAATTGCATTTTCAACGGTTTTCTATTTAAAAAAAAAAAATTGACAGTTGTGCAAAAGTGATTCGTCTGAAGTTAATTCATAAGTCTAGTAGGCTTAGAAATTGCGGGTAGCAAGCGCCATCTATTAGTGTACTTTTAATTTTTTTAAATTAACAGTTTTCAATGTAAGCAATTCCCAAAGATGATACACACCTGCAGGATTGCTCATCGGTCTCGTTTTTGGTAATCGCCGCCATATTGGTGTGTCACCATTTCCATCATCATCAGCTGTTTAAACAGCCTACGTCAAGGCGAGAAATAATATGCTGCCTACGCCACAACTGATGATTTGGCCTGGGGGGAAGGGTGAAATTTGTTCTACACAGGCCTTATGAGGATAGGCTATCCTGTAGTAGTAGTAATAGTGTGTGTTATCCTCGAGCAATTCCTAACTTTAACATATTGAATAATTACCAGTGGCCTGCATTTATCAGTTATGCAGTGACCTTGTAACGAGTCGAGACAACCCTGTGTCCTGTCAAGGATGATACACACTATTACTACAGAATGGCCTATCCTCATAAGGCCTATGTGTAACAAATCCCCCACGCCAAAACACCCATTGTGACGTAGGCAGCATGTTATTTCTCGCCCTGACGTAGGCTGGTTAAACAGCTGACGACCTAATTATGACGTCGGAAATGGTATTACACCAATATGGCGGCTATTACCAAAAACCAGGCTGATAAGTACCAAGGATGATACACACTACTACTACAGAATGGCCTATTCCTCATAGAAATCTGAGGGTAAAAAAGCTTTTTTTTTTTAAATAATTTTTTATTTATCCCCGGCTCTTGAACTGTCATTTCTGTCAAATTATAAATGGATAACTGCTTGTCATCGGTTCATTGGCCTACTTGGTAAAATGTTTAATTTTTTCGTATACTGGTTTGATTTGGTGAATCTTAGGTAGCGCCCATTTTTTTGACATTTGCAAATGTAAGGTCAACTTGGTAGAGGATTGTATTTGTCCTCTTCTAATATTGAATTATAGATAGACAGTAGAGAATGACAGAGATATTTTGACTTACAACGGTATTTCTAGTGAATTTTAGGAAGCGCCCATTTTTTGACAGTTGGTTGCAGAAATACATGGCCTACTTGATAAAAGGTTTACCGGAATATTTTGGTATTTTGGGTTACACAAATACTAATTGAAGGTTAAAGTTTTTTTTAATAATCTTTTATTTATCCTCGGCTTTTGAACTGTCATTTTTGTCAAATTATAAATGGACAACTCCTTAGTCCTTGTCATCAGTTCATTGGCCTACTTGGTAAAATGTTTATTTTCTTTGTATAACGGTTTGATTTGGTGAATGTTAGGAAGCGTCCATTTTTTTGACATTTGCAAATGAAAGGTCAACTTGGTAGAGGATTGTATTTGTCCTTTTCTAATATTGAGTTAAAGATAGACAGTAAAAAATGACACAAATATTCTCATTTACAATGGTATTTCCCCCCCCCCCCCGCCGAAATACTAGTTGTGACGTAGGCAGCATGTTATTTTTCGCCTTGACGTTGGCTGTTTAAACACCTGGCTATTCAGTTATGACGTCGGAAATAGTGACACACCAATATGGCGGCGATTCTTGGGTAAGCACTACTTAGAGTGTGTATTCTCCTTGTGATATGACAGAAATGACATTTATGAATGACATTTCCAGACATTGACACAGTCCTAGGTTTTTCTAGAATCTTAGAGAAGAACAGTCATGTGCCATATTAACATACACGTTAGTCGTTACTGTCAGTTTCATGGAAATAAAGTGAATTAATTAATAAAACCCAATTTTATCAAACATCGCCGGCCTTTCCTTCATTAACTAATTGAATTGTTTATCTTCGTCCTTTTTCAATCAATAATATTGGAAAGAGACAAATAAACTTTCTGACAAAAAATGTTATTAAGTTGGCCTTGCATTTACAACTGACCATTCAAGTATGACGTCAATCATTTTCTTGTCAAATTTGAAGCTTTTTAAGTTAAAGACTTGTCGGAAAATGTCAAAATAATGACACTTTTGGTTATAAATTAATGTTTGTTCTCCAAATCTCCAGAACAAGTTGTCAAGGTGATCCTTCATCAAAACACAAACAAAACAGGAGAGTGAGGTTAGAATAACCCAAAAAAGAGTTACAACAAGAGTTGTACAACCGGGCCTTAAGTTGGCCATGCAATAACTGTCTAAAAAATAGGCGTTTCCTAACATCAACTGCAAAATCATGCCTACTCTTCTTATCAAGTTTTAACTAAATTGTTTATCTTCGTCCTTTTTCAAACAACAATAATGAAAAGAGATAGATAAACTTTCTAGAAAAGTCAGCTCTACTGTCAAATAGTTCTATATGAAGTAGGCCATGGTTATTAGACAAGACACAGGAGCATAATAAGTAAAGATGTCGTTTCGTAATCATAAATAATTAATTTTGCTAAGTCCAGAGGTAAAAGTAGGAAAAACTTTGATTGATTTTCAAGAGTTTTATTTAGTTTATCTACGTCCTTTTTTAATCAATGATTTTGAAAAGAGACAAATAAACTTTCTGGCAAAATATTTAATCAAGTTGCTCAACTGTCTGAAAAATAGACGTTTCCTAACATCAACCGCAAATTATATTCTTCTTATGAAGTTTCAATTAAATCGTTTATCTCCGTCCTTTTTTAATCAACAATATTGGAGAGAGACAAATAGACTTTCTGAAAAGAATATTCTATCAATTATACAACTGCCCAAAAAATAGGCATTTCTTAACATCAACCAGAGGTGTTTTGTTGCGTCTCAAATGTTGTAAAACATTTTTCAAACCTGGTTTAAAAGAGTGTCACGTGACGTCATAATTTCTCGGCGCGAGAAAAATGGTTTCAAAACGTGGATTGGATTGTATTTCGAAACGGTTTGAACCAATTTTAATGTGACGTCATGGATCCATTGCGAAAATGTACTGTCTCAAAGTCCATGCATGTACAACTGTCTAAAAAATAGGCATTTCCTAACATCAACCAGAAGGTGTTTTCTCGCGTTTCAAATGTTTTAAAACGTTTTTCAAACCTGGTTTAAAACAGTGTCACATGACGTCATAACTTCTTGGCGCGAGAAAATTGATTTTATTTCGAAACGGTTTGAACCAATTTTGATGTGACGTCATGAGTTCATTGCGGGAATATGAAGTTTCAAACCAGTTTTAAAAAAGTGAACACGAGAAAACAACTCAAATTATGAAGTTTCAATTAAATTGTTTATCTTCGTCCTTTTTCAATCAACAAATATTAAAAAGAGACAAATAAACTTTCTGAAAAAGTCAAATATTTCTATATAAAGTAGGCCATGATTATTAGACAAGACACAGGGGTGTATTAAAGAAAAGTGCTCATAAATAATTCATTTTTCTAAGTCCAGGTAAAAGCAGGAAAAACTTCCGCTTCCCAGACGGGAAAACCAAACAATACTAATTTTCTTTTATCGTCTCTCCACTAGCCGAGAATTTTAATTAAATTTAACCACAGCCTCTCTCGTGTAATGGAGTTTAAAACTGAAATTTTAAAGCTTAGATTCAATTTTTACCTTTTTCAAATTGAAAATACGTCACTATTGGCTTATAACCGATCACAATTTCCGTACGATACTGAGGCATGTTGGTATTGCGAGCGAACAAAAACTGATTTTATTCCCACTTGAGGTAGAAATGCTTTTGCCTGTTTTGTTTATATTAACACAAATGATAAGGATTCATAAATATTTATTCTATATACAATGTTATTTGAATAATTTATAGTTTTTGGTATATTTTTGTCAAATGGCGTTGTTGTCAATTGTCAAAATTTGAATTTAAATTCAAAATGGCGCCGGTTTGCAAACCACTTTACGAGTCTAATTAAGACCAAAGATTTATGGATTCGCTCGTTAATTACCCTAATAACTCTAGAGACGAAGATGTTTTTGTGCGGAGAATAAATGTCGCCGGAGGAAAACCCAGTAATTTATCAAAATGTCGGGCGCATAAAAGAATAGAGGATAATTGAATTTGGTTCGACATCTAGCGGCCGAATTTGTCTTTAGCCAACACAATGGACTAGTGTGGGCGAGCCAATTTGTGAAAAATATAACTTTTCGTGTGGGTTTTTCTAGTAGTTTTCCAGAAAATTGTGTGTGGGCATCAATGGAGAAATATACTCAATTTGCTTGCAGTTGACTTTTTTCAATTAATCAATTTGATACGTAAACATCAGGTGGCGCTACTGAGAAGAAGAAAAAAAAAACGCCTACTCACTTTTATTTCCTGTTTGCGTATTCTCCTTTTGCATTCAGGATTTTTGTAATCTCCATTCCGAAACTTTTTCTAATTTGAAAATTTTCCAAGTTATGGCCGAGTGAGGGTAAAAACCAATCAAATTAGATGTTATACTTCCGGTCATATCTGTCATTTGTCAAAAAAATAAAGTAGCCATTTCCTCAAATTCAACAACAGAGGAAATCTATTTAAACTTCATCGTCCATTCAATTTGGACAAATTTCCTGCCGACATTAAGAATTAATGGAAAAAGGCCGCCTATGGACACTTTAGCGCCTCGTTGGTATTCGGCAAACGATTAGCAAATAGAGTCCGAATCCGCAGAGAAAGCAAAGTTATTTATTTACAAACTCTCGGGATTTTATTGGTTACAATGTTGCCGCTTGGGGTATGGAAATTGCCCTATTATTCGGCCTTCCGGATTTTAATTTCGTCGTTATAAATCACTCAAAATACCGCCGTTTAGATTTAAAAAAAAACCCTCTTATCTCTAAAAGGAAAAGTTGCGGAGAACCGATAGGAGTTCGGGGGGGCATAAAATTTATTGCGGGGATTTCGTATCAGCGGAAAGAAAACACTTTCCCGAATTATTTAGGAGGCGTAAAACGTCCAGACGCATAAGAAAAAGTTTGATTTGTGTTTATTGGTCAAATGTAAAGTTTTCTATCAGTTTTCTCTAGTTTTGTAAAGTCTTCCACTCTTGACCCTGATAACAGAACGAGTTGATTACAATTTTGCACTTTTTTTGACAGTTGACGGTTAAACAATGCTTTAAAACGTCAACTGTCAAAAGTGCAATTGAATCTAAATCGCCATTAAAGCCGTCATACACGGTTTTGCATAAAGCATAAGCATATTAAAGGTCACCTGACTGTCAACTAAAAATCAGATGATTTTCAATACAACCTGTAATTGGTTGCGGCTTAAGTTTATGCATTGTGCAAAACTGTATCTAAATTGCATAACTGTCAAAATTGTCAAATGGGCGCGTTCGAAAACAATACATCGCAATAATCGAGATTGAGCCGTCACGCCCGAAATTGTCTGGTAATAACAAACATATGACGTCATCATGTAATTCTTATGGTGTTTTACATTGTGTTTATGCATACAGATGACGTCATAACAATTATCAGGCAACCTTCATCTTTCAAAAACCACAAATGCAAAAATTCAATATGGCGGCATTGGTCAAGCATTTGTGCAAGTGATTTGTTTATTTAACCTACGTTTTTAATTAGGCAATTCGAATTAGCTGATAATTGTGGGCATAACAAACTTGACGACTGTGAAGGTGTTTTTACATTCAATTCAAATTGATTACAATTTGAAAGAGAATTGAGTGTAAACGTGCCTTTACGGTTGTCAGGTGTGCTATTCCCACGACGCCATATTGAATTGAGAAAACGTCAAATCGCCCTATTGTTGTGATTTTTGAAGTTTTAACTTCTATCTTGTGGTCACAGTTGACGTATAAACAAAGCTTCAAACGTCAACTGTCAAAAGAAATTTGAATCTGTAAGGTTTCTCAACAGCGAGTCACCCCCAGGTTGGTTTCAACTTCAGGGTAAAAGTGTCCAGTAGTAATGTTTACCCTGGAATCATGCTTAACTTGGAGGTGACTCGCTATTGAGAAACCGGCCCTTAAAACAAGATAGTATCTAGTGGGCATTTTTTTTGACAATTGACGAATGCTTTAAAAGTCAAAAGTGCAATCGAATCAAAATAGCCATTAACTTATTACAAAACCGTTGCCGCCATATTGAATTTATTTTTTGACAGGTCGTTGGATTGCCCTATTGCGTAACTGTCAAAATTGTCGGTCATTGAAAAAAGGGGCGCGTTCGAAAACAACACGCCGCAATAATTGGTCAATTTGAATCATTCTTCCTGTGAACAGTTTTTTTGACAGTTGATGGATAAACAATGCTTTAAACGTCAACTACCAAAAATTTCATCGAATCGAAATCCATATGGCGTCCATGGTCAAATAATGAAATTTACTTTCAGACAACTCTGACGTTTTGTTATCATAAAACTTTTCTCTATGTAATCTGTGAAGTTTTGAGGAGATTTTCTATTACTTGATAAGGATAATTTTCGTATTTTCGCAGTAAACAAAAAACAAACACATATCACAGATGTTTGACCGTTGCCGCCATATTGAATTTATTTTCATCCAATTTGGATCTAAAACAAACAAAAAATACGGTATGTGACGTGTGCTTAAGGCAAGACGTAGATTATAAACAAACATCACAAATGTTTGACCTTTGCCGCCATATTGTATCCTGGCATTTATGACTTGGATCAAGGTTGTTCAAAGAGGTAGTTTGACTTATAACTTGTAAGACGTCATCTGTCTACGAATACCAGGCATCGATTTGATTTGATTCAGTGGCCGTTGACAAATAAACAATGCTTTAAACGTCAACTGTCAAAAATGTATTCAAATAGAAATAAATATAGTCATTTAGTGCCGAATTTATAGTGGTTTCCTCAGATCTTAAGGAAACCTTGAACGTTTAGAATTGACATGATTAACTTGTCAAATAGTAGCAAATGTTCATTCTAAACGCGTGACTCCAAAGAAGATTTAAGGAACTACTATAAATTCAGCCCCTAAACATATTGTTTTGTCTTCCAACAAAAGTGAAGTTATGTGTGTGACGTCAGCTAGTGCCTAACAGTTGACGTTTAAAGCATTGTTTATCCGTCAACTGTCAAAAAAAGTTCCCACTGAATACAATCAAATCAAAAATTATTTTGTTTTGAAAGATTCCGATGTCAATGATTCAAATTGACTATCCATTAACCTGTCAAACGAAATTCAATATGGCCGTTCGGGTCAAACACCGTGTCGTTCACATTTGGGTAACTGATAAACATCAATGAAAAATTACTTATTTTGTCACATTCTAGAGGTTTAGGTTTGACATTGGCATTGTCATATTCTGCATCTACAACAAGGACCAGAACACAAATGTTTTCCTTATGAACGTCATTAAAATATTTGGTCTGAACGGCCATATTGAATCACATGGCAAACTGTCAAAATTATCAAATGTATTTATGTTCTGGCCTTTGTTGTAGATGTCGAAAATGACAATGCCAATATCAAACCTAAACGTCCAGAATGTGACAAAATAAGTAAGTTTTCATTGACTTTTATTAGTTACCTGAACTTTGGTTTAAATATAAATAACACGGTGTTTGACCCTAACGGTCATATTGAATTTCGTTTGAAAATTGTCTAATTGGTCATTGAGGTTCGAATCTTTTAAAACAAAATAATTCCTGATTTGATTGTATCCAGTGGGAACTTTCTTTGACAGTTGACGGATAAACAATTTTTTAAACGTCAATTGTGCTACAAATGTAATCCAATCGAAATCGCCATTAATTTATTACGAAAATGTCAAATGCCAACAAAAAAGGGCGCGTTCGAAAACCATTCCCTGCAACAAAGTTCCTAAAGTTAATAGGTTTTCGGGTAACTTGATGACGTCATCCGGGGTGTCTAATGTAGATTTGCATTCTGTTGAGAAATCTCAGATGACGTCATAAAAGTTATCAAGCTACTTCTTTCAAACAACCTCAATTTAAATTTAAATAATTCTCGATTTGGTTACTTTCAAACGGAGTTTTTTTTTACAGTTGACGGATAAACAACAACTGTCAAAAGTGCAATCAAATCAAAATCGCCATTAACTAGTTACGTAACTGTCAAAAAAAAGGGGTGCGTTCAAAAACAATACATTCAATTATCTTCTAAAACAAACAAAAAAATACGGTGTGTGGCGTGTGTTTAAGATAGCACGTAGATTATAAACAAATACTTGACCATTGCCGCCATGTTGAATCCTGGCATTTGTGGTTTGGATCCCTGATAACTTTTATGACGTCATTTGTATGCCTAAACACAATGAACTAGAGACTACAAGTACCTGGAATGGTCGTGCCGATCATAAATTTTTGGCAAATTGAATTGAAATGGAAGATTGTGGGGATACCTATCTCTATTTATCTTATTGGCGAATTATGGAAATCTTTCCTTGTTTAAAAATTATAATATTTAAGTTTGGGAATATACCAAATCTGACAGCAATGAACTAGAGAGAGAAAGGTAGCCCTTTGCAGCTATTTTTGAACACAATAAGAGAGAGACAAATGCCATGTCCGACAACGGTTGGATCTATTGCAGTTACCTGTAGTATATAGTTCATTACCTAAACATAATGTATATCTCATTAGGAACCACCTGATGACGTCATCTGTTTTTCTATTACCAGACATCGATTTGATTGCATTCAATAGGCGCATTTTTTGACCTTCGACAGATAAACGATGCTTTAAATGTCAGCTGTCAAAAGTGCAATCAAATTATGTTAAATAAGAAAAGAGGTGCGTTCGAAAACAATACATCCAATTTAGATGTTCTAAAACAAACAAAAAAAAGATGTCTGACAACACGTAGATTATAAACAAACTTCACAAATGCTTGACCATTGCCGCCATATTGAAGAAAAGAGGAGGGTTCCCTGATAGCTTTTAGGAAGCCTAAACATAATGCAAATAATCATAAGAACTTCCTGATGTGATGACGTCATCTGTTTTCCATTACCAGACATCGATTTATTGATTTCATTCAGTGAGCGCATTTTGTCAAAAGATCATTTAAATCGAAATCGCCATTAGCTAATTGCGTAACTGTCAAAATTGTCAAATGCCAAATGAAAAAAAGAGGTGCGTTCGAAAACAATTGTCCTCAATAATTAGGCAATCCAGATTCAATATTGCCATATAAGTCAAATATTATAATGACGCTTATACGAAAAGCATTTGTGTTTTGGCCCTTATTGTAAATGCCGAGCATAACAATGCCAATGTCAAAACTTCAGAATGTGATAAAATAATCAATTTTCTTAAACACGGTGTTTGACCCGAACGGCCATATTGAATTTCGTCTGACAATGTATTGCCTAATCGGTCAATTTGAATTATTGAGATTCAATCAAAACAAAATAAATTTTGATTTGATTGTATCCAGTGGGATTTTTTTTTGACAGTTGACGGATAAACAATGCTTTAAATGTCAACTGTTACAAGTGCAATCAAATGGAAATCTCCATCAACTAATTAGGCACTAGGTGATGTCACACACATAACCTCACTTTCATTAGGAAAACAAGCAAAGCGTTGAAAAATATTACATATTTATACTATTGAGGTACACACAGGCGTTAGCTAGTTACTAATAACATAAGTTCACTTTCTATAGAGAGTCAAACATTTCATTGAAATTACGTGTGTGACGTCAGCTAGTACCTACTTACGAAACTGTCAAATGTCAACAAAAAAAGAGTGCGTTCGAAAACAATACTCCGCAACAAGGTTCCTGAAGTTAATAGGTTGTCTAGTAAGAGGTAATTTTATGTCGTCATCCTGGGGTGCCTTATGGAGATTTGCATTATGTTGAGGCACCTCAGATGACGTCATAAAACGTATTAGGTATATCTCTCTCAAACGACTCTAGGTATGTGCTTAAGACCACACGACAGAAGTGAAAAATTCAAAAATCGAAACGATTAGTAGGTTAAATAAACAAATATCACAAATGCTTGACCATTGCTGCTATATTGAATCAAGGTTGTATAAAAGAAGAAGCTTGCTTCATAACATTTATGACGTCATCTGTATGCCTAAACACCAAATCTCCATAAAAATCATTTGATGACGTCATCAGTTTGCTCTTACAAGACCAGGGATGATACACACGACTACTACAGGATAGCCTATCCTGATAAGGCCTGTGTGGAACAAATCCCTCCCACTCCTTCGCCTAATTACCAATATTGATGTAGGGAGCATGTTATTTCTCGCCTTGACGTAGGCTGTTTAAACAGCTGACGACTTAGTTATGACGTCGGAACTGGTGACACACCAATATGGCAGCGAATATTGAAAACCCAAATTCAAATTGGCTAATTACAAAACTGTCAACATTGTCAAATGCCAAAGAAAAAAAAATGGGTGCGTTCGAAAACAATACACCGCAATAATTGGTCAATTTGAATCTTCTAAATTCAAGATTCAATTGGACCGTGAATTCGGGTCGCTCCTCTATTCAATTACAATAATCGTGATAGCCGTCAAGCCAAACGAATTAATTGCCTATTAAATTTCGATAATAATCGCCTATAATTGGATAGAAATTTTCCTAGAGAGGATTTCAAACGTTTAACCGGTCGATTACACTTGACAGATAAACAATGTCATTTGACAACCAATTGGACTCAAATGACTTAAAATAGCATTTGAAAATAAAACTGTCAAAAAAAAAATGTAATAAGTACAATGTTGCCATATTATTATCAAATTAAATTGTGCTTAGTCAAATCTAGGTCGCAATATCTCCCCAAGCTCATTATTAACATCTCTCCCCTTTTGGCTTTTAATCTGTAACACGTACACGGCATCCAGAAATTAATCCAGAGGGCACGATCATAATTGTAACCAATTGCAAATGAGAGTTAATTACAAGTTTGGCAACACTGACTGGGAAACTTTGACCCTTAAGATCCTTATCCGACCGGCAGGTAACGATCAAATTCAAAGGAACGTGCCCTTTCCAGGAAAAACTTGCTTTGACGTGAAAGGTAAAAGCCGCAGACAATAGAGAAGTGGAGCTCTTGAGATGATTATTTCAACGAGACATTTTTTTATATTATTTTGTTTGTTGTCTCGAAAAGTTTTTTGACATATGACGTACAATATTTTTCTTTGTATGGTAACACTGTTTCAAATGTCAATTTTTTTTTGGTTGGTATAAGACAAGGGATTATCATGCCCTAGTAGGTTACATCAAACCACCCGTAGGTATATAAAGCGCGCATTTTCACATGAATTTTTTTCACGTATGACTAACTCGGCAGCTAATTATCAATGGAATATATAGACACAAACAGGTGGTTATAATTTTTACGTGGGAAAATTCTCAGCCTTGTGTCAAGGAACTTCACTCACCTTGAATTGACATCTGTCATACTACACTAAAAACCACCCACTGAATCTGAAATCGAAACAACAATAGAAGCTTGAACAAAAGGGCATTTGCATCCTGGTTAAATGAGCTTTGCGTGTCGACGAAATTTGATTTGAAATAAATGAAATCGATATTAAAAGACATTAGTTGGCCATGAATTGAATTTACAATGTTGTCACTTTTGAGTTGTCAATACAAGGCCTACTAAGACATTACTTGTAACAAACCGTACAATAAGTCTATCGTTAAAACTAAAAGAAAAATATTTCAATTAATGCAACAAACATCAAGGCCATAATTCTCACGGTTCTAAATCTGATCGCCTCGTAAATTCGCCGAAACACGAGCGCAACGACAACAACAGACTTCTAGATTAGCACAAAATGTAAATTTATTTGGGCGCCATTTAATAATTAATTGTCAAAAGTGTCAAAGTTATTAGTTGGCCATGGATTTTAGTACTAGCGCCACCTGAATAATTAAAACTGTTGTTCATTGTCTAAAAAGTTGTAATCGACAGAAAATGGGAACGTGTTTTGTATTCAATGTGTCGGTCTAACAATAACAATTGTATAGTTTGATACGTAGGTACAACCAGCGGGTGTTGTTTATAAGCAAACAATGCCCCCGGGCATTGTTTAGATTCAACAGTTAGGATTTTCGGGCTTTTGTTTCGGATTATATCGAATTACGGAAGAGTTTTAAATAAAAACTATCAAAATGAAGTAGGATGATTCTTTTTCTTTGACAATTGACATTTGACAATATTTCTTATACCTGTCATAATCCTAGCAACCCAGGAATTGTAGAATAAATCAAAAAGGAAGTAAAAGGCTCAATTACATCGTTCGTTAATTATCGCATGACTAATAATTTAAATGCATAAATTAATTAGATTATGCAACGAAATGTGAGATTCTTGTTTCGAGACTTGTATGGGAAAGTTACGAGGCAAGTCAGCGATTATTAAGACAGTGAAATATGATCTCGAGACGATAAAATAATATTTTCATCAAAATGGCAAGCGATAATCCAATTAGCGAGATAAAACAACATTCTACGCGTTTTATGTGTTATATATTTATTTGAAATTTTGCGTGTTATGTCATCATCAGTACTAGTACGGGGTAACAAGTCACTAAGCACCAAATTTTGAGTTATGAGGTCATGTGCAAATGGCGCGGAGGACTTCGAAAAATGGGCCAGTGGGTTTAGCAGTACGCGCGATTTGCCAAAAAATTAGGACTTTATAAATGATTAGGTAGATAGTTTTCCATTATTAATTACGTCATCATCAGTACGAACTACCTTGTAATGAGGTAACAAGTACCTGTCATCTTGTAGGGGGTAACAAGTTATGAAATATCAAATTTTCGAAAAGCTTTTGAAAATTGGCGAGCTATCAATAATTACAGGTGACGTTTGACAGATTATGCAAAACACATGCCGCACCCTATAATTTAGCACAAGTGGTGGCCTCCATTTGGGTTAGGCCATCTAATTTTACCTCCCACTCTTTTTGGTCAAAAAAACGAGAAAATGGAGGGACCTTAGATTTACTTATGGAGATTTACATGGGAAAATGGGCGGAATCCCGGCTTAACTCTTGTTGCTTATCTACTATTGTACCGTTGTCACTTGTCACAATGAAATTTGACATTTATTTTTGATTGATTGGTTGTCGAGTTCATTTTGTAACAATTTTAGATTAAATTCCAGGAATCAATCGCTCAAGCAACCCAATAAAATGAAAATAAATATTGAATTTCATATCCGAGCAAAAGCCAATAAACAATAAAAATTAATGGCCCGATGGATAATTATAGTGTGCTTATGCGGAAATTTATTTTTAGATTTTGTAGATTCCGACGATTTTTATAATTTGGAATTGTTTTGTTACAAAGCATCATTTTGACGTGTAAATTGTTTAAAGTAGGCCATTTTTACAATCAGAAGACATTGGACAGTTGACGTTTAATTTTTGAAGCTAACACGTGTATAAAACAATTTGACGTTCTTTCAATTCAAAATGGCGCCGTGAGAATGACACATTTTTTGACAATCGTAAAGGCCCGTTTACATTCAATTGGAAATGAATGTAAAGGCGTCTTTACAGTGGTCAAGTTTATTATAACCACGTAGCCATCTCGAATTATCAACTGATTCGAATCAAGGATGAATGATACACACCTACAAAATTGCTTATGGAGAGAAGGAGGGGTTTTGTTACACACAGGCCTTCGGCCTTATGAGGATAGCCCATCCTGTGTGTATTATCTTTGGATTCGAAATGTCCAATTAAATTAAAGGTATTTTCTAATTCACATTGACATCAAATCAATGACAGAATGTCTCAACAATTCAAAATTATACAATGTTGTCATTTTATCATTATACTACTCAAGAACTGATGATAGACCAAATTTGATTGATTCAGGGCGAATTCTCATGAGCGTAAGTTGATATTTCTGGCGTAATCACGTGATAATATGGTATAATTTGATTGGTAAAATATCCAACATGGCGAATACTTTACCAATAAAACCCAACCATTTTATCACGTGATTACGCCAGAAATGTCAACTTACGCTCATGAGAATTCGCCCTCAAAGGTTTTTAACAGCTAAGGATGATACACACTATTACTACATAAGGCCTGTGTGTAATAAATCCTCCCCACGTCAAATTACCAGTTGTGACGTAGGCAGCATAGTGACTTAGGACTTAGTTATAACGTCGTAAATATCATATTAATATGACAGCGATTACCAAAAGCGAGGCCGATCAGAGTAATCCTTGTAGGTGTCTATTATCCTTGTCCGATAATACAGAAAATTTAATTTTTTCAGAAGTTTTTGACAGCATACATTTGACTTTGAGGTATTTCCGATAGGTCTGTTTCTGCAGAAATCACAAACCGGTCAGAACGAATTTCATTGGTTGAAAACAGTCAGATACATGGAATTCCGTTAAAATTATATTTAATTCCAAGAAATGAAGGGTTACTACAGTAAAATTTAAAAAATGACGTGAAATTTCAAAAGAAAATACGCGGAGTTCTTTTTAAGAATACATGGAATTTCATTAAAGTTACATTTAATGAATTTATATGGAATTCTATGAAATTTTTAAAAATGACGTGGAAATCATGTAAAATTCCAATGGAAAGTGAGCGGAATTTTGTCGACATGAAATTCCGCTAAAATAACATTTATTTCGAAGAAATGACGTGTAAAGTGTTGATAATTGGTGTACTTTTACTTTAATTATGTGAAGAAAAACAATAAAACACTTTTTTGTGTAAAAGTTACAGACTCATCTCATCTGTTTATTATTCTTAACCTCACTGAAAAACATTTACAGAGTGTCACTTGACAGAACCCATCTAAGCGTTTTCTTTTGAACATAACATAAAGTGATCTATTCAACATAAAGGAGCATTTACATAAACTTCAAATTTATTTCAATGTAAATGGATCTGTGCTGTCGCCATATGACAAGCACGTCAATTTTAAGACAAATTGGACTTTGAAATGAATGTAAATGCACCTTTAGTGAATTTATATGGAATTCTATGGAATAATGTAAAATTTTTAAAAATAATGTGGAATTCCGAAGAAATTACGTAAAATTCCAAAAGAAAATGAGTGGAATTCCGTCAAGAATACATGGAATTTCGTGAAATAACATCTTATTCCAAGAAATGACGTGTTACTTCAGTGAATTTATATGGAATGACGTGAAATTTTTAAAAATGACGTGGAATTCCGAAGAAATTACGTGAAATTGTAAAAGAAAATACGTGAAATTTTGTTAAGAATATACATGGAGTTCTGTTAAAATTATATTTAATTCCAAGGAATGACGTGTGATTTTAGTAAATTTTTATGGAATAGACCTATCTATTTTATCAGACAAAGAGGTAATAATACGAAAACTTCATTAGATAAAAAAAGACACAGAACGCTCATTGCGCAAGACGAGGCAAAACGTACCAAATTATGTTAGACTTACGTATAGCAATCTGTCCTTCTTATTTGCACGGGATAAAAAGGGAAGGAGAAAGACTGTGTGTTGTGCAACGTATTTGTCAATGAAAATGTCAAATAACTTTTGAATGACACTTGTCAAGTTGAATATCAATTTTAGGTTTATTCTTGTCAGACGTGGTTAGCTGTCAAATATTGGAATCTTATATCCAAAAGAAGAGTGACTATGGCAAATTTTGATGAACGAAGTATCGATGTCTACTAAGTCGACCAAGTTAAGTCGAAAAATGTCACACCTGTCAAAAACCTGCCAAACGGCAGCACTCATCTTTTCCCGTTTTCAATATTTTATGATGTCATTTGACATTTTTAACTTGTATGTAAATTCTGAATTCAAAAATTGAAAAAAAAAATGACAGAACTGTCATTTGTTTTTGTAGAAAAAAATACTCTAATCTGATTCTTTTTTGTTTCAAGGTAGTTTAGCGGTGATAAAACATTAAAGTTTATGCATGTCACATTTTGACAACTGTCAGAATCTGTTAATAGATTTTTGGTTCATATTGAGTTTGTTTGCTTAGTGAAGGTTTAGTTCTATTGTATTATTGTATTATTCTATCATTGTTCTTGTAGAACTTCACAGATTCTGACAGTTGTCAAAATGTGACATGCATGAATTTTGTTTAATGTTTTATCACCAATAAACTACCTTGAAACAAAAAAGAATCAGATTAGAGTATTTTTTTCTACTGAAACAAATGACAGTTCTGTAATTTTTTTTTTTCAATTTTTGAATTCAGAATTTACATACAAGTTAAAAGTGTCAAATGACATCATGAAATATTGAAAACTAGAAAAGATGAGTGCCGCCGTTTGACAGGGTTTTGGCAGGTGTCAAAATAGTTGACATTTTTCGACTTAACTTGGTCGACTTAGTAGAAATAGATTTTTTGTTCATCAAAATCTGCCATAGTTACTGTGCTTTTGGATATAGGATTCCAAAGTGGAATCTGAAAGTTAGTTATAAGTTAGTAAAGTAAAGGTATACATAGCCTGTTTAAAAATGGACTATAACGATAATTTTCATTCTATAATATTACTTCGATTTTAGGTGATGAAGAATTAACTGTTATTTCTAGCGAGAAATACTTCGAATTATCCCGAATTACCATGAATTTCTTGGAATTACTAGGTACGAATTACCATCGAAATACTTCTAAATATCGTGAAATACTTGCCACGCCACATTGAATTTACCTTTTTGACAGATGGATTGAATTGCCTAATGAAAAACTTGAAACAATAAAGTAAAAAAAGCCGGCGATATAAGAAACCCAATGAGTGAAAGAGAGACACAGGTAAAGTAGGAAATAAAATAAAAAGTGGTATGAATACGGCCTTGTAATTTTTGTGTTTAGCCATTGAACAGCCTAGAACAATCAAACAAGAGATAGCGATATAAGATATTCGATGAGTAAGAGAGAGACACAGATAATGTAGAAAAAAATTGAGACACGAATTTGTATTTTTCCCGGCTCATGGGTGGTCTTTAAATTTTTGCGTCTTAAGTAATAAAGAGCTTCAAACAATAAATGAAATGAGAAAAAGACAGCAATATATGCAATTTAAGAAAGAGAACAGCTAAAGTGGGATGTAATATTTTTAAATTGACATTGACATCAAATCAATGACAGATGTCTCAACAATTCAAAATTATACAATGTTGCCGGTTTTTCATTGTACTAAATCAAAAGCTCATGATGATAGACCAAGGTTGTTTGAGACAGGAAGGTTGCCTGGTAACATTATGACGTCATCTGGAGAACCTAAACATAATGCAAATCTTCATAAGGCACCCCAGATGCGTCTTCAAGTTACCCATTACTAGGTAACCTATGAGCTTTAATGATAAACCAAATTTGATTTTTTCAAAAGTTCTTAACAGCATACACTTAACTTTTAATGATGACAAGTAAATTAAAGTATTCCCAATGGTATTTCGGAAATTTCATTGTCAAATTGACATTAGGCGTATTTTAGCGACAGTTTTAACCCAGTAGTATGTTGTATTTACTTGGGATACTACATTTTAGCGATCATGGCTGACATACTTTGACGTCACAACATAAAACACAACATAATAAACAACGATCATGGCGTCCTCTTTTAAGACCCTTTGTCAAATGCACTTCACCTGTTATTTTGGTAACTATGATCTCATGAATAGTAGGATGTGTAGTATGATGTTCACTGGTCGCTAAAATCCGTCTATTAATATCAAAACAAAATAATGACATAGATGTTTCAACAATTTACAACGTTGCCAGTTTATCATTGTGCCAATCGAAAGCTGATGATAAATCAAATTTGATTGTTTAGATTTTTGATACTTGACTTATAAAAATATGACACGTGAATTGAAATATTTCTAATGATATTTCGGGTATTTCATTCCCAAATTGATATATTGATCAAGGCAAAACAATGACAAAAATGTCTCAACAATTCAAAATTATACAATGTTGCCGGTTTCTTATTATGCAAATCAAGAGTTGCTGATATACAAAATTAGATTGTTTCAAAGATTTTTGACAGCATATACACTTGATTTTTAACGATGACACGTGAATTGAAATATTTCCAATGGTATTTCAGGTATGTCATTTTCAAATTGACATCAAGATCGAGACAAAACAATGACAGGAATGTTTCAACAATTCAAAGCTATACAATGTTGCCGGTTTGTCATTGTGCCAATCAAGCAAGAGCCGATGATAGACCAAATTTGATTGTTTCAGAGATTTTTGACATCATACACTTGACTTATGAAGATGACACGTGAATTAAAATGTCTCAATAATTCGAAATTATACACTGTTGCCGGTTTGTCATTGTGCCAATGATAGACCAAATTTGATCGTTTCAAAAGTTTTTGACAGCATGCACTTGACTTTTACAGATGGCACGTGAATTGAAGTATTTTCAAAGGTATTTCGGGTATTTCATTCTTTAATTGACAACAAAAGAATGACAGAAATGTCTCAATAATTTAAAATCATACAATGTTGCTATTTTATCATTGTGCCAATCAAGAGCCGATGATAGACAAAATTTGATTGTTTCAAAGATTTTTGACAGCGCATACTTGATTTCTGAAAATGACACGGGAATTGAACTATTTCCAATGGTATTTTGGGTATTTCATTCTCAAATTGACATCAAGATCGAGACAAAACAATGACAGAAATGTCTCAATAATTCGAAATTATACACTGTTGCCGGTTTGTCATTGTGCCAATCAAGAGCCGATGATAGACCAAATTTGATTGTTTCAGAGATTTTTGACATCATACACTTGACTTATGACACGTGAATTAAAATATTTCCAATAGTTCTTTTCACGTGACTCCGACTTAACAAACCTCAATATACCACTCAAATTCGAATGATATCGATGACGTCACTTTGTAACCAGGTTAAAAAACAGTATGTCACTTCTCAAATGGAATGGAGCTCTCTGATCTGGTTACGTTTAACAGTGATAGGGACATTTTTAAAATATGATACAAGTAAAATTTTGGTGCAGTTACTAGAGGGTACCTACATCAACCTATTAACGGCACTGGCAAAAATATTGAAAAATCAGAAATTAAATGTTCGTTTTCAAGTTGTATTTCTAATGACGTCATCACTTGACATACCTACTGCTAGTACTAACTGTTTTGTAACTCGGTTAATTTGAACCGAAACTACGTGAAAAGGACTAATGGTATTTCGGGTATTTGTCAATTGACATCAAGATCAATAATTTCCTACAATGAAAAGCTTGAAACAATAAAGTAGGAAAAAGCCGGCGATATAAGAAATCCAATGAGTAAGAGAGAAACACAGATAAAGTAGGACACAAAAAAAATAGTGGCACGAATTTTGATTGGGTATTCCCTGCGCCTTAGTAGCCTTGTAATTTTTGTGTTTGGCCAACGAAGAGACTGGAAGAATCAAATAAAAGATAGCGATATGAGAAATTCGATGAGTAAGAGAGAGACAAAGGTAAAGTAGAAAAAAAAAAAAGAGGCACGATTTTTTTTATTTTTCCCGGCTTTTGAATGGTTTTTAATTTTTTGTGTATAATCAGTGAAAAGCTTGAGACAATACCGTAAAAAAAAAGGGGCGATATAAGAAATTTAATGAGTAGGAAAGAGACATAGGTAAAGTAGGAAAAAAAAAAAATACTGGCACGAATTTCGATTTGGTATTCCTGAGGCTTGTGGCCTTGTATTTGGACAATGGAGATCCTGGAATAATCAAACAAGAGATAGTGATATACGGTATTCAATGAGTGAGAAAGAGACAGAGATAAAGTAGAAAAAAAAATGAAACACGAATTTTTATTTTCCCAAGCTTTTAAGTGATCTTTAAATTTTCATATCTGAACAATAGACCTATCTATTTTTACCTGTATGCGCGCGCAACACGAGGCAATGCATTTTTATTGGCTAACTAGTACAGGTGTGAAGTAATCCTTTTGCGCGCTGGGTATCTCTTTGTCTTTGTTCATTGCCTGGGGTCTGACAAGGATAAAATAGACCGATCTCCTATTACCTGGACTGCGCGCGTCGCTTGTAGGCTGCAGGTGAGCGTCCAATGAGAAGCAGGTTTCCTACAGGCTTACGTCATATTCTTATTCAGGGGCCAGTTCAGAATGAATCATTCCTTCTTTCTTTGTAACGTGTGATTCGACAAAGAGCAAACTAATACTTTACATATTACTTGAACTCACCGCAGTGTCGTTTAAGGTTATGTTAAATTATACTTGACATATTCCTTTGCAATTTCATTGTGCGATGTTGCCGGATGAAACATTTATCAAAATAAAAGTGCAAACGATGTTAACATACACTTTTCAAGCGCTTCTTTTGTCTGATTTAAGGAGTTGTAAAACACTTGACACTATATCACTTCTTTAATGTTATAATGTGGGATTTGTATTGTCTACATTTGTTCTGCTACAATACAATCTGGCTACACTGCACCTACGAGTTGCGCGCGCATGTCATCTTTTATTACTTTCTAACTTGTATTTATTACAATTAAGCTCTCTTTTTCTATTTATACGAGACAGGTCTATTATGCTTGATATTCAACTTGACGCAGCTTGACAAGTGATCGATTTTCAATTGTTTGTGTTTTTGATTGACAAATACGTTGCACGTCACGCGGTTTTCCTCCTTCCTTTTTTATCCCGTGCAAATAATAAGAACGGATTGCTATACGTAAGTCTAACATAATTTGGTACGTTTTGCCTCGTCTTGCGCAATAAGCGTTCTGCGTCTTTTTCTATTTAATAAAGTTTTCGTATTATTACCTCTTTGTCTGGTAAAATAGATAGGTCTATGGGCAAGTTTTTAAAATTATCAATGACATATGCGCATTTTCACCGATGTAATGCTGTCCTTGTCATTTGACAGCAGCAAAACAAGGATAGGTTACTCATCAAGAGGAATGCGTATAAGCGAATGGTGAATTTGAAAACTTGGCCAATGAAAAGCTTGAAACAATAAAGTGAAAAAAAGCCGGCGATATAAGAAATTCAATGAGTAAGAGAGAAACACAGGTAAAGTAGGAAAAAAAAGAAATAGTGGCACGAATTTTGATTGGGTATTCATGGTATTCTCAGTGTTTGAGTGGACTTGTAATTTTTTGTTTGGCCAATAGAGAGCCTCGAACAATCAAACAAGAGATAGCAATATAGGATATTTGATGAGTAAGAGAGAGATACAAATAAGGAAAAGATTGAGACACGAATTTTTATTTTTTCCCGGTTTTTGAGTGATCTTCCTGATCAATGAAGAGCTTGAAACAATAAAATGAAAAAAAGCCGGCGAAATAAGAAATCCAATAAGTAAGACAGAGACACAGATAAGGTAGGATAAATAAAATAGTGGCATGAATTTTGTTAAGGTATTTACGGCGCTTGAGTGGCCTTGTAATTTTAATAATAGAGCTTCAAACAATAAATGAAATGAGAAAAAGACAGCAATATATGCAATTTGAGACACAACTAAAGTAAGATGTAATATTTTTTATTTGACATTGACATCAAATTAATGACAGATGTCTCAACAATTCAAAATTATACAGTATTGCCAGTTTATCATTGTACTAATCAATATACAGTAGGTAATAGACAAAATTTGATTGTTTCAAAGGATTTTGACAGCTTACATTTAACTTTTAAAGTTGATTCGTGTATTGAGGTATTTCAATCTTAAATTAACATCAAAGGCAAAACAATGACAGATGTCTCAACAATTCAAATTTATACAATGTTGCCAATTCATCATTGTACTAATCAAGATTCAGTAATAGACAAAATTTGATTGTTTTAAAGGATTTTGACAGCCTACACTTGACTTTTGAAGATGACTCGTGTGTTGAGGTATTTAAGGGGACGTTCCGTAAGTTAACCAAGTTTCTTGGTTTTTCCGGTAAACGTTCCGTAACCTAACCACTCCTGAAATCTGGTTAGGTTATTAAACGCGGTTCCACACATAAACCGCATATTCAGGAACCAGACTGTCACCATAAACGAACCGCTCCATACCAATCGGTAACTCTGGTTAAGATACGGAACGCCGCCTTAATCTTAAATTGACATCAAGACAAAACAATGATAGATGTGTCAACAATTCAAAATTTTACAGTGTTGCCGGTTCATCATTGTACTAATCAACATCCAGTAATAGACAAATGGCGGTTTCCATTTGTCATCAGTACCGCACTGAGTGTATCCGCATCTTTTTCTGAAAACATGTAACATGTAAGCATAAGGATACATTTTTTTGGTCCTGATTCGACAAATGGAAAACGCTAAAAATGTGATTGTTTCAAAGGATTTTGACAGTTTTGAAGATAACTTGTGTGTTGAGGTATTTTAATTTTAAACTGACATTAAGGCTAATCAATGACAGATGTGTCAACAATTCAAAATTATACAATGTTGTCGGTGTATCATTGTTCTAATCAAGATCCGGTAATAGACAAAATTTGTTTCAATGGATTTTGACAGCATTTAATTGACTTTCAAAGATGACTCATGTATTGAGATATTTCAATCTTAAATTGACATCAAGGCAAAACAATGACAGATATCTTAATAATTTAAAATCATACAATGTTGCCGGTTTATCATTATACTAATCAAGATCCGGTGATAGACAAAATTTGACTGTTTCAAGAGTTTTGTGTAGAAAACTGTATAAAACTTTGTGTATAGAATTCAAGCTAATTGACATAATTTGACAATTGACAAAATAGATGTCTTAGTGATTCAAAATTACATTGCTGTCAATCAAGAGCCGGTAATAAAAAAAAAAAATAATTTGAAGCTAAATTGACAAGTAACAAATGGAAACGGTTGTCAATTGTCATATGGAAAGTTCTGGAATACTCACCATCATCTTCCATGGTTTCATCGTGCGTAACGCTACACTCTTTGCACACGGGGGGCGCCACCCTCGCACCACCCCCACCACTTCTAGCCATCAACTCCATATCTTTGTACCCTTCGGGCGGGCTCAAAGTGACAGCGTCAACAAATTCCATGGGCGGCGCAAACTTGGGACTTTGCGGCGTCGGCTCGTCGTACCGACAGTTACAATTCGGCTCGCAGCACGCGAGTCGTACCATTTCGTGCTGCTGGCACGTGCACACTCCTTCATCGTCATCCTCGTCCAACTCGCAATCTTCCCGTATAAGGATGATATAGTCGGCATCGAAGAATTCGTTTTTGTTCTCGTTAAAAATGACGCGGCGATTGGCGGTTTTTTTGTTGCGGTTCGGTTTTTTCAGCAGCGACTTGAGGTTGTCGCGGTCAGGGTTGTGAAGTTTACCGCTGCGCTGGTGGTCTGAGTCGTTGTTGACCATCGTCGACGATTTACCGTCACCGCGCAGACGTCTAAGACATAAAAAAACAGTGACATCTAGTGATTGTTTTCAAATAACTATTGACAGATTAACTCACCTTATAACAATAAAATGCTGATCGTCATTATCATCTTCACACTCGCATGAAGACTCACTATCACTAAACTCGTCGTAAACTTCAAAATCGTTCACGTTAAACTCGCAAAAATCGTCACAATCGCCCGGAATCAAATCTTCTTTAGTCCCGTTTTGAAAATCACTATAATCAACCAACTTGGAATTGACACCACAATCACTATAAGTTGTCAAATTGTATTGGTGATTATCCTCAACAATTTTTGATGATGTCACAGGTGGTTCGATAAACACTAAACGACCATCTTTGAAACCCCAACTCAACCCGTTATCGGTCGGTGCTGAATTGTCAGCAGCAGCAGCAGCTGGTGGATTATCCTGCGGGACAAGACGCCCGTCGGTAGCGGGCTCACAACTGACTCCTGCTGGCTCCTGCCGCGGCGTCGTTCCCGCGACGTCGATCGATGGAGAGGCGCACGGTTCGCCGTCGGCAACGTGGGACGACGAATCTGGAAGAGGATGAATCGGGTCATCTGTCAAATGTTGTTCCTCTTCAAGGTTATGATTGAGGTTATGTTCAAGGTCGTTGTCAAGGTTATCGTCAAGGTCACAGCTATTGTCATCTTTGCTAATAAATTCTTTGTTGTTGTTGAAACATTCTCGGCAAAAAAATGGTTCCTTGGTATCGCACACGCATTGGGTTCTTTGTAGGAACTCGTTGGCATCTAGAGTCAGCATTTCGATAAAATCGATGCTGTTGTTGTTGTTGTTGTTGTTGAGCAGTTCGAGTTGTTGAGGCTCTTCGATGTTCATGGTTGTACTTTGTGCAAGGTCTGCTGATACTGGAAAAAGAAATCCGGTTTTGAAAATTTGAAATATTTGACAGTTGCAATAAAAGCATGGCCTACTTGATAAAATATGATTTGGTGGTGAATATTGAAAAAAGCCTATTTTACGACAATTGGTTGGGTAATTGCATGGCTCACTTGATAAAATATTTGACAGGAAGTCTATCTGAGGGGCTTTATTCGAAATTGATGCAACTTTGTGTACACTCAAATGACGTCATTTGCGATTGAAAATTGATACAGTGTCTGATTTTTGACAGTTACCAAAATGAAATAAATGAATGCAAGACCTACTTAATTGGATGTTCGTCGGAAAGTATATCTGTTCTTTTTTAATCTTGGTAATTGGTCAAGATTTGGTTTACTTCAAAAAGATTCAGTGTTGCCAACTGCGGTTCAACTATTATAGTATAGAACGCTATAAAATTATAGTACATTTGTACAAATTATAGTATCCTGCTACAGACAAATGACTACCAATTATTGTCCTGGTGGGACACACAGAGATCGAATTATTATGAAATTTTCTGGATAAAACGAGAAAAGTCAGAGGCGTATCATACTAAAATTTCAATTTTTTCCAGTGAAAAATAACACCATTGGAAATTAATGAAAATCAATTAAATTAGGTATAAATGCATCATCTAACATTTTATTATTTTTCTGGAAAACTATTCAAGGAAAAATTATGACATTTTCTAAAAAAAAGAAAGAAAATCAGGGGCGTATCACACTAAAATTTAAAATTTTTCCAGTGGAAAATAACCCCATTAGAAATTAATGAAAATCAACTAAATTAGACATAAATGCACCATCTAACATTTTATTTTTTTTTTCTAGAAAACTGTTCAAGGGAAAACTATGACATTTCCTGGAAAAAAAAAGAAGAAAGTCAGGGGCGTATCATAGTGAAATTTCAAATTTTTCCAGTAGAAAATAACCCCATTGGAAATTAATGGAAATCGACTAAATAAGACATAAATGCACCATCTAACATTTTTTTTTTCTGGAAAACTATCCAGGGGAAAATTATGACATTTTCTGGAAAAAAAGAGAAAAGTCAGAGGCGTCTCACACTAAAATTTCAAATTTTTCCAGTGGAAAATAACCCCATTAGAAATTAATGAAAATCAACTAAATTAGACATAAATGCACCATCTAACATTTTATTTTTTTTCTGGAAAACTATTCAAGGGAAAACTATGACATTTCCTGGAAAAAAAAGAAGAAAGTCAGGGGCGTATCATAGTGAAATTTCAAATTTTTCCAGTAGAAAATAACCCCATTGAAAATTAATGGAAATCAACTAAATAAGACATAAATGCACCATCTAACATTTTTTTTTTCTGGAAAACTATTCAAGGGAAAACTATGACATTTCCTGGAAAAAAAAGAAGAAAGTCAGGGGCGTATCATAGTGAAATTTCAAATTTTTCCAGTAGAAAATAACCCCATTGAAAATTAATGGAAATCAACTAAATAAGACATAAATGCACCATCTAACATTTTTTTTTTCTGGAAAACTATTCAAGGGAAAACTATGACATTTCCTGGAAAAAAAAGAAGAAAGTCAGGGGCGTATCATAGTGAAATTTCAAATTTTTCCAGTAGAAAATAACCCCATTGAAAATTAATGGAAATCAACTAAATAAGACATAAATGCACCATCTAACATTTTTTTTTTCTGGAAAACTATTCAAGGGAAAACTATGACATTTCCTGGAAAAAAAAGAAGAAAGTCAGGGGCGTATCATAGTGAAATTTCAAATTTTTCCAGTAGAAAATAACCCCATTGAAAATTAATGGAAATCAACTAAATAAGACATGAATGCACCATCTAACATTTTATTTTTTTTCTGGAAAACTATTCAAGGGAAAACTATGACATTTCCTGGAAAAAAAAGAAGAAAGTCAGGAGCGTATCATAGTGAAATTTCAAATTTTTCCAGTAGAAAATAACCCCATTGAAAATTAATGGAAATCAACTAAATAAGACATAAATGCACCATCTAACATTTTTTTTTTCTGGAAAACTATTCAAGGGAAAACTATGACATTTCCTGGAAAAAAAAGAAGAAAGTCAGGGGCGTATCATAGTGAAATTTCAAATTTTTCCAGTAGAAAATAACCCCATTGAAAATTAATGGAAATCAACTAAATAAAAATAAGACATAAATGCACCATCTAACATTTTTTTTTTCTGAAAAACTATTCAAGGGAAAACTATGACATTTTCTGGAAAAAAAGAGAAAAGTCAGAGGCGTCTCACACTAAAATTTCAAATTTTTCCAGTGGAAAATAACCCCATTAGAAATTAATGAAAATCAACTAAATTAGACATAAATGCACCATCTAACATTTTATTTTTTTTCTGGAAAACTATTCAAGGGAAAACTATGACATTTCCTGGAAAAAAAAGAAGAAAGTCAGGGGCGTATCATAGTGAAATTTCAAATTTTTCCAGTAGAAAATAACCCCATTGAAAATTAATGGAAATCAACTAAATAAGACATAAATGCACCATCTAACATTTTTTTTTTCTGGAAAACTATTCAAGGGAAAACTTTGACATTTCCTGGAAAAAAAAGAAGAAAGTCAGGGGCGTATCATAGTGAAATTTCAAATTTTTCCAGTAGAAAATAACCCCATTGAAAATTAATGGAAATCAACTAAATAAGACATAAATGCACCATCTAACATTTTTTTTTTCTCGAAAACTATCCAGGGGAAAATTATGACATTTTCTGGAAAAAAAGAGAAAAGTCAGAGGCGTATCACACTAAAATTTCAAATTTTTCCAGTGGAAAATAACCCCATTAGAAATTAATGAAAATCAACTAAATTAGACATAAATGCACCATCTAATATTTTATTTTTTTTCTGGAAAACTATTTAAGGGAAAACTATGACATTTCCTGGAAAAAAAAGAAGAAAGTCAGGAGCGTATCATAGTGAAATTTCAAATTTTTCCAGTGGAAAACAACCCCATTAGAAATTAATGAAAATCAACTAAATTAGACATAAATGCACCATCTAATATTTTATTTTTTTTCTGGAAAACTATTCAAGGGAAAACTATGACATTTCCTGGAAAAAAAGAAGAAAGTCAGGAGCGTATCATAGTAAAATTTCAAATTTTTCCAGTAGAAAATAACCCCATTGGAAATTAATGAAAATCAACTAAATAAGACATAAATGCACCATCTAACATTTTTTTTTTCTGGAAAACTATCCAGGGGAAAATTATGACATTTTCTGGAAAAAAAGAGAAAAGTCAGAGGCGTATCACACTAAAATTTCAAATTTTTCCAGTGGAAAATAACCCCATTAGAAATTAATGAAAATCAACTAAATTAGACATAAATGCACCATCTAACATTTTATTTTTTTTCTGGAAAACTATTCAAGGGAAAACTATGACATTTCCTGGAAAAAAAAGAAGAAAGTCAGGAGCGTATCATAGTAAAATTTCAAATTTTTCCAGTAGAAAATAACCCCATTGGAAATTAATGAAAATCAACTAAATTAGACATAAATGCACCATCTAACATTTTATTTTTTTTCTGGAAAACTATTCAAGGGAAAACTATGACATTTCCTGGAAAAAAAAGAAGAAAGTCAGGAGCGTATCATAGTAAAATTTCAAATTTTTCCAGTAGAAAATAACCCCATTGGACATTAATGAAAATCAACTAAATAAGACATAAATGCACCATCTAACATTTTTTTTTCTGGAAAACTATCCAGGGGAAAATTATGACATTTTCTGGAAAAAAAGAGAAAAGTCAGAGGCGTATCACACTAAAATTTCAAATTTTTCCAGTGGAAAATAACCCCATTGGAAATTAATGAAAATCAACTAAATTAGACATAAATGCACCATCTAACATTTTATTTTTTTTCTGGAAAACTATTCAAGGGAAAACTATGACATTTCCTGGAAAAAAAAGAAGAAAGTCAGGAGCGTATCATAGTAAAATTTCAAATTTTTCCAGTAGAAAATAACCCCATTGGAAATTAATGAAAATCAACTAAATTAGACATAAATGCACCATCTAACATTTTATTTTTTTTCTGGAAAACTATTCAAGGGAAAACTATGACATTTCCTGGAAAAAAAAGAAGAAAGTCAGGAGCGTATCATAGTAAAATTTCAAATTTTTCCAGTAGAAAATAACCCCATTGGAAATTAATGAAAATCAACTAAATTAGACATAAATGCACCATCTAACATTTTATTTTTTTTCTGGAAAACTATTCAAGGGAAAACTATGACATTTCCTGGAAAAAAAAGAAGAAAGTCAGGAGCGTATCATAGTAAAATTTCAAATTTTTCCAGTAGAAAATAACCCCATTGGAAATTAATGAAAATCAACTAAATTAGACATAAATGCACCATCTAACATTTTATTTTTTTTCTGGAAAACTATTCAAGGGAAAACTATGACATTTCCTGGAAAAAAAAGAAGAAAGTCAGGAGCGTATCATAGTAAAATTTCAAATTTTTCCAGTAGAAAATAACCCCATTGGAAATTAATGAAAATCAACTAAATTAGACATAAATGCACCATCTAACATTTTATTTTTTTTCTGGAAAACTATTCAAGGGAAAACTATGACATTTCCTGGAAAAAAAAAGAAGAAAGTCAGGAGCGTATCATAGTAAAATTTCAAATTTTTCCAGTAGAAAATAACCCCATTGGAAATTAATGAAAATCAACTAAATTAGACATAAATGCACCATCTAACATTTTATTTTTTTTCTGGAAAACTATTCAAGGGAAAACTATGACATTTCCTGGAAAAAAAAGAAGAAAGTCAGGAGCGTATCATAGTAAAATTTCAAATTTTTCCAGTAGAAAATAACCCCATTGGAAATTAATGAAAATCAACTAAATTAGACATAAATGCACCATCTAACATTTTATTTTTTTTCTGGAAAACTATTCAAGGGAAAACTATGACATTTCCTGGAAAAAAAAGAAGAAAGTCAGGAGCGTATCATAGTAAAATTTCAAATTTTTCCAGTAGAAAATAACCCCATTGGAAATTAATGAAAATCAACTAAATTAGACATAAATGCACCATCTAACATTTTATTTTTTTTCTGGAAAACTATTCAAGGGAAAACTATGACATTTCCTGGAAAAAAAAAGAAGAAAGTCAGGAGCGTATCATAGTAAAATTTCAAATTTTTCCAGTAGAAAATAACCCCATTGGAAATTAATGAAAATCAACTAAATTAGACATAAATGCACCATCTAACATTTTATTTTTTTTCTGGAAAACTATCCAGGGGAAAATTATGACATTTTCTGGAAAAAAAAAGAAAAGTCAGAGGCGTATCACACTAAAATTTCAAATTTTTCCAGTGGAAAATAACCCCATTAGAAATTAATGAAAATCAACTAAATTAGACATAAATGCACCATCTAACATTTTATTTTTTTTCTGGAAAACTATTCAAGGGAAAACTATGACATTTCCTGGAAAAAAAAGAAGAAAGTCAGGAGCGTATCATAGTAAAATTTCAAATTTTTCCAGTAGAAAATAACCCCATTGGACATTAATGAAAATCAACTAAATAAGACATAAATGCACCATCTAACATTTTTTTTTCTGGAAAACTATCCAGGGGAAAATTATGACATTTTCTGGAAAAAAAGAGAAAAGTCAGAGGCGTATCACACTAAAATTTCAAATTTTTCCAGTGGAAAATAACCCCATTAGAAATTAATGAAAATCAACTAAATTAGACATAAATGCACCATTTAACATTTTATTTTTTTTCTGGAAAACTATTCAAGGGAAAATTATGACATTTTCTGGAAAAAAAGAAGCAAATCAGGGACGTATCATAGTAAAATTTCAATTTTTTTCAATGAAAAATAATCTCTGGAAATTAATGAAAATCAACTAAATTAGGCATGAATGTACCATCTAACATTTTATTTTTTTTCTGGAAAACTATTCAAGATAAAAATTATTTCATTTCCTGGAAAAAAAGAAGAAAGTCAGGGGCGTATCATAGTGATATTTCAAATTTTTCAAATGGAAAATAACCCTATTGGAAATTAATGAATATCAACTAAATTAGGCATAAATGCACCATCCAACATTTTATTTTTTGGAACACTGTAGAGTTGCATGACCTACTTGATAAAATATTTGACAGAAAATCTATCTAAGAAACTTTATTCGAAATTGATGCAACTTTGCGTACTGCCAAATGACGTCATTTGCGCTTGAAAATTGGCGCACGGCTTAATTGTAATGCACTTTTTCAATCGCAAATGACGTCATTTGCGCGTACATAAAATTCAAATAAAGCCTCACTGTATCGTTTTAATGTCATTGTTCAGAATATTTTGGTTAATTTTAGAAATAAAGAGTGTCTTATTTTTGACAGTTGCCAAACTGAAATAAATGAATACAAGGCCTACTTAATTGAATGTTCGTCTGAAAGTATATCTGTCCTTTTTTAATGTTGATAATTGGTTTACTTCAAAAAGATTGCTACCAATCAATTTCTTCTTCATGTAATATAAAAAGTATTTAGACCTAGTTGTACCAAATAGTGGTTCAGTTAATTTCTACTGGTACTTGATCTTTTCCGTTTAAAATGCGTTGCTGTCAAAAAATATAATATACACTTTGACAGATTTCTGACATCAATGCATTTTAAATAAAAAAAATCAAGTACCGGTAGAGTTCAACTGAACCACTATTTAGTACAATCAGGCCTTAATTGTGATTTTTTTAAAATAAATTTTTGTTTATTCTCGGCTCTTAAAATTGCCTGTCAATTGTCATTTTTATCGAAATAGAAAAGATGTGTTATGATGGTATGATTTGATGAATTTTAGGAAATGACCATCATACGACAGTTGTTTGGAAAAATGTATGGCCTGCTTGAGAAAATATTTATTAGAAAAGTCTATATTCTGTCTTTTTTTAATATTATTAATTGAAAAGCGATAGGTTATATTGAAAGGACCTCGCAATATTTAAATGAAAATTGGTTACCCGTTATATTTGGATTAAATTTAAATATGTTATTGAGGATGCTGTAAGCAGTGTTTTTGATTTTGTAATTATGGTACATGCAGGTCAAAATTATGTTATTTGAAAAAAAAATCATGGTACAAATTAATTTTTGAATAAACTTTATTAGAACTGTGACAGTGACAGTACTGACAGTTTTTTTATTGTGAAGTGAGTGAGAGTGAGGTAGAAAAGGATGTCAATGCCCACTACGGCTCGACACAACCGATCAACCGTTTACGTAATCGGATTTATGACGTCACGCATAACTGTCAAACAGCAAAAACATAAGAGAATAAAAGAAGGAGTATTATAAAGTTAAGAAAAATACAAAGAGGTCAAAATTATGTATTATTATATTCGCGATTTTACTATGTATTTTTCTGCAAAATTATGGTACAAATACATAATTATGGTACGCCTGGCAACACTGGCTGTAAGCAACATTTTTTACCATGGGTCTAACCTTGTAAATATGACAGGTGAAGCGGTATCATCTGTCAAATATTGGAAATCGACAAGGTTAATCGAAAAATGTCAACCATTTTGACATCTTTCAAAACCCTGCCAAACCGTAGTGCTCATATTTTTTAATTTCCAATATTTTATGATGTGTCATTTGACAGCTTTAACTTATGTAAATTCGGAGTTGAAAAAAAATTGGAAAAAAACTTGTCATTTTCTAAAAAATTAAGGCTGCTTCAATTTTCATTGTAAATTTAATGTCATTCCCCGTATGTCAAAAAGAGTTCAATTAGAAATTATTGATTTCATCTTTGTCGGTCCTTTTTTAATCAGTAATACTAAAAAGAGTTAAAAAACGTTTTGCATTTACATAGACAACTGTCAAAAGTTAAGCATTTGCAAACATTTACCAAGAAATTCCTTTATGTTATAACCAAAAAATTACGAGCATTAGTTGTTTAATTTGCTTTCTATCCTTTTTCAATTAATAGTATTGAAAAGAAACAGATTACACTTTCTGGCAAATATTTTCTCAAGTAGGCCATGCATTCCTCAAATCAACTGTCGTATAATGGTCAATTTCTAAAATTCACCAAAGTATACCAATATAACACATTATTTATATTTTAATAAAAATGACAGTCGACAGGTAATTCAAGAGCCGGGAATAAGGACCTTGCATTCATTTATTTCATTTAGGCAACTGTCAAAAATCAGGCGCTTTCTGTTTCTAAAATTAACCAAAACATACTGAACAATAACATCATAAAGATACAGATAGATTTTCTGTCAAATATTTTATCAAGTAGGCCATGTTACTCCCCAATCAACTGTAGTAAAATAAAAATAGACGTTTCCTAACATTCACTAGGTACCAAATCATATTTTATCAAGTAGGCCATGCAACTGTCGTAAAATAGGCGTTTTCTAACATTCACCACCAAATTATATTTCTTTATTTACGACTAATGTATAATGTGCGTATTATATTTGTGATTTTGGCAGTATAATGACATATGTTATTCCTCCAGGGATTAATGACGAGTAGCGGGATTAATGGTCATTATTCCACAAAAGTGTCAGTGTCAAACGTGTAGTGCTTGTGGATTTGTATTGAAAATTATGAGACGGATGAAATTTGTTCATTGAAAATCTCAAATAAATTAATTTGTCGTAAATAAAGTAGAGTATACTACTTGCAATAATGGCTATTATTCCCTCGGAATGTTACTCCCATCATTATTGACTCGTGGTATAATCTACTAATATTCCCGGTTCTTGAAGTTGCTTGTCGACTGTGTGTTATGTAGATTTATATTGGAAAACAACCTGGATAAATTTGGAAATGGTATATGGTGGTTGATGTAAGGAAACGCCTATTTTATGACAAATGGGTGGGGAATTGCATTGGATGGCCTACTTGATGTATTTTGAAATGGTATGTCGGTATAGGATTTGGTGGTGAATGTTAGAAAACGCCTATTTTACGACAGTTGGTTGTGAAGTTGCATGGCCTACTTGATAAAACATGATTTGGTAGTGAATGTTAGGAATTGCTTATTTTATGACAGATGATTGTAAAGGTGCGTGGCCTACTTAGGAAATGTCTATTTTACGACAAGTGGTTAGCAAGTTGCAAAACTTGATAAAATATTTGACAGAAAGTCTGTCTATCTATTTTAATGTCATAGTTCAGTATGTTTTGGTTAATTTTAGAAACAGAAACCGCCTAACTTTTGACAGTTGTCCAAATAAAATAAATGAATACAAGGCCCTTATTCTCGGTTCTTGAATTACCTGTCGACTGTCATTTTTATCAAAATGTAAATAATGTGTTATATTGGTATACTTTGGTGAATTTTAGGAAATGACCATTATACGACAGTAGATTTGTTAAAAAAAATTATAATCTGTCTCTTTTGAATACTATTAATTGAAAAAGGATGGAAAGCAAATAAGACAATCATTGCTTGTAATTTTTCTGTTACATTAGGTAATTTTTGCGACATAATTTCTTCAAAGAATCAAAATGTTATTGGGTAATCTTAAAATTACTCAACATAATCGAACATAACCTTCAAAAAAAAATTATGTCGCGAAAAATAGCCTAACAATGGAATTTGTTGGTGAGTGTTTGCAAGCGCCTAACTTTTGACAACTGTCTGCATAAATGCATGGCCTACTTAGTCCAAAAAGTATATTCATCTCTTTTTATATTACTGATTGAAAAAGGACCGACGAAGATAAATAATCAATAATATCTAATTGAAATCTTTTTGACATAATATGGGGAATGATATTAAATTTACAATGGAAATTGGTTATTCATAATATTTGAATCAAACTCAATTTTTGTTTATTCCCGGTTCTTGAAGTTGCTTGTCAACTGTGCGTTATGCTACAAAGAAAATCAGGTTTAAAAATTCAAATCGTTAACAAAGCTCCATTACTTTTGACAGTTGCATATCCATGGCCAACTTGATACATTTGGAAATGGTGGGTATATCGGTATAGGATTTGGTGATGAATGTTAGGAAACGTCTATTTTACGACAGATGTTTGTTAAGTTGCATAGCCTACTTGATAAAAATATAATTTGGTGGTGAATGTTAGGAAATGCCTATTTTACCATAGTTGTTTGAGGAACTGCAAGGCATACTTAATAATATATTTGACAGAAAGCCTATCTGTATTTTTCAAATGTCATTGTTCAGTATGTTTAGGTTAATTTTAGAAACAGAAAGCGCCAGACTTTTGACAGTTGCCTAAATGAAATAAATGAATGCAAGACCCTTATTCTCGACTCCTAAAATTGTCTGTCGACTGTCATTTTTTATCAAAATTTGAGCAGTTCGAAATGTTTTTAAAATCTGTTTCGAACTTGTTTAAAAATGACGTCATTACTTTCATTCGAGAAAAAAATGAGGTTTCCAAACTACATAACATAACCTAGAATTTCTGTTTGTTTTTTTTTTCCTGGTAGCTATAGGTTATTTTCTAGTTTTGAAAAAATGTGAGAATATTCCGTTCATGATTCTATAAGCTCACACAATACAAAGTATAAACATAAAACAACTAACTGTCAATTCTTTTAGGCTATTGCGCATGCGTTTGTTTTTGAACCGGGGCGAAACCTCGTTTCAAAATATTTCCAAATATTTTTATTGTGACGTCATTAGCTCAACACGAAAATGTAATATTTTGAACTAGGTTCAACCAATTTAAACGTGAAAAAACACCTATAAATAATGTATTACATTGGTATGTTTTGGTGAATTTTAGGAAATGATCACTATTTGACAGTTGATTGGAAAAATGCATGGCCTACTTGAGAAAATATTTGTCAAAGTGAATAACTAATGCTTGTAATTTTTCGTTTAGAAATTTGTTGGTGAATGTTTGCAAAGGCCTATTTTTTGACAGTGTTCTATGTAAATGCATGACTTACTCAGACCAAAAAGTCTATTTATCTCCTTTTAATATTATAATTAAAAAAGGATCGACTCTTTTTGACATACAAGGAATGACATTAAATTTACAATGAAAATTAAACTATTTTGTAAATGACAGATTTTGATAATTCTGTAATCTTTTTTTCTTTTTAATTTTTGAACTCCGAATTTACATAAGTTACAACTGTCAAATGACACAAAATATTGGAAACTGAAAAATATGAGTGAAGTGAAAATTTCTGTTTATTCCCGGCTCTTGAAGTTGCTTATCGATTGTGTGTTATGATGGAAAAATAATCCGGTACAAAAATTTGAAATTGAAATCGTTAACAAAGCTCCATTACTTTTGACAGTTGTAAATCCATGGCCAACTTGATACATTTGGAAATGGTAGGTATATCGGTATAGGATTTGGTGGTGAATTTTAGAAAACGCCTATTTTACGACAGATTGTTGTGAAGTTGCATGGCCTACTTGATAAAAATATGATTTGGTGGTGGATGTTAGGAAATGCTTATTTTACGACAGATTGTTGTGAAGTTGCATGGCCTACTTGATAAAATATGATTTGGTAGTGAATGCTAGGAAACGCCTATTTTATGACAAATGGAAATTAATTTTTGTTTATTTCCAGCTATTGAAGTTGCCTGTTAATTGTCATTTTTATCAAAATAGGAAAATTGTGTTATATGATGGTATAATGTGGTGAATTTTATGAAATGACCATTATACGACAGTTGATTAGAAAGATGCATGGCCTACTTGAGAAAATATTTGCCAAAAAGTTTAAAATCTGTCTCTTTTCAATTCTATTGGTTGAAAAAGAATAAACAAGAAATGAAACAACTATTACTTGTAATTTTTCGATTATAACATAACGAAAGGACCCCGCACATTTCTTATGGAAAAGTGATCTATGTGAAATTTTGCAGAATTTTTGATATTGTGTATAGGGAGTCGTCCTTAACAAAAGTTATCATTGCGCTAATGTTTAATACCGGACAGTTTTTAAGATATCAATTAAAAACTTTTTTAATGTTATACTCTTCAGTATGACGTCACCAGTATGCTCACAGCACCGAAAACTATAACTATCCTTTTCACTTTTGACTTTAACTATACTCTTCTCCTTTTAACATTTAAGACATAAAAAAAAAAACAACAGGTACAAATGAAATCGCTATATGACAGACATCATGACATGAAGTTGACGATTGCGGCAGGAGCTAGGTGTTGTTTACAATACCTATTTATTTGTCACTAATCGCTATCGCTATCTTTTTTTTTTCTTAATGTTAAAAGGAGAAGAGTCAAAGTCAAAAGTGGCAAGGATAGTAATAATTTTCGTTGCTGTGAGCATACTGGTGACGTCATACTGAAGAGTATCATATTGAAAAAGTTTTTAATTGATATCTTGAAAACTGTTCGATATTAAACATTAGCGCAATGATCACTTTTGTTAAGGACGACTCCCTATACACAATATCAAAAACTCAGCAAAATTCCACATAGATCACTTTTCCATAAGAAATGTGCGGGGTCCTTTGTTGGTGAATGTTTGCAAACGCCTAAATTTTGACAGCTGCCTATGTAAATGCATAGCCTACTCAGTCTAAAAAGTCTATTCATCTCTTTTTAGTATTACTGATTGAAAAAGGAGCGACGCGGATAAATAATCAATTTTTGTACTAATTAAAATCTCTTTTGTCATACAACCTGTAGATCTTAGTTTTACATGGTTATAATGGAAACTGCAGCAACTTGACTTGACACTCTGTAAATTTGATACAGGATGTCGTCGGAAATATAAACTTTTGTAGCAATATGTTGATATTGACAGGTCAATGTCAAATTTCTAAACAAAATCAATTCCTACCTTCAACATCGGCATCAACAGCCTCCGGCAAACAGTAATTATTATTGCACAGATGCGAATTATCGTCGTTTGACGGGTTTTCACTTTTATCGATATCGACTTTCACCGATTCATCACTCGATTTCTGTTCGCTTTCTTTGTTTTTGTCAACGATTTCTTTGGGATCAGCAACAATCTGTGAAAAACAAACAATTTGTATATTAATGATTTCCTTTTGGATTTCAGGTGGCGCTAGCCAAGTGTCAAAAACATCGGCCTACTATAATTAATAGGAATTTTTTTTTTTTAGGTGAATAATGTCAAAAGATAGTTTTGAAAACATCATAGGATTCACCAGAAAGTAAACACAAAAATGACATTTTAATAAAATAACTATGTATATAAAAAGTAAACAAATGGATTTTTAATTAATATTAACAAAAATCAGTACCATTTTAACATATTGAACCAGATAATCCATCTCGCTCACTCAAACACACAACTAGTTTACTACAACCCACATGGTACCACAAATTTAAAAGGCCCACGGAACCGATTCAAGGTCGCAACCGACGACGGTACCGTTGGTACCCGCGAATAAACGCGTACTGAGCGTGTGTATGTCGGGCCGACGCCACTCGGTTCTTTTGTTTTCTTTGCGACAGCCAAAGGTAGGTAATGGGTGTGAGGAGAGAACACAGAGACGGACTAAAAAGAATTTTCATATTGTTAAATGTCAAAACTTCTACGTCAATGTTAACTTCTTTTATGGAGTCAAATTTAAACTCGACTTGGAGTTTTAGTATAAATCTTATTGTTTTAACGATTACCAAAAGTAACATTTCATTGTTGGTCTTATTGACAGATGAACAATGTTAGCAACATTGTATGTCAGCTGTCATAACCAAATTGCGCACTATAGTGCAATCGGAAAAAATTGAAACTAATTCCGTCCCTGTCGCCTACTCTGATTAGGCTCCCACGATTACGTTTCTGTCTCCTTCACTCTATCGCCGGTACTTCCGTTCTTCAACGAACCCTTTCTTTGTGGTTCGCCAGGTTCCGTGGCCCCGCATTTCCGCTTGAAACTCTCTATACTAGACTACTTATATATGTTATATATTTATCTATTATATTTTGACAATTACCTGTTTATTTTTATACTTCCGTCCTTTGATGATAAGTACAGGTATTCTAGATTTGGAAACTCGTCGAGTTTCATTAGGGGAAATCTCCAGACGCCCTAACGAATTATTTTTTAAATCCGATTCCAAGCCCTTGGGGCAATAATTTCCCATTTCCATTTTCCTTCCGAATTTGATTTTCGCTTCACAGGATTTTCGTCTCAACATTTTATTAGGTTGGTATTACTGTATAATATACACAGAGGATCAAAAAAAAATTGCACCGACATCTGTCCAAAAACACCCTATAGATAGATGTATAATCTAAAAGATTTTTCAACCCTTGTTTATAAAAATAGAAGTTCACACGCACATAAAAGTCCGTTCACCTGTCTTGACAATAAGCACTTGTTATTTACCTAGAACAGGTGTAACACACGCGACTATACAAACGTGACTGACTTTTTAATGATTCCTTTACCTTTTACCCTCTAATATTTGAATAAATGTTTGAAAAATAGGCCTTATCTTTTGTATGTGTAATGAAACAGGGACGGACTTGACATTTGGAAATTGTTGAATACCTAAGTGTCATAATTTTTGACAGTCATTGGTCGTGACAAAATCGTATTTACAACACTTGATAATTGGAATTTTTTTGACAATTGAATTTTTTCAGTTTTACAAAATTAAATTAACACATCCAAGATTTTTATTTTTTCTTTGACAACCATTATGTCAATCATATTTATTTTTTGACAACTATTATTCAAATGTCAAACATACATTTTTGATAATGAAATTTTTTTTGACAATAAATTCAAACTTTTTTTTTTTTTATTTTAAAAATTTTCCAATGTCAATTTTTTTTCTACAATTTGACACAATGTCATAAGAAATTTCAATATCAGTTTTTTTTCTAGACAGTTTGACAATTGACATCATATCAATTTCCACAGTTTTTTTTTTTAATTTTGATTTTTTTTATGATTTTTGGTATTTTTTATGATTTATGTGATTTTCCAAATCTTTATGATTTTTCTAAATTTTTATGATTTTCATAAATTTTCTTTACTTTGGGAAATGTGATTTTTGGAAATTTTCATAACTTAGTGAATTTTTATGATTTTCGTGAATTTTTATAATTTTTGTAAATTTTTGTGATTTTGTTAATTTCTGTAAATTTCTATAATTTTTGATTTTTATAAATTTTTATGATTTTTTTAAACTTTCATGATTTTATTAATTTCTTTAAATAAATGTTTTTTGCGATTTTTATAAATTTTTATGATTTTCGTGATGTTTTCAAAATTTTCATGATTTGCAATTTTCGCAAATCTTTATGATTTTTGTGATTTAAGGAAATTTTCATGATTTTCCTAAATTTTTATGATTTTTGGAAATGTGATTTTCGCAAGTTTCAATGATTTTTGCGATTTTCAATTTTTATGATTATTAGAAATTTTTATGATTTTCGTAAATTTTTATCATTTCTGTGATTTACTTAAGTTTTTATGATTTTTGGAAATTTTTAACATTTTCCATGATTTTTGTCATTTTCGTAAATTTTTATGATTTTTGTGATTTTTGAAATTTTTTATGATTTTTGGAAATTTTTGTGATTTTTGTAAATTTTTATGATTTACTTAAATTTTAGGGATTTTTGGAAATTTTCGTAATTTTTTAGGATTTTTGTCTTTTTTCGTAAATTTTTATAATCCTCGTGATTTTTATGATTTGTAATTTTTTTTTTTTGTAAATTTTTATAATTTTCATAATTTTTTTGATTATTTTGAAAAATTTAATTTACGTAAGTTTTTACGATTTTTGCGATATTTGAAATTTTTTATGATTTTTTGAAAATTTTCAAGATTTTCTTAAATTTTTATGAATTTTGTAATTTTTGCAAGTTTTTGATTTTTGTGAACTTTTATGATTTTTGGAAATTTTCATAACTTAGTGAGTTTTTATGATTTTCGTGAATTTTTATATTTTTTGTAAATTTTTGTGATTTTGTTAATTTCTGTAAATTTCTATGATTTTTGATTTTTATAAATTTTTATGATTTTTTTAAACTTTCATGATTTTATTAATTTCTGTAAATAAATGTTTTTTGCGATTTTTATAAATTTTTATGATTTTCGTGATGTTTTCAAAATTTTCATGATTTATAATTTTCGCAAATCTTTATGATTTTTGTGATTTAAGGAAATTTTTATGATTTTCCTAAATTTTTATGATTTTTGGAAATTTGATTTTCGCAAGCTTCAATGATTTTTGCGATTTTCAATTTTTATGATTATTAGAAATTTTTATGATTTTCGTAAATTTTTATCATTTCTGTGATTTTCTTAAGTTTTTATGATTTTTGGAAATTTTTAACATTTTCCATGATTTTTGTCATTTTCGTAAATTTTTATGATTTTTGTGATTTTTGAAATTTTTTATGATTTTTGGAAATTTTTGTGATTTTTGTAAATTTTTATAATTTTCATAATTTTTTTGATTATTTTGGAAAATGTAATTTACGTAAGTTTTTACGATTTTTGCGATATTTGAAATTTTTTATGATTTTTTGAAAATTTTCAAGATTTTCTAAAATTTTTATGAATTTTGTAATTTTTAGAAATTTTTGATTATTGTGAACTTTTATGATTTTCGTAAATTTTTATGACCTCTGTGAGTTTTTATGATTTTCGTAAATTTTTATAATTTTTGTCAATTTTTATAATTTTTGTAAATTTTCATGATTTTATTAATTTCTGTGAATTTCTATGATTATTTATAAATTTTTATGAATTTCGTGATTTTTCCAAATTTTCATGATTTGTAATTTTCGTAATTTTTGTAATTTTTATAATTTTTATAATTTTCTTAATATCTGTAAATTTCTATGATTTTTGCGATTTTTATAAATTTTTATGATTTTCGTGATGTTTTCAAAATTTTCATGATTTGTAATTTTCGCAAATCTTTATGATTTTTGTGATTTAAGGAAATTTTTATGATTTTCCTAAATTTTTATGATTTTTGGAAATGTGATTTTCGCAAGTTTCAATGATTTTTGCGATTTTCAATTTTTATGATTATTAGAAATTTTTATGATTTTCGTAAATTTTTATCATTTCTGTGATTTACTTAAGTTTTTATGATTTTTGGAAATTTTTAACATTTTCCATGATTTTTGTCATTTTCATAAATTTTTATGATTTTTGTGATTTTTGAAATTATTTATGATTTTTGGAAATTTTTGTGATTTTTGTAAATTTTTAAGGTTTACTTAAATTTTAGGGATTTTTGGAAATTTTCGTAATTTTTTAGGATTTTTGTCTTTTTTCGTGAATTTTTATAATCCTCATGATTTTTATGATTTGTAATTTTTTTTTTTGTAAATTTTTATAATTTTCATAATTTTTTTAATTATTTTGGAAAATGTAATTTACGTAAGTTTCTACGATTTTTGCGATATTTGAAATTTTTTATGATTTTTTGAAAATTTTCAAGATTTCCTTAAATTTTTATGAATTTTGTAATTTTTGGAAGGTTTTGATTTTTGTGAACTTTTATGATTTTCGTAATTTTTATAATTTTTATAATTTTCTTGATATCTGTAAATTTCTATGATTTTTGCGATTTTCATAAATTTTTATGATTTTTTTGATTTTTTTAAAATTTTCATGATTTGTAATTTTCGTGATTTTTGGAAATTTTTGTGATTTTTGCGATTTTCATATATTTTTATGATTTTTGCGATTTTCATAAATTTTTATGATTTTCGCGATTTTTAAAATTTTTATGATTTTTATTAATTTTCATGATTTTGTTAATTTCTGTAAACTTTTATGATTTTTGCGATTTTTATAAATTTTTATGATTCTTGTGATTTTTCCAAGATTTTCATGATTCGTAATTTTCGTAAATATTTATGATTTTTGTAATTTAAGGAAATTTTTAAGATTTTTATAAATTTTTATGATTTTTGCAGAATATTTGAATTTTATTTCAATATTTGTGATTTTTACAATTTTTGCAATTTTCGTAAATTTTTATGATTTTTGTGATTTTTGAAATTTTTTATGATTTTTGGAAATTTTTGCGATTTTCATAAATTCTTATGATTTTCGTGATTTTGCCAATATTTCATGATTTGTATATTTTTGATTTTTCTGATTCATGGAAATTTTTAGGATTTTCATAAATTCTTATGATTTTTGGAAATGAGATTTTCGCAAGTTTTACTTTTAATGATTTTTACGATATTTGAAACTTTTTTTCAATTTTTGTGATTTCTGGAATGTTCTATGATTTTCTCGAATCACAAAAGTCATAAAAATTTCCAAAAATCATAAAAAAATTTGAAAATCACAAAAACCATAAAAATTTACGAAAATTACGAATCATGAAAATTTTGGAAAAATCACAAAAATCAAAAACTTCCAAAAATTACAAAATTCTTAAAAATTTTCAGTTTTATTATTTTCTGTAAATTTCTATGATTTTTGCCATTTTCATAAATTTTTAATTTTCGTAAATTTTTATGATTTTTGTGATTTTTGAAAATTTTTATGATTTTTGGAAATTTTTGCGATTTTCATAAATTTTTATGATTTTCGTGATTTTTTCAATATTTTCATGATTTCTAATTTTCATAAATTTTTATGATTTTTTAGATTTATGGAAATTTTTATGATTTTTATAAATTTTTATGATTTTTGGAAATAAAATTTTCGCAAGTTTCAATGATTTTTGCGATATTTTAAATTTTTTTTCAATTTTCATGAATTTTGGAATTTTTTATGATTTTCTATAATTTTTATAATTTTTTTTAATTTTTGGAAAATTTTATCATTTTTGAAAAATTCATAAAAATCAAAATTTTTCAAAAATGATAAAATTTTCTAAAAATTTATAAAAAAATGAGAAAATCATAAAAAATTCCAAAAATCATAAAAATTGATAAAAAATATGAAATATCGCAAAAATTATTAAAACATGCGAAAATCTCATTTCCAAAAATCATAAGAATTTATAAAAATTTCAATAAATCAAGAAAATCATAAAAATTTACGAAAATTACAAATCATGAAAATATTGGAAAAATCACGAAAAATCGTAAAAATTTATGAAAATTGCAAAATTTTAAAAATCATAAAAATTTTCAAAAATTATAAAAATCCGCAAAAATTAAAAACTTTCAAAAATTACAAGATTTATAAAAATGTAAGAACATTCTAAAAATTTCCAAAAATCATAAAAAATTTCAAATACAAATCATGAAAATTTTGGAAACATCACGAAAATCATAAAAATTTATGACAATCTCAAAAAACATGGAAATTTACATAAATTAACCAATCATGAAAATTTATAAAAATCACGAAAATTACAAATCATGAAAATTTTGAAAATATCACGAAAATCATATGAAATCATATGAAAAATCATAAAAATTTACAGAAATTATTGAAATTAACAAAATCATGAAAATTTACGAAAATCATAACGATTCAAAAAAGTTATAAAAATTTCCAAAAATCATAAAAATTTATGAAAATCACGAAAATCATAAAAGTTCACAAAAATTAAAAATTACAAAATTCATAAAAATTTAGGAAAATTTTAAAAATTTCCAAAAATCATAAAAAATTTCACATATCGCAAAAATTGTGAAAACTTTTGAAAATCACATTTTTTAAAATAAAAAAAAATTATGAAAAATCATAAAAATTTACAAAAATAATAAAGATTTGGAAAATCACAAAAATCATAAAAAATTACGAAAATTACAAATTATAAAAATTTGGAAAATCATAAAAAATTCCAAAAATTATAAAAAAAAATCAAAATTAAAAAAAAAAACTGTGAAAATTGACAAGATGTCAAACTGTCTGCCTACTTGGATATCAACTGTCAACTGAAAATGACTTGAACCATTATTGGTGGCAGCAACTGAAAAAAATTAATAAATTACTGGCAATCGAAACGAAATAAATCGGAAAAACTCCCTCCGGATCGGAATTGTAAATCGGAAAACTTCTGGTTTTGAAACGTCAGATAAAGAATTTTCCAGGCAAACGAAACGGGCTTTTATACAAAATGTTTCCATGACCAATTTCAAATAATTGATACAGTATCATTGAAAAGTTGACGATTTTCCAGTGAAACTTGAACAGTTTCCCATCTGGCACGTTTTCCAAACGAAACTTTTCTAGTTTAAACTTGTTTTTGAGGTGGAAAAACTTTATATTTTTATTTGTCTCGTCTGGGTGACCAGTTTAAAAGTTATAAGAAACTGTCTATAAGTAATTATTTTCCATCTTTTTTCAATTAATCTGATTGAAAAAAGACGCAGCCTACTGTCTGACAGGTGTGCCAATTGTCGAAAAATATCCTCGGCCTTTTGAAAATGTCGGTTCTAAAACACATGCGAACCAATTATCGTGTTCCATTTCCAATTAAAACAAACGGTGCATTGAAAAACTCAATTAGTACCGATTCTGCTAATTGCTCGAGTCAACTTGTACCTTAATTGTCAGCAAATATTGAACGTCATCTGGAGCGCGTAACTTCAATAATAACTGTGGATTTTCAAGTGAAACATTTTTAATATAATTTGGCAACAGTGTTTGTTCAGGGACAATAAAAAGTTGAATAATAAGAAACATTATTTATTTTTATTTAATAAATTACGTTAATCGCACGTCGTAGGCCCTATAACTCGCTCCCGCATCTAGAAGGTAGACAATTGATGCAATGATGCCAAAAGACTGAAAAACAAACCGTCAAAACTGTCAAATGTCATGAGGATATAAATTCTTACCCCGGCAGCAATTAAAAGTCTAGCATACCACCTGGCAATCAAAATAGATGAAGCAATTAGTAGATAAATAAATAAAATCAAGTGCACACCGAACTGGTATTTGAGTATTCCGTTCAAAGAATGGCCGGCTTCTGTCAAACTTAGTACAAAAATGACAAGTGACATAATAATGGCGATTATGGTACCGGCGTAAAAGGCCGCCACGTTACTGTGGGTGACACCTTGACAGGCGGCTAAAATAACCGCCAGTAGACACAAAATCTGAAACAAAATGTCAAAAAATTTGATTCGAAAAAACCTGTCAGTTTACTTACAATTTCGCATATTTTCAGAACGCCTAATGTGGATCTAGTGTGGGCTGGGCCGTAAACGACTTCCTGGAAATTTCAATTTGATTTGGCAACGTTGCATTATAGGCACGGTTTATTCAATTACGGCGTTATAGATTTGTATACTTGACAGGTGAATAAATTGGCCCTTAGAGTGATAACTCATAATTAGTTATCAATTACTACAAAAACTTACCCCCATTTTTGTAAAAATATAATCACACTAACAACTAATTTAGAGTAATGTTTCATATTTTTGATAAAACAATAATTATTACACTGTAATCTCTTATCTTATCAATACAGTAGATAAATACGCACCTATTATTGAGGAATGCACCCATGACTCAGCTCCAGTGTTCGGCCATGTGAATTAATAGCATCATTTGGAAAAACCGATATCGGTAAAGTAGGAATTGATAAATATTGTGATTGGCAGTTTTCTATTTTGAAAAAATTGACAGTTGCACACAAACGATTCGCCGGAAATTGTCTCAAGTTGATTCACAAGACTAGTAGGTTTAAAAATGGCAGGTAGCAAACGCCATTTTTAATCTTGAATTATTTATCTTCGTCCTTTTTTAGCCAATGATATTGAAAAGAGACAAAAGGAATAAAACATAGTTAACAAGTAGGCCTTGTAATTAAAAATGTCAATCTTAGTAGGCCATGGCAATGTTGCCCATTGACTGAAATTCAAAAAGCATCAAAGATGGTCATTGAAAACATGGCGTATTATTGCAATGTTGCCAAATGAATAAAACAAAAAATTTAAACATTTCCATTTATTCAAACAACAAGCCGATTTAATAACTAACTAAACAATTCCTAATTGACATTGACGTACGTATTTATTTTACAGGTATTTGATGAATTATTGATATGCCAAACGACAACCAACAGTGTTGCCATACACATACACAAAATAAATAATAAAAATGCAACAAAATAAATACAATTATTATTGTCTGGTGGCAACGTTGCACCTTAACTTCTACCACAAAATACTGACCATAACAATCTTAAATATTATGTTTGATGTATAAAAAATAATAATATAAACAATTATTGTTGCGACAAAAAAATAAAACAATAGACACACATAAATACTATATGTTTATAGCTGAGGGTTTTTTTTTCAAAATATTATCACATAAAATGGCAACGTCGCATTATTATTTGATATTGCCAAATACATTTGTGGCAACAGCGTATATATATTATGTCAAAATAAAAGCAATGAGATTCTCACGAATAATAAAGCCGCCTCGAGTTCTACAACGAACTAAAATCATGATTGGCTCAAAATTTAAACACGTTTAATGCCCATCAGTCGTTCGGCCACGCCCAAATAGTAAACAGTCTGAGCGATACCAAACAAGGGAGCAATGACAATCATACGACAGGCTCCGCCTTTGAAAAACGCCGTTGGCCCTTCATACCTCAGAATGTTGCTGTAAAGTAAATTTCAAATTTTATGACAACTGACAGTTGAATATACTTACACAAAAGCGTTTCCAATTCCGCTATAGGAGCGTTCGCCTTCTGCCTTGTGAATTGCTTGTAGTCGAGTTTTGACAACGTCAAACGGATTGACAGCTAAGGCGGCGCAAGAGCCGGCAACGCAGCCCGAAAGAAATGAGCACCAAAAAACAGCTTCGCCTGATCCGTCACTTTTTCTTGGGCCTAAATCGTTCAATGTAGCAAACAATGGAAAATATATCACAGAAAATGAGACATCGCGCAACATTGTAGCGCCGGTGCCCTTGTACAAGCCTAAAATACCATGTTGCTTGAAGAGGCCCATTGCAAGTTCGGTGGCTGATGTTTTTTGTACGGTTTTGCCAACTGAAAAATCTTGAGTTGGCAACATTGTATATGACGTAAGTGTTATTTACCCAACAGCGCCTGCGCCGCCACCCTTCCAGCGTCTTGCATTTGGATTTTTAACAATTCCATTGGCGTAGTGATTACGATTTGACATAAGCCTGCTAAACCACCTGCCAGCATTTGACGGAACATTGGCAAGGTTCTACAAAAAATGTCATTAGTTTTGACATATTGCGTCAACCAATCAGCTACTTACTTTTCTTTAGTTTGCAAATTGTACCTAAAAAAATCATTGGCAGCTAGTTTTATTGCTTTTTCCGGTGTTATTAGTAGAATATTGACTGCGGAGCCTCGGTACATACCGAAAAAGCCTTCTTGTTTGTGGACTTTTTTGAAGGCGTCCACCCTATAAAAGTCGAAATTTATAAGCGAAAATCTTGTTTAATGAACATCCTTACATGCTATTGTACATTTTCTCGCCTTTGGGTCCGACCTGTTGGTTTTGCAACCGGGTCTTGACCAAATCCAGTGGGAAAACGCACGTGACGCCAATGATTCCGGCGATGCCGCCATTTACGATTTTCGGTAGCAATCTGAAAAAATCGATTACTGGCAACACTGTATTGATATTTGTCAATAATGTTATAATTCGCATCGAGCGAAAAGATGACAACCCCATGTGACCATTTGTAATTTCAAATGAAAGATTACGTGAGTTTCTGTTAAAGGGGGTGTGTGCCAAAATTTAAAGGTTTAGTGTAAAAAAATCTAAGAATAACTGTTCAAACCTCGTTATTCTACCATAAATCATCGCTGAGATATACCGCCTTGAAGTATGTGTGACGTCACGAGAGCTTAGTTTAGCCGTGTTTGTTCCCGACACACAGATTAATCGTTTTTGTTAAGATTATTGCAGGTGACACAGGAAAGACATATGTAAATTCAATACACTTCACTATCTCGTGCGTCGCTTGAGCTCTCGTGACGTCATAGGGTGAGATGCGGTACCTTCATAGAGCCATATCTTCGGTATTATTTGTCATAGAGGCGTGCGATTTTCACTGTTATTCTTAGATTTTTTTTTTTGAAATGAAGTTGTTTTTTTGGCGCACACCCCCTTCAATAATGTCACCTTTTAGCACGCAAAGAATTGATGGTACTGTTCAGGCAAGGATATTACACACTACACAGGATAGCCTGTGTAGATCAAATCACAAATTCACGCTAAAGTACCAATGATGACGCAGGCAACGTGACGTTTCTTGCCTTGGCATAGGGTATTTGCACCAAACAAGTATGAGTCGAACTCCCCGAGAAAACACATTTTTCATCTTTATCATTCTCGTTTACTTTTCAATTATGTTGACAAGGACAAAACATTCGTTCTGCATTGCATCTCTCTCAGCACAATGCTAATGACTGAAAAAAACTAAGTTGTTTCCAAGGCCAACTTAGTTTTTGACAAATAATCCTGTCACTTGTCAAAAATATGATATTTAACATTTTACCCAATAGTGTTGCTGATGTTTCAAAAATAATTAGAATTTGAAATTTCCAAGCCTACTTGGGCTTTTCTTTTTTGAATCTTTATAATTGAAACAATGTTTTTTGTACTTAACAAACGACAAAGTAGGCTTTGGAAAATTTCAAAGTTTGAATTTGGCGCCCTGTAATCGCAATACAAACATATTTCCGAGGCCTACTTGATTTGATAAATCTTTCGGTTACAGTGATCTGTATTATCGATATCGATGGCTTCCAAGGCCTACTTAGTTTTCAAAAAGTAATCCTATCGCTTGTCAAAAATATGATATATGACATTGTTTAATAGTGCTGCCAAAAATAATTACTTAGCATTAGATTATAAAAAATTTGAAATTTGCAAGGCCTACTTGGACTTTTTTCCCTATTTTCGAGCCTCAATGATTGTGACAATGTTTGTTGTAAGTTGTAGTTGGCAACACTTTTTGACAAGTAACAAAGTAGACAGTGGAACATTTTAAAGTTTGAATTTAACACCCTATAATACCGACATTGCAATACATATGTAGATGTTTTCAAAGCCCACTTGGTTTGATATAGGCCCGCAGGGCCGGGGTCATTTTGCATCACGAATTTACAGGGCGAGGATTTTTTTATGGTAATACGCACAAATGTTTATAAAATCCCGGCCCTTCGGGCTCGTAATTAAAAAAAAATATGGCAACACCGCTCACAACATAACAAACGTCAAAAAATTGACATTTCAAGTAGGCCTTGTAATTTTTGACAATTAATTCAAAATAGCTGGATAGCAATCAAGGCCTACTTGGTTTAATGAATTTTTTGCTTACAGTTATCTGTATTACCGACATTGATTGGAACCATTTGAAATGTTTGGATTCTTGAAATTAGGAAGAAGGGTATTTTTCAGCTGTAACGTTAGATGGCGCCACAGATACTCATTCCAAAACAAGTAATGGAATAAATATTCTTTCACTAGTGATGGAATGAAGCTATTCAGTAATCAAAAACTATGTCATAGAAAAAATTAATTATTATCCTGAAATAACCTTTTTTAATAACTCGTTTGCATCTTCCTCTTTACCTATTAACAACGACCACTGGTGCAAATAGCTAAAGATACCAATGATGACGTCGGCAAAGGTGCAACACCATATTACCTTGAATGCAAAAATCGAAGTTGATGAACAATTTTTAAGTACTGTGTGGTTCAGGTCTGTTTTTACAAGAATCTCTGACAGCTTGCAAACTGTCAAGAATGTATGGGTGATGATACATATTTCCAATGCCTCCATTTCAAAATAAATAAATAACTCAGCTGACTGATTGTTCCTGAGAGTTTGAAAACTTTCAGAGACTCTTGTGAGAACAAGGCAACTGTCAACAATGTCATATTTTAACTTGCAGAGGATTAATTGAACTCGCTTAATAGTACTGTTCAAGTAAGGATATTACATACTACTCAAAATAGCCGTACTCTCATAAGACCTATGTAGATCAAATCGCAGGTCCTCCATCACGCCAACCTAAGTACTAGTGATGACGTAGAAAACGTGTCACCTTGACGTAGGATATTTGCACCACAAATTATGATTACACACTGGCTTTGGTTAATGTATATTTGGTTTTAGCACATTAAATAATTTCCATTTGCCATTGGTGCAAACAGCTAACAACACGTCAGCAATGGTGCAAACAGTATATGATCTTGATTCCAAAAATCAAGACCGATGAGCAATCTTGAAGTGTGTAATATCTTTGTTGTTCAGATGTGTAGAGATATGTTCTTACAAGAGTCTGTGACAGTTTTCAAAGTATCAGCAAGCATCGCCCATACATGTTTTAAATGGTGTCGTTCCTAAACAAATTGGATAAACTTAGCTGAGCGATTGTTTCTGAAAATTTGAAAACTGTCAGAGACTCTTGTGAAAACAAGTCAATTGACAACAATGCCATCTTTTAGCTCGCGGAGGATTAACTAAACGTGATTAATGCGTGCTATTCAGGCAAGGATATTACACACTACATAGGATAGTTTATCCTCATAAGGCTAACCACTGTGCTAAAGTACCAGTGATGACATAGGTAGCGTATCGTTTCTCATATCGACGTAGGGTGTTCGCATCACAGGTTATGATTCACAACATTTAAAAAAAAAATCCTTTTTTACATCTTTTTCTTTGCCCATTATATAAATCAAAATTAAATAATACTTTTCATTATAAATGTATATTTTTAACAACGTCCACTAGCGCAAATAGTTAATGACATTATTGATGACATTGGCAATGGTGCAACACCATATGATCTTGGGGCTACTGAGTAGTGTGTAATATCCTTGCTGTTCAGATGTGCAGAGGTCTGTGGTGGGACTCCGTACCATGTAGAATTCAACATTATATCGAAACATATTCAAATGCCGTACATAGGGCCGAGCCTATAGAATCCTGTATGTAGAATTTTACATGACACAGAGTCTCTGTGCTGATTCTGTTGGATTATTTGTGGTGTCAATTCTGTCATACTCTTCTAGCTCCCGCTACTTACAATTCTGGACCTGTGATGTCACTATTAGTAGTAACGACGTCATCTGCAGACCTTAATAGAATGTTTGCGGTACCAGAGTATTAGTGATGACGTAGCCAGCGTGTCTTTTTTCGCTTTAGCGTAGGGTATTTGTACCAAAAGTTATGATTGCGCTGGCTTTTGCTTTATACATACTTAGTTTCAGTACATTAATTAACATTCCAAAACAACTTTTTTTAACATCTCGTTTGCATTTTTCTCTTTGCCTATTACCAACAACCGCTGGCGCAAACAGCTCATGACAAGACAACATTGATAACGTCGCAAACGGTGCAACAACATATGATTCCAAAAATTGAGACTGATGAATAATCCTGTAGAAGTGTGTAATATCCTTGATGTTCAGGAGCCGAGGAGTCTATTCTTAAAACAGATTGCAAACTGTCAGAAAGCATCGCCCATGGCGTCGTTCCAAGATAAATCGATAACTTAGCTGAGAACCCTGAATTTTTGGATCGAAAAAAATTGGAAATATTTATTAAAATCTTACCTGTAGGTATTTGTGTTAAAAATAAACTAGAAAGGAAACAATTTTGGCAATTATCCAATCATAATATTTTTGTAAACACGCCACACAACAATTTGGTGTATTATAAATAATATGACAAACAATAATACTTACGAGAATGAGCTTTGTTTTTCTGCCATAAGTATCGAGTTCCCTACAAGAAAAAAAAAAGAAAAAATTACTAATAATAATAAACAGCTTCCAATAAATCAATTCAAAACCACCCTATAAACGCGATACACCAATTACACGGTAAAACAGTGGCGCCATCTATTATCAATTGAATCAAACATTAAGATCAATAATGACTTACCGCGTTTATACCCTGGTTTTAAATCGGCAAAAACGAAATATTCGTGGGTCAAGCGCCACAGATAACCGGCCGAATTTAAATTGCAGTCAACAATTAAAACTAATTGGTCTCTTGCGGCTTTTATTAATAAAATTTTATTAGTTTTAATTGTGCAACAATTCAATTGAGCAACAAATGGAGTATCGCGAACCGCAAATTTATTGCAAAAACTTTGACCCAGAATAATCAATAATTAATTGATAATGATATGGTGATAAGATTTTTTTGTTATCAATAGGTAAGTATTTTTTTTCTTATCTAATTAGAATTTATTGCCTATAAAAATTCAAACAAAATTGACATTGACATTATAATAATCCAAGGCCTACTATAACTAAGCACCTAAAGGTCAAGAATAATTTGATTAATTTTTTGTATAATTGAAAAATCAATGTTTTAGGCCCTAATTCTTGACTACTGACAGCGGAAGTTGAATTTTTTCTGTCTTCCTCACACTGATTTGCATTTTAATTAGAATTGACAAAGACACAAACAGGGGGTTTCTGAAAATTTAAGCGTAACCTAATTTTTGTTTCTCAATCAATTTACCTTTTATTTATTATTGGATCTTGTACTGGGATGTACGAGAATTATTGTCGACAGAAAAATTAACGCACTTCACTGCTCAATGGCACTTTTAATACTAGAATAGCGACTAAAATTATAATTTTAAAAAATCTTCACTTTCAATGCCAACAGCTGTTTTTTTGAAATCGATATAAATTGCTCGAATCGTTTTAGAAGATAAAAAGAGACAATAAATAGGGATTTATTAGAATGTTAGACAAAGACATATAGATGCTTCGACATTGAAGCAAATAAATTACAGTTTCGTGGATGTTTTATGTAATCTTGAATAGATGGCGGCACTAATTTTTCAATAAATTACAGATTCCTTGAAGCTCATTTCAAATCTTTGAGATTTGTGACAGGTCTACTTTCTGTGAAGTACAGAAATTGTTGACGTCATCTAATGTCATAAATGACGCAATTTACTGTCAAATTTTCAAATAATTAGTCAATTAATTTGGCAAACTTATATTTATAGTTTTTTTTTTTCGCACTTTTACTACAAAATTAAGGGGAAAAGGCGTACCATAAATGTTCAAATGCACACATTAGAAACATGGCCGAACGACAGACTCAATTCTCGTAAGTATATCCAATTGATTGGTAAAAAGTTTTATTTCAAATTTTTACAAGGATATTACCAAAAATTCTCAATGGCGGTATCGCTGGTATCGTTGGTGTAGCTTGCACATTTCCGCTGGATTTGGTAAAAACCCGTCTCCAAAAACAATCACCCGGTCCAGATGGCAAAATGATGTACAATAGCATGTGAGTCTTGTAAAAAAAAAAAATTCCTTTGGTTAAATTGAATCTCATATAGACCGGACGCTTTTAAGAAAATCCACGCCGCTGAAGGCTTACGAGGCATGTACAGGGGCGCAGGCGTCCTAATTCTACTCGTAACTCCCGAAAAAGCCGTTAAACTTGCCGCCAACGACTTTTTCCGGTTCCGTTTCAAAAGCAAAGACGGGTAAATTACAAACAAAATGGCGTCCGCCAGTCATTTTGACCGTTTTTTTTTTTTTAGGAAAATTACACCATTTAATCAAGGTTTAGCTGGCGCCCTCACCGGAGTGGTGCACGTTTTCGTAACTACACCGATGGAATTGATCAAAATTCAGTTGCAAGATGCCGGCCGAGTTGCTATGAAATCGGCCAAAATCGGTAATTATAACAACGCACCTATTTTGATATTTGTTTTATCTTAGTAGGCCATGAATAGTTTGACATTGAAAAGCTCTTCAGATCCGCGCCATTTTGTTATGTCAAATAGACAAAGTGGTCGCGTCAAGATATTCTTTTTTGATCGGTGAATTATAATGGAAAAAATGGCGTTTGCTTCAAGGCAGGGATATTACAAGGATGATACACACCTACAGGATTGCTTATCGGCCTCGTTTTTGATAATCGCAGCCATATTGGTGTGAAAAATAATATACTGCCTACGTCACAACTGGTAATTTGGAATGGGAGGAAAAGGGGAATTTGTTACACACAGGCCTTATGAGGATAGGCCATCCTGTAGCAATAGTGTGTATCATCCTTAAGTCCAAATGACGTTTTTTTTTTTTTTAATTTCGAGCCCGAAGGGCGAGTGTTTTTTTAATCTTAAAGGCACATGGCAACAAAAAAACGCCATTTTATATCGACTGTAAAGGAAAACAAAGCCTACTTTGAAACGTCAATTTTTTGACGTTTGTTGTGTCATAAGCAGTGTTGCCATATGTTTTTTCCAAATTCAAGAACGGAGCAATGGAGTTATTTCAATTACGAGTCCGAAAGGCCGAAGTTATATGAGCCCAAAGGGCCGGGGTTTTATAAACATTCGTGCGTATTACCAGACAAAAATCTTTGCCCTATAAATTCGTGATTTGAAAAGACCCTGGCTCTACGGGCTCGTGATTTACAATGACCCCGGCCCTTCGGGCTCGTAAGAAGACCCCGGCCTTTCGGGATCGTGATTTAAAATGATTTCGGCCCTTGGGGTTCGTAATTAGAAAAACCCAAAATCCCGGCTCGTCAAACTCGTATTTTATAAAATTTATAAACACTCCGGCCCTTCGGGCTCGTTATTAAAAAAACCCTTGCCCTACAGGCTTGTGATTGCAAAAACTCACACCATACGAGTTTATATCAAACCAAGTAGACTTTGGAAACATGTATGTCAGTATTACAGGGCGTCAAATTTAAATTTTGAAATTTCCCAAAGCCTACTTTATCATCTGTCAAACAGTGTTACCAACTACCAAGGATGATACACACATACAAGGATTGCTTATCGGCCTCGTTTTTGGTAATCGCCGCCATATTGGTTTGTCACCATTTCCGACGTCATGACTAAGTCGTCAGTTGTTCAAACACCCTACGTCAAGGCGAAAAATAATATACTAGTGATTTGGCATGGGAGGAAGGGGGGAATTGTTACACACAGACCTTATGAGGATAGGCCATTTTATAGTAGTAGTGTGTATCATCCTTGGGAATATTACAAACTACACAAGTTGTTTCATCGTGAATCTATGACCGCTGGCTCAAATAGCTAACGACACCGTTGATGACGTCGGGAACAGTGCAATCCTATAGTAGTTTTTGCGCTCTGTCCTGATGAATGCCACCAGTAACAACACACCTATGACGATTCCTATCTGACAATCAATGCGCACTGAGTATATCCGCATCTTTTTCTAAAACCATATAAAATCTAAGAATAAAAATACATTTTTTTTTTTGTACTGACTTAGTAGGCCATGAATCGTTTGACATATGTCAAAAATACATTTCAGATCCCAAAACTGGTCATGCGATACTTCCGAAAATTTCGGCGACAAAAGTCACCCTTGACATAATCAAATCCAGAGGCGTCCAGGGACTGTTCAAAGGTCTGGTCGCCTGTTGGGCGAGAGACATACCATTTTGCACCATCTACTTCCCCATGTTCGCTACGCTGGACGCCATTGGTCCTAGAAAAACTGACGGATCAGGTGACGCCAAGTTTTTCTGGTCGTTCGCCGCTGGACTGACGGCGGGTGCGGTTAGCGCTTTCATCATGACGCCGTTTGACGTTGTCAAAACCCGAATTCAAACTGTCAAATCGGCGGCGGGCGATAAAGTTTACACTAGCGTTCCTGGAGCTATTACGTGAGTATAAGGCGCCAAGGATGATACACACTTACAGAATTGCGTCGTCAGCTGTTTAAACAGCCTACGTCAAGGCGAGAAATAACATGTTGCCTACGTCACAACTGGTGATTTGGCGAGGGGCAGAGGGGACGGAGGATTTTTTTTACACAGACCTTATGAGGATAGGCCATCCTGTACTGGTAGTGTGTATCATCCTTGAGTAGGTACCGCAAAATTGAAAACGCTACAATTTATTTATTTTTTCTAGAGACATAATGAAAAATGAAGGTGTGAAAGCCTTTTTCAAAGGTGGATTATGTCGTGTCATTGTCATTGCACCTTTGTACGCTATAGTGCAGGCGGTTTATTTCATAGGACTCGCCGAGAAGATTTTGGGCATTGAAAAGGATGTGAAAGTTATAAAAAAGGATGAAAAATAAATTATTTCAAATTATATGACATCTGTCAAAAAAACCACGTATACCAATTACCAATCAATTAATTGTCGGAAATGTATTTCCTCATTGCCCAATATTATTGTGCGTGTTCGATATGACTTAAAAATATAAAATTGATCCTATTTTTAACACGCAACGCGCTGGTGTCGGTAACAAATTGACTCAATTTAAGATTAAATTGATAATTGGGGCTCATATCAGTGGCGTAACAACATAAAAATGTGTGTTGATACAACAAAACAACAAATATTTTGTCCGTTCTCCGCAAGAATGATACACACCTACAGTATTTGTCACCATTTCCGACGTCATAACTAAAGTCCGTCGTTTTTAATCTGACACTTTACGCATAAGGAGTGAGGGGGTGTTTCATATGACGAAAACAGGTGTGACATCAGGTAACCATTGGCGTTCTAATGTAGAGAGCCTCCTGCCGAGTATCAGATTGAAATCGACAGACAATAAGTCGTCAATTATTTAAACAGCCTACGTCAAGGCAAGAAATAACATGCTGCTTACGTCACAACTAATGATTTGGTGGGAGTTGTCTCATTTAAGGATAGACTATCCTGTAATAGTAGTGTGTATCATCTTTGCGTTTTCCGCACGTCTATGGCAAGTAATTTTATCTTGCTCAATACAAGTATTTTTATAAAAATGTCTCACACACGTTCAATCACTATTTAATTGCAAAAAAGTTTCACTTATTTGACATTACTTTGACAAAATTGGTAAGTCTCTTTTATTCCGCTATAGTATTTGACAAATGACAGCTTTATTATTTCAGACTCTAAAATGACAGATAGTGTCCTTAACGTAGCCATAAGAAAATTCCTATGGCCCGATTATATAGTATTTTTCACAGTGATTCTCGTTTGCCTACTAATCGGAATGTACTTTGGGTTTTATAAACAATCGAAAACTTCAGACGATTATCTAGTAGGCGGCCGTAATATGGAAACTTTTCCCGTTGCTATGTCTCTAATTGCAAGGTCTTGTCTTTGTTTAATAGTATAAGAAAGAGTGAGATGAATATAATTTTTTTTTAGTTGGGTAAGCGGTATAAACCTACTAGGAATTCCAAGCGAAGTTTACGTGTACGGCATCCATTATGCTATGATTATTGGCGCCTTTTTGCTCATGACAATCGTAATGCTTTACGTTTATTTGCCGGTATTTCACAATTTGAATCTAACATCTACATATGAGGTAATTTATTTTACAGATTTCTGCAATCTTACTACATTTTTTTTGTAGTACCACGAACTAAGATTTGACAAAAGGGTGCGCCTTTTTGGCTCTATATTGTTCACCATCAGCTCAGTAAGTCAATTATTACAAAGCTTTTAAATCCAACTATTACAAGTAAAATTTCAGATTACATGGTTGCCGCTTGTAATCTATATACCGGCCTTGGCATTGAATCAAGTCACAGGAATTAATGTGCATCTGATAACGCCGATAGTGTGCGTCACTTGTATTTTCTACACGTCACTTGTCAGTAGCCATATTTGGTAGCCATTTTGTTTAAAATTTGACATTTCCAGGGAGGTCTGAAAGCAGTGGTGTGGGCCGATGTTGTACAAATAGCATTGATTTACGCCGCCATTTTGTTGATCGCTGTCAAAGGCACTTTGGACGTTGGTGGTTTTTTTTTGGTTGTGGAACGGAACGTTGAGAGTGGCCGAATCGAGTTGCCAGAGTGAGTCAAGCATAGTTGACAAGTAAATGTCATTTGTCAACCAATGCATTATTCATCTGTCAATGTTACCTAGTGATTAATCGCCAATTTATGTTTTAGCTTCGATCCAAATCCTTTTGTGCGGCACACGTTTTGGTCATTAACATTCGGTGGTTTTACATACATTTTACAAGCGGCAGGTGTCAATCAGAACATGGTGCAACGCTACTTGGCCTTGCCAACTTTGACATGTGCCAAAAATGCCTTGTGGATGTTTTTCTTTGGCATGGTTGTCATTATAACCACTTGCTCTTACCTGGGATTACTTATTTATGCTTCGTTTCACAATTGTGACCCACTTACCACAATGGTAAGTAGATTTATTTTTGTGTAGATTAATCTAAAATTACTATAGCTGGCTAGGGAAAAAGACCAGTTACTGCCCGTGCTAGTAATGACAGTTCTAGGCAAAGTGCCAGGCCTACCGGGCGTTTGTTTGGCAGGTAATTTCAGTGCGGCCCTAAGGTAAGACGCCATGTTTGTTTGCAGCCACATACACCAACTGTCAAATTTTAGTTCACTGTCAACGGCGCTTAATTCAATGTCAGCTGTCGTTTTGGAAGACTTTTACAAACCGTTTTTTCAAAAGGAGCTCAGCAAAAAACAAACCGACATTTTAATGAAGTGCACAGTATTAATTTTTGGAATCATTTGCGTGGCATTAGTTTTTGTTGTTGAAAAACTAGGTGCAGTTTTACAAGTAAGAATATTATTTGTCTCCTTTTTTATTATTACATAAAAGAAAAGGATAAAAAATACACACGCCATTTTTTTTTTTTTTTAGTTGTCAATCAGTATAGGTGCAATAACAAGCGGTCCATCTTTGGGCATTTTCACTATGGGCATGTTAATTCCGCACGTAAACGCCCGTGGCGCCCTCTACGGCGGCATGACGTCACTACTGTTTATGGCCTGGTTTTGTTTGCGCACGCAAACTCTGATTGCTTCCGGTGATTTGACTTTTAAGACAAAACCTGTCACCACTGAAGGTTGTCAATATAGTTTTGCGTCCGCAAATGTGACAGTTGTGACACCTACTACAGAGTAATATTTTGTCACTTGTTATTATTTTGACAGTAATTTATCGTTTCAGGGAGCAACTGTTTATGATTTATCGTTTGTCTTATTTGTGGTACACGTTGCTGGGAACTTTTATAACAGTTTTTGTGGGTGTTTTGGTCAGTGTTGTCAGTGGTCCATTAAATCCCAAGGATTTGGATCCAAAATTGCTTGCACCTTTTATGAAGAAGTGGATTAAGTCTAGAAAATTTTCCAATGAGGCCAGAGGGGATGAACTTATTTACGCATTTAAGCTTACAACGGTAAGTCATTATCGATCAAGGATAATACACACTACTACTACTACAGACTAGCCTATCCTCATAAGGCATGTGTGAAACAAATCTGAAGCCCCTACCACGCCAAATCACCAGTTGTGACGTAGGCAGCATGTCCTTTCTCGCCTGGACGTAGGCTGTTTGCACTACAGGTTATGATTTCGCGGGCTTTTGCTTTATGCGTACTTGGTTTCACTGCATTAGTTAACATTCTAAAACAACCCTTTTTTAAATCTCGTTTTCATCTTCCTCTTTGCCTATTATGTTAATTAAAAATAAATAATATTTTTCATCATAAATTCAAATTCTAAGCTACGACCTCTAGTGCAAACAACTGACAATTTAATAATGACGTCGGGAACCAATATGGCGGCGATTACTAAAAACAAGGCCGATAAGTAATCCTTAGTAGCAATGGTAGCAAGATTATTTGAGAGAGGTAGGTGGCCTGATAACTTAACGATGTCATCTGGGGTGCCTCAATATAATGCAAATCTGCATAGGACACCCCAAATGCGTCATCATAGTCATCATTACCAAACCAAGGTTTCTGAAGTTAATAGGTTGCCTCTGGTAATGGGTAACTTGATGACACATCTGAAAGTACCTTATGGAAATTTGCATTACATTGAAGCACCTCAGATGACGTCATAAAGTTATCAGACAACCTACCTCTCTCAAACAACCTTGTTATCAGACAACCTTTCAAATTTAGGAACCTTGCCTTAGTTTAATAGTGTGTATTATCCTTGACTATCGATGTGTCAAAAATGTCAATTTTTTTTTCCAGGGCCAACTAGAACAAAATGGCGTCACAGAATCATTATAAAAAAAATAGTTTTTATTAATAAAATCCCTACTACAAATACAAAAGAGCCCTGGAAACGTTATAAATACACGGCCTACTGAAGTTCTGGTAAGACAATGCGGCACTGTTGACGTTCAAATACGTCGTGACGCACGTCATTAGCGTACCAGCAACAATTATTAGGATGCAAAGTGCCACTTCTAGTTTTCTATTCCAGATCCTTGATATGTAATATGACGTTTGACTCATTTGACATTGTTCAACAATGTATTCCCTAGAAAATAAAACACCAAGTGTTGTTGGCAATACTGTAATAATAATGTTTACCTCGTATAATCATCCTCTTTGCTTGGTTTATTCATTACAACGTTGGTGAAGCTTTCTTTTTCCAATTTTACAAGGTGCTTCGTATGCATACGAACAATTTTAACATAAAACAACGGCGGTAGAATAAAGACCAGCGGTCCTATTAAAGTACCACCAATCAAGGACATTACCAAATCAAATCTAGGTACCGATTCTGCTATAACAATGGCCAAAAATGTCAAAATTGTCCTCAAAATGCACCGCTTATGGTTGAATTCTCTAGAAATATTCAAAAAATCCTCCATGTGTTGATAGAGGGCGTTGTTGCTGACAGCTGACGTTAGACACAACTGAACGGCAACCAGTGTCGCGGCAAAATGCAAAGCCACTGACGTAGGCAACGTTTCTAGAATACTAGGATTTGCGGTGTTGCCATATTTCAGTGCGGCTATAAGAGTACTACTACCAAACATAAACAGCGACACTAAAAATCCACCTAGAATGGCTTGCGGTAGCTGACGTTTGTCGCACATGTCCATTTGAATTGTCAAAATTGACGGATGGATGTCAAATTGAAAAGCTACAATGCCGTAAGCTGAAATTATCAGTCGCCATAGGCTTGTGTCATTTGGTTTTGGAACTATTTCATTGGTTGGAGCGAATAGTAGGCAGGCGCAAATTAGTAAGTAAACTGTTGACACTATTATGACAGATATTGTGCAAAGGATTCTAGAAATGGCAACACTGTTGTTTATGGATAGTTTGACAGCTGACATCTACTTACTTCATATCTTTTGGACTGCCAAGCCATAAAACCGGACATAGGATGGCACCTAAAACGATTATCCAATAGCAAAAGGAGATGTTAAGGTCGCTGACTCTGAGGCCTAAAAGTTGTAAATTTTGTGCAGCTAAAAACTAAAAGTAGTTACTCGTTTGCAAGCAATGTTGCCATATATATTACCGACAATTAAATTAGGTATTCCGCCGCTGAAAACGGTAAGATCGACCAAAAAAGTGACGTAGTAGGAGGTGCATTTGCCGAAAGTCAATTCGGCCAAGGCCGAGTACGGATAGCGGTTTTTCAGTTTTATGCTGGGACGAATTTCTTCGGCTAAGGTCCAACATTTTCCTAGCAACGTTGCAGTGTAAATTTGCACCGAACACACAACGAACACTATCAAGATGCCATAAAAACCTAAAAATTGAATTAATAAAGTGTTGCCAAATTGTGCATACTTACCGCAATCGATGATGGGTTTCGGTAAGGTTACAATTGGAAATACTCCAAATACGTCTACAACGCAAATAATGGCGAAAAATAGGGACAGGTTGTTGTTTATTGCAATCTTCGGCAAGAGCGGTCTTGATTCTTCAATGTGCATGGTGGAATTTAAAAAAAGAAAATTGTAAATCGATATTCTATCGTTGTAAGGTTTCCGTGCTTGGTGAAATCAGCGTTTCAAGTTACACTTGTATCGAATTTATTTTGCATATAGGGGTGTTTCAAAATGGAATAACTCCATTGATTTTTGAAAAAAAAAAGCAGTTGGTATTACTGGCTCAAATAAATTTGACAGCAGGTGAATGGGGTGGAACACGAATATATTTCTCCCTATCTATTACATTTCGAGCTGTATTGTTTCATCTTTTTCTACACCCTCAAATGGAAAAGCTCATTTTTTATCTTAATAGGCCCATTACAAACAAATTTTGACAGTTGTAATGCAATCAGGGCTGGGACTCTGTAACGAGAGATACTTTCTCTATCCCTATTGATTTCGATAAGAGAGAAATAGATAGCAAGTAGCCATAGCGATAGGGATAATCTCTATATCCGTTACAGAGACAAAGAAAAGAATGAAAAATAAATTAAATTAAAAAGAAAAAATGTTGTTTTCTTTATTTCAATTATTGAAAAGGTAAATAAAGATTAAATGGTCTACCAACTATTATTCATAATGAGAGCTTATCTCGGGAAAAGTGAGATAAGATTAGTCTGTGTTGAAATCCTCACTGAAATGATTTTGTGCAACTGTTGTGTAGATTGGAAAAGTACATTTAAATAAAAATGAGCGTAAGTGCAAAGTTAATAAGTCTGGTCTGTTTGTACAGAAATCACAAACCAGTCAAAGTGAATTTCATTGGTTGGAAACTAGTTTTTTGACTGGTTTGTTGATTTCTGTGTGAACAGACCTTAATAAGTGACCATTTTTTAGGAGGACATCTACCAAACTGGAACCGGTTACTTGAAATCGTACCCGGGCATTTTGAAAATTTTAGAAGGCGTAAGTCAATTTTTAGTGCCATCTATACTTCAATACAGCAACTTATTTCCAGGCTTTGCACGTAAAACTAATTATTTTCACTTTGATTCTGACATCTACGCCTCAAGCCCAGTTTTTTTGCGGCATTTCAATTTACGGCGTCATAAGCGCTACAGTGTTGCTATTATTCCATATACAAGGAGTAGGAAAAAATTCGCAATTTCCTTGGTTTTGGGTCGAGTGCATCAACAGCGGTTTCCTAGCGCTGTTGTTATTGGTCAGTGCCTCTTTAATTGTTGCTATTATGACCAAAGGATACATTGTGACAGGAGTAATTTGTTGCTACAAATTTTCTCGTGGTGGAACTGGTTCGAATCTGTACATTCTCACGTTGAACCAGTGACGTCATATTGAACCTGGTTCAAAAAAGTTTGAACCTTGACATGAGACTGTGCGTTCACAAGTGATGACGTCATTTACAAATTGGTATTTAAACCGTTATTCGAACCAAGTTCCACCTTTTATTTTTTTGCCTACTAGGATTAATTTTTTCAGATTATCGGATATGTGGCAACGTTGGTGTATGTAATGGACGCCGTTGATAAATACAATGTTGCCAGAACGCCTAGGGCTAGATATGTTTGGACCACGCCCAATATGCCTGAACAGTTACCATAATTTTTTTTATTTATTTAAAATTACTGAACATTAAAATAATATACAATAAGTAATAATTAATCATCTTCAACTTTCTTGTACTTGTATTTGCCTCGCATGTGTTTGGGTAGTAGGCAAGTACCAGAACAAGGTACTTGTCCGGGTATTACACATATGCAGCTCCTTAAGCAACCGGCACCGAAATTTGCAGGGTTGTCTTTTTTCTCCTTAGCAATTAGTTCGGATTTTAAGACTTGCTCGTTTTTTCCGAGTACTCTGATCAAGTGCTCGTAGATTTCTTCTTTATTTCTGCCGTCGATATCAATTAACATGTGATCGCCAGTGTCTAAAAAAGAAGATTTTTGGTATTACTTAGAGCTGGTTTATTTGCCTTCTGATAAACTGTCAGGTAATGCAATCCATCGACCAATAGATTGTTAATTATTTGTCTTGCAGATTGTTACCAGCAACTTTATCTAAAGATGAATAAACCAAACCTTATGTAAATCAGTGCACAGTGAGTGTATCCCCATCTTTTTCTAAAAGCATGTAAAATATAAGGATAGGGAAACATTTTCTCTTGCACTGATTCTACAAATGGAAATCATTATGATCTACTTACCATAAAATGCCCTTATAAAGGGTGAAGGTGTCAGGTTTTTAAAAGTCGATATTTGCACTAGGGGATTCTTGTACTGGATTTGGGGCAAGTGCCAAAAGACAAAATCTCTAAAATAATTAATTGTAGTAAAAAATCTAGGTTGTTTGAAAGAGGTAGGTTGTCTGAGAACCTTGGGTTGCCTGTACACTTTTATGACGTCATCTGGGGTGCCTCAATATAATACAAAATCGGCATAAGGCACCTTAGATGACGTCATCCAGTTACCCATTACAAGACAACCTATTACAATAATAATCTTTTATACCTAGTTCCGTGGTGACTTTCCCCATGTACATTATAATTCACTGTTAAAATTTTAATTTGGTCCTTCAAATACAATTTGCCCGCCTCGAGGTACTTTAGGGTCCTCCGCACGGGGGCTCTGCCCTTCATAAACGGCATATTGAATGTAGATTTATATGAATTTTTAAGTTCAAATTTCAAATACAAATATTTTGAAGTGAGGTTAAGTTAGGTACCCTCTTGTCTCTTCTTTTTTTTTATAACAATATGGCGTTTTGACGTTCTGTCAATATAATAAATATGCAATATGGCGTCGTATAGGGATGGCCAAAATATTTCGATTCGGTTCGAAGATGGCGAATCGTTGTTCAACTTACTCTTAGTATTCCAATTGCTTTGATATCTGTTTCACCTGCACTAACTCTATTGACTGAACTATTCTAATGAAGATTCATTTAGTTACTCTAAAAACAAAAGTGTAAAAGGAGTAGACTTTAAAAACTTCAGATCTCGTGGTGGAACCTTTGGAGTGAGTTCTTTTTGCTCTACTCCGTATAATTTAGCTAAAAAAATAATAATCGAACAGTTTGAGTGAATCCGTAATATTCTGGAAGGCCCTCAAACTATATTTTACTCTTTTATACTTTAGCTGGGTTCGGCTATTCAGCGCGTAGTTGGAGTGAAGTGAACAGAGCTAATGGAGTCACCCCTAATACGGTAAAAAGCAATACCCGAACCTTAATCCGAACGGCTGGAGTGCGAATGGAGTCACTCGGAGTGCAAGGAATGAGCAAGCCGAAGTCACCTTTTAATTGTTGTAAGTAGAGTAAAATTATTTGCACCTGCAAATGTGCTTTAGTTACTTTATTTACACTAAAAAGCCATTTTCGAACAGTGAGAGTAGCTACCTTATTGGTTCGGGTGCAATTTTGTAGTAAACGGACTATTGGCATTCGACGTAAAAGGAGTAGATTCTAAAAATTCCATTTCTCAGATTGATTTTTTGTCAATTTTCACTCTAAAATCGTTCTGGTGTAAAATTTATTTACTCCACTCCGTATAGACGAACATACTATATTTACTCTAAAAAGCCATATTCGAACAGTCAGAGTGCCATGGCATACGAATTAAAACAAATTTGACAGTTGAAGTACCTACGGAGTACTTTGATTATCCAAAATTCCACTCTTTTAAACTATTCTATAATCCACTGATTCGCATATTGTATTCGTAGTGAGTGGAGTAAGATTATTTACACTCGAATAACGAGAAAATAATAAAAGAAGTAAAACGGAGTACCCTGGATGGTTTAAGTCGTTTGAAATTGTATTCTTTTTGACTCTTCTATACTCTATCAATTGTTTTCAGAGTAAATGCAGTAAGATTATTTTCACTCGGGAAACAAGAAAAGAGTAAAAGGAGTAACTCCAAAAGTTTCAGAGTGGGTTCTTATTGCTCTACTCCGAGAAAAATAAATAAAATTGAACAATTAAAGTGAATACGGAGTACTCTGAAAGGCCCTCATTTAAACTTTATTTGACTCTTTTATACTCCACTAATTGTTTTCGGAATAAATAGAGTGAGACTATTTGCACTCGCAAGTGTGTTTATGTTAAAAAATTTATAATCGAACAGTTAGAGTAAATACGGAGTAGTCTAGTGGGCACAAAAAATTGAATTACGAATATTCAATGTGCTCCAGTACAGTTCAGATTAGTATATTTCAATTTCGGAACAGCAATGGAAGCAATCGGAACTCTAAAAATCAATTCTAAAATGATCTGGAACTGGTTCTCAGTGAATTTTTAATGCGATCCAGGGCTGGATTTAGATAAATAGAATTCTACTTTCATGAAGTCAGGTTGCCTAACAGTCATCATGATTGCCTATACTGATGAAGACTGTACGCGATACATAGGCTGTGAATGACGTCATGAAATTAGAATTCTTCTCGTCGTGATCCCAGCCTTGGGCTGGGATCTCGACGAGTGGAATTCTACTAGAATTTTACTTTCATGACGTCAGGTTGCCTAGCAACCAACATTATCGCCTGTACTGTACGCGATAAATAGGTTGCGGGTGACGTCATGAAAGTAGAATTCTACTTGTCGTGATCCCAGTCCTCTGGACACTAATTTAAGATCTCGGGCACCGTATGCGTCTAAGGGCGGGTATTATAAAACTACTCTGACAGTTAACTTGAAGTTAACTTTTTGAATTACATGTAATTTCACAAGTTAACTTCTGAAATTACATGTAATTCAAAAAGTTAACTTCAAGTTAACTGTCAAAGCAGTTTTATAATACCCGCCCTAAGGGTGGGTATTATAAAACTACTTTGAGAGTTAAATTAAAGTTAACTTTTGGAATTACATGTAATTCAAAAAGTTAACTTCAAGTTAACTGTCAAAGCAGTTTTATAATACCCGCCCTTAAGCCTAGTACTCATAACTGCGAAATTCGCATTTTTTTGACATTGCGTTGACAATTTGACGTTTTATGCGTGTATCAAACGTCAAATTGTCGAATCAATGTCAAAAAAATGCGAAATTCGCAGTTATGAGTACTAGGCTTTAGGGAGGGTATTATAAAACTGCATTGACAGTTAACTTGAAGTTAACTTTTTGAATTGCATGTAATTCCAGAAGTTAACTTTAAGTTAACTCTCAAAGTAGTATACCCGCCCTAATAATAATTAAGTTCATAATTTTTTTTTAGTTCGGAACAATAATCGATAAACTGCTTTAGGTTTTGTTCCAACTGCATTAATTCTGTTCTGTTTGCACTGCTCTGATTGTTACTGTTCAAATTAGGGCGGGTATTATAAAACTGCTTTGACAGTTAACTTGAAGTTAACTTTTTGAATTACATGTAATTCCAAAAGTTAACTTTAAATTAACTCTCAAAGTAGTTTTATAATACCCGCCCTTACTCCATTATGTTACTAATTAATGAAACTATTTATTATAACCATTATAAAGCCTAGTACTCATAACTGTGAAATTCGCATTTTTTTGACATTGCTTCGACAAATTGACGTTTGATACACGCATAAAACGTCAAATTGTCGAAGCAATGTCAAAAAAATGCGAATTTCGCAGTTATGAGTACTAGGCTTAACAGTAGGCTGATTTGAAAATTAATTTTGAGTTTTTAGTAATTCTACTCTGACTGTTCCAAGTGACTCTTTTTGATCTATTCAACTGTCCGAAATACTTTGACTATTCTAGTGGTGCTTCTCGCACGCGTGTAAGAAAACCTTATTATTCTTTATATACATTCGCGATGGTTCAATAATAACTGTTCAGAGTGCTCCAACTGTTTAGAAACCCGGTATTCATAGACGGGTGCTTGGCTCAAGTTCCGATTTTTGACAGTTCTGAGCATCGTTCCGTGTTAAGCCTAGTACTCATAACTGCAAAATTCGCATTTTTTTGACATTGCTTCGACAATTTGACGTTTGATACACGCATAAAACATCAAAATGTCGACACAATGTCAAAAAAATGCGAATTTCGCAGTTATGAGTACTAGGCTTTATTTGGAATAGCAAATATAGCGTCAAGTCGTACTTGAGCCAAGACGCAACCTTGAGCATCGACTATGAATACGGGCCTAAAAAAGTACACTAGAGCAGATTACTCAAAAATACTCTAGAATAGCTTGTTCTGAAGTCTAGAGTACTCTACAGTAGCTTGCACTAGAATAGTTTACTCCAAAGTGGTTTTTTGTCCAAGAGTACTCCAAAGTAGCTTGCTTTACAGTATCCTAGGGTAATCTTTTCTGGAAAAAACTAGAATAACAATAGTGAATTGACTAGAATAACTCTTATAACCAGTTTTAAAGTACTTATCTGTTTCAAGTATCATTATTGTTCGGAGTACTCCGAATACTCTAACTGTTGAAGTACTTTCATTGTTTGGAGTACATTATTAAATTTATTGATGTTTGAGTTATGGCGTTTCCGATTGGTAGATCTAGTGCGGAACTAGTGCAATTTTTTCTATTTCTGTCTTTTTCTGCTACAGGTTGATTAAAAGGATGCAAATACACTCAGTGCGCACTGAATCTACCAATCGGAAACGCCATTAGTTTGCGATTTCAAACAGATATTACCAAACTTAAGCCTAGTAATCATAACTGCGAAATTCGCTTTTTTTTGAGATAGCTTCGATAATTTGACGTTTGATACACGCATAAAACGTCAAATTGTCAAAATAATGTCAAAAAAGTGCGAATTTCGCAGTTATGAGTACTAGGCTTTACCGATAATAAACCGGTTAGTTTGGTCCAGGTTGGAACAGTTCCATTTGAATTGCGAAATGAACTACAGTGCACTGACTTCTTTGATCTGCTCAGCTCTTGGAATTAGGCACTAGCTGACGTCACACACATAACAAATAGACCTTCAAACGTCTTTGTTCCCTCATCGCACGTCTAATGTGAGATTGTGTGTGACGTCAGCTAGTGCCTAACTACTTTGATTGTTTTAATTTTGTTCGACTTGCACTAACTCTATTTAAATTACTCTAAAGCATTCCATCTGCATCTATTTTATTTGAGTATTAAATGTTCCAATTTTTTCAATTGCTGTTCCATCTGCACTAAATCTGTTCTATTTGCTCTGTTCTGATTGTTGCTGTTCGAACTACTCTAATATGCTACTAAACAATGAATTTATTCACTATAGCTACGTTCACTAGAACCAAAACGGATTACAAACAGTTTACAAAATATCAGCAGGCTACGTTAGGTTGAACTCTTGGTTCTGCTAAACGATTCAACTTTTCAATAATTATAGAACGTCACTTTTTGAATGTCATTTCACCACAGTTCAGTTTGGAATGGGATTTTAGTGCAGTGCTAGTGCGGTGTTCGTGTAGTGCAGGATATCACGTGATGAAGGTGTAATCGGCGGAGTAACACTGAATACACTATCATTTTATACCGAGTAAATGATGTCCGATCATCTTTACACCATTCGGGTACCAAAGGTGAGTTCGGAATGGGATTTTAGTACGGTGTTCGTGTAGTGCAAGGTTACATCACGTGATGACGGTGTAATACTGAATACATTATTATCTTGTATCGAGTGAATGGTGCCACACTCTCTTTATCGGACACCAAATTATTTCCAAACACAATTAAAGTGTACACCAAACATACTCTTACCAACTAACATACGTCACAGTGTCAATAGTGTCGACATTTTGTACCATTCCAAACTTACCTTAAGTTATTTCCAAACGCAAATAAACTGTACACGAAACTTACTCCCACCAATCAAAGAACGCCACAGTGTCAATAGTGTAAAAAGTGTCGACACTTCCTATCATTCCGAACCCAACTAGGGTCAGTATCGAGTTGTATTTCATTGTCGAATCGAAAGTAATTTTACTCTGACTGTTCCAAGTGCACTGACTTCGTTTTGATCTAGTGCAACTGTCAAATGGCGCCAATTTCAAACTATATTACTTAAATTAATTTATTTCAAATGCTTAAAACTATTGGAAAGTAAATTTCGAACTTAATTCTACTCTATTTCAATATCTTCGTGCGAAGTATGTGTCTTCCAAGACAAATAAGTGTTCCAAACGATGGCGACTCCTTGCACCAACAAAACCTGATAGTTTAATGGTACCAAATAGAAATTAACTAGTTGCACCGCAGGCCACAATTTCCAATTAGCCACCACAATGTCAGTATAATTAGCCTCTAATTCTTTTTTGATATGCGAAAACGATTTTCCATTCATCAGGTTGAGGTTGGTAACGAAAACTACCAAAAAACTTGGGGCGAAGATTAGTTGGTCACAAGCGACTTTTTTCAGGGTGGTTATCGACGAGGATTGGGTGCCGAATTTGCGGGCCAGGGTGCGGTACCAAAGGCTCAAAGATGGACCCTGAAAATTTAAAAATAGTTACGTCCGTTGAATGCACTCAAAATATCGATAGTCAAAAGGGTTTATCGATATTATTTATCAATTTTTGTTTATTCTCGGCTCTTGAATTTGTCAAAGAAGAAAGTTCAAGAGCCTGGAATAGAAAAAATATGAATATCTTGTAAATGTAATTATTTTGCAAGATTAGCTGGGTTCGGCTATTCAGCTCGGAGTTAGAGTGGAGTGAACAGAGCCAATGGAGTTACTCCTAATACAATAAAAAGCATTGTAAAAAGCAATACCCGAACGGCTGGAGTGCGAATGGAGTCACTCGGAGTGCACGGAGTGAGCAAGCCGAACCAACCTATCATTATCGATATGCAAAACGAAGAACAACGTATCGATAATCTTTCCTCCGATGTATCGACTATTCTAAACACAACATACATGAACATAGCCTCAAAAGTTAAAAAATTTTCCTTTGAAACTTACCACAAAAACAGTACCTAGCAGCATAAATTTGGCAGTCCTAACAGGTTGGTACTTTTTCAAATTTTTACCTTCGACCAGCGTCTGAGCGACAACATCGCCAACGCCCATTAACAGCCCTGTCTGAACCGCTTGCACCACCATAAAATGATTTTTTAACAATTTCTGATACGTTTTTATAAGCGACATTTTGACTAAAATAAGGTTACAATTTGTGCGTGCTAGAAAGAGATAGCTATATTGTAGTATTGTTTTAATTTGAGGTTAGTTTTGTCAAAATTCTCAGTCAAAAAAGGGTCAAATGAATAAATTGTGGCAATTGACACGCAATTTACTAAGAAATCGATTATTTATATTGCAACCCTTGTTCAATGTAAAAAGATTATCGCTTGTCAAGGCCCCAAAAATGCGTTTTGCCCCGTTTTCTATTGGTGCAATATTTCCCTATACCAAAACGGATTTGGAAGATGACGTTTTCAAGGCCTTTGTTGAAGGCGAAGCCGCAATTATCGATATAATGAATGAGCTAAAAAAGTCGATAATAACAGTTTCCAAAGAGTATCGTAACTGTATTGGGCAGCAAATCGATTTGATTAAACGTTCAGGAGATGTCGCCTCTGATGCTTTGCCAGAATTCAGAATTTTGGCTAGTCAGTTGAGTAATGAGCTTAATGAATATGTGATTTTGTTGAAGACTATTGGAGAAATTGCGTATGATCAGACAATGGTTGGGCTGATGTTGGAAAAAAACAGTTTGGAGAGTATTTTGAAGACGTACAAAGAGTTGGAGATTTTGTTGCTGCAAGAATTCGAAGCTAATAAAAGAAAAGAGTTGGAATTGTTGGAAGTTAACATTGCTAATATGCCAATTAGAAATAAATAACTATTTGTAGATAAAAATGTTGTATTTTATAAGATTTCTATCTCAGGCATTTTTGTTAAAGTTGGCCATGGAATTGTCATTTGTCAAAAGTAGGTGGCTTTGGAAATTATGTCAATTGTCAACAGTGTCAAAATTCGATAATTACAGGTTTCTCTAAAAATTATGAAAGAGTACAAATTCATTATTTGGCTTTTCGAAAGTTGATTTTTCTAGAATTTCTTATAGTGTTGTTTTCCACTGGATCACTTTGAAATTTCAGTATCGTAATCTTTCTCTTTTTACCTGGAAAATTTCAAAATTTTCCCTTAATTGGTTTTTCCAAAAAATATCATAATGTGACACAGTGTATGTTCATTTTTTGAGTCATTAAAAGTTAATTTTTCTAGAATTTCTTGTGGCGTTGTTTTTCACCGGATGAATTTGAAATTTTAGTATAATGAGCTCCTCATTTTCCTCCTTTTGCTCGTAAAGTTTCAAAAATTTCCCCTCTCTAGTTTCTCCAAACAAGATCAAAATATGGAAAAGTGCGTTTTAAAAATGCTATTATTTTATCATAGACAGCTTTGGAAATTACGTCACTTGTCACTTGTCACTGTCAAAAATGACGTTGCCAATTGTCAAAAATAATAACACTAATTCTCTTGTTTTAGTAGGATGAGTTGTCAAAAGGGTAGTACCGTCCGTACCAGGCCTCAAAAGTACAAAAACCGTAGCGTTTTCAAAAATTCGCTGCACGACACGAGCCAAAAAACCAAATCCATAAATTCCACTCATATTTCGCACGTTTGCCAACGGTGCAAGGAAATCATCGAGTGGAAAATCAGGTACAAAAAGTACAAACCTTTGACTCAGCCTAAGAAATGCGTCAAATGCGAACAGAAAACTGTAAAACGAGCTTACCATATCATGTGCGATCCTTGCGGACAAAAGTTGGGTAAGTCTTATATGTCAAAATCATACGTATGCCTTTTGGTTTGAAAAATGCCCCTGCCACATACACTTTGAAAACTCATATCTTGAAAACTGCTTGAGATATCGATTTCAAACCTGTTTTATCTTGAAGAGCATTTAATTTTGATTCGAAACGGTTAACTTTGGTATAAAATTTGAGAAATATTCATTGATTTTCTGTATACACATGTATGCCTTTTGGTTTGAAAAATGCTCCTGCCACATACACTTTGAAACCTCATATCTTGAAAACCACTTGAGATATCAATTTCAAACCTGTTCTATCTTGGAGAGCATTCAATTCTGATTCGAAATTGTTAACTTTAATATAAAATTTGAGAAATATTCATTGATTTTCTGTATACACATGTATGCCTTTTGGTTTGAAAAATGCTCCTGCCACATAGGTACACTTTGAAGCCTCATATCTTGAAAGCCACTTGAGATATCGATTTCAAACCTGTTCTAACTTGAAGAGCATTTAATTTTGATTCGAAACGGTTAACTTTGGTATAAAATTTGAGAAATATTCATTGATTTTCTGTATACACATGTATGCCTTTTGGTTTGAAAAATGCTCCTGCCACATAGGTACACTTTGAAGCCTCATATCTTGAAAGCCACTTGAGATATCGATTTCAAACCTGTTCTATCTTGAAGATCATTCAATTCTGATTCGAAATTGTTAACTTTAGTATAAAATTTGAGAAATATTCATTGATTTTCTGTATACACATGTATGCCTTTTGGTTTGAAAAATGCTCCTGCCACATAGGTACACTTTGAAGCCTCATATCTTGAAAGCCACTTGAGATATCGATTTCAAACCTGTTCTAACTTGAAGAGCATTTAATTTTGATTCGAAACGGTTAACTTTGGTATAAAATTTGAGAAATATTCATTGATTTTCTGTATACACATGTATGCCTTTTGGTTTGAAAAATGCTCCTGCCACATAGGTACACTTTGAAGCCTCATATCTTGAAAGCCACTTGAGATATCGATTTCAAACCTGTTCTATCTTGAAGATCATTCAATTCTGATTCGAAATTGTTAACTTTAGTATAAAATTTGAGAAATATTCATTGATTTTCTGTATACACATGTATGCCTTTTGGTTTGAAAAATGCTCCTGCCACATAGGTACACTTTGAAGCCTCATATCTTGAAAGCCACTTGAGATATCGATTTCAAACCTGTTCTATCTTGAAGAGCATTTAATTTTGATTCGAAACGGTTAACTTTGGTATAAAATTTGAGAAATATTCATTGATTTTCTGTATACACATGTATGCCTTTTGGTTTGAAAAATGCTCCTGCCACATAGGTACACTTTGAAGTCTCATATCTTGAAAACCGCTTGAGATATCGATTTCAAACCTGTTCTATCTTGAAGAGCATTCAATTCTGATTCGAAATTGTTAACTTTAGTATAAAATTTGAGAAATATTCATTGATTTTCTGTATACACATGTATGCCTTTTGGTTTGAAAAATGCCCCTGCCACATACACTTTGAAAACTCATATCTTGAAAACTGCTTGAGATATCGATTTCAAACCTGTTCTATCTTGAAGAGCATTCAATTCTGATTCGAAATTGTTAACTTTAGTATAAAATTTGAGAAATATTCATTGATTTTCTGTATACACATGTATGCCTTTTGGTTTGAAAAATGCTCCTGCCACATAGGTACACTTTGAAGTCTCATATCTTGAAAACCGCTTGAGATATCGATTTCAAACCTGTTCTATCTTGAAGAGCATTCAATTCTGATTCGAAATTGTTAACTTTAGTATAAAATTTGAGAAATATTCATTGATTTTCTGTATACACATGTATGCCTTTTGGTTTGAAAAATGCTCCTGCCACATAGGTACACTTTGAAGCCTCATATCTTGAAAACCACTTGAGATATCGATTTCAAACCTGTTCTATCTTGAAGAGCATTTAATTTTGATTCGAAACGGTTAACTTTGGTATAAAATTTGAGAAATATTCATTGATTTTCTGTATACACATGTATGCCTTTTGGTTTGAAAAATGCTCCTGCCACATAGGTACACTTTGAAGTCTCATATCTTGAAAACCGCTTGAGATATCGATTTCAAACCTGTTCTATCTTGAAGAGCATTCAATTCTGATTCGAAATTGTTAACTTTAGTATAAAATTTGAGAAATATTCATTGATTTTCTGTATACACATGTATGCCTTTTGGTTTGAAAAATGCTCCTGCCACATAGGTACACTTTGAAGTCTCATATCTTGAAAACCGCTTGAGATATCGATTTCAAACCTGTTCTATCTTGAAGAGCATTCAATTCTGATTCGAAATTGTTAACTTTAGTATAAAATTTGAGAAATATTCATTGATTTTCTGTATACACATGTATGCCTTTTGGTTTGAAAAATGCTCCTACCACATAGGTACACTTTGAAGCCTCATATCTTGAAAACCACTTGAGATATCGATTTCAAACCTGTTCTATCTTGAAGAGCATTTAATTTTGATTCGAAACGGTTAACTTTGGTATAAAATTTGAGAAATATTCATTGATTTTCTGTATACACATGTATGCCTTTTGGTTTGAAAAATGCTCCTACCACATAGGTACACTTTGAAGTCTCATATCTTGAAAACCGCTTGAGATATCGATTTCAAACCTGTTCTATCTTGAAGAGCATTCAATTCTGATTCGAAATTGTTAACTTTAGTATAAAATTTGAGAAATATTCATTGATTTTCTGTATACACATGTATGCCTTTTGGTTTGAAAAATGCTCCTGCCACATAGGTACACTTTGAAGCCTCATATCTTGAAAGCCACTTAAGATATCGATTTCAAACCTGTTCTATCTTGAAGAGCATTTAATTTTGATTCGAAACGGTTAACTTTGGTATGAAATTTGAGAAATATTCATTGATTTTCTGTATACACATGTATGCCTTTTGGTTTGAAAAATGCTCCTACCACATAGGTACACTTTGAAGCCTCATATCTTGAAAACCACTTGAGATATCGATTTCAAACCTGTTCTATCTTGAAGAGCATTTAATTTTGATTCGAAACGTTTAACTTTGGTATAAAATTTGAGAAATATTCATTGATTTTCTGTATACACATGTATGCCTTTTGGTTTGAAAAATGCTCCTACCACATAGGTACACTTTGAAGCCTCATATCTTGAAAACCACTTGAGATATCGATTTCAAACCTGTTCTATCTTGAAGAGCATTTAATTTTGATTCGAAACGGTTAACTTTGGTATAAAATTTGAGAAATATTCATTGATTTCCTGTATACACATGTATGCCTTTTGGTTTGAAAAATGTCCCTGTCACATACACTTTGAAGTCTCATATCTTGAAAACCGCTTGAGATATCGATTTCAAACCTGTTCTATCTTGAAGAGCATTCAATTCTGATTCGAAATTGTTAACTTTAGTATAAAATTTGAGAAATATTCATTGATTTCCTGTATACACATGTATGCCTTTTGGTTTGAAAAATGCTCCTGCCACATAGGTACACTTTGAAGCCTCATATCTTGAAAGCCACTTGAGATATCGATTTCAAACCTGTTCTATCTTGAAGAGCATTTAATTTTGATTCGAAACGGTTAACTTTGGTATAAAATTTGAGAAATATTCATTGATTTTCTGTATACACATGTATGCCTTTTGGTTTGCAAAATGCCCCTACCACATACACTTTGAAAACTCATATCTTGAAAACTGCTTGAGATATCGATTTCAAAACTGTTCTATCTTGAAGAGCATTTAATTTTGATTCGAAACGGTTAACTTTGGTATAAAATTTGAGAAATATTCATTGATTTTCTGTATACACATGTATGCCTTTTGGTTTGAAAAATGCTCCTGCCACATAGGTACACTTTGAAGCCTCATATCTTGAAAGCCATTTGAGATATCGATTTCAAACCTGTTCTATCTTGAAGAGCATTCAATTCTGATTCGAAATTGTTAACTTTAGTATAAAATTTGAGAAATATTCATTGATTTCCTGTATACACATGTATGCCTTTTGGTTTGAAAAATGCTCCTGCCACATAGGTACACTTTGAAGCCTCATATCTTGAAAGCCACTTGAGATATCGATTTCAAACCTGTTCTATCTTGAAGATCATTCAATTCTGATTCGAAATTGTTAACTTTAGTATAAAATTTGAGAAATATTCATTGATTTTCTGTATACACATGTATGTCTTTTGGTTTGAAAAATGCTCCTGCCACATAGGTACACTTTGAAGCCTCATATCTTGAAAGCCACTTGAGATATCGATTTCAAACCTGTTCTATCTTGAAGAGCATTTAATTTTGATTCGAAACGGTTAACTTTGGTATAAAATTTGAGAAATATTCATTGATTTTCTGTATACACACGTATGCCTTTTGGTTTGAAAAATGTCCCTGTCACATACACTTTGAAGTCTCATATCTTGAAAACCGCTTGAGATATCGATTTCAAACCTGTTCTATCTTGAAGAGCATTCAATTCTGATTCGAAATTGTTAACTTTAATATAAAATTTGAGAAATATTCATTGATTTTCTGTATACACATGTATGCCTTTTGGTTTGAAAAATGCTCCTGCCACATAGGTACACTTTGAAGCCTCATATCTTGAAAACCACTTAAGATATCGATTTCAAACCTGTTCTATCTTGAAGAGCATTTAATTTTGATTCGAAACGGTTAACTTTGGTATAAAATTTGAGAAATATTCATTGATTTCCTGTATACACATGTATGCCTTTTGGTTTGAAAAATGCTCCTGCCACATAGGTACACTTTGAAGCCTCATATCTTGAAAGCCACTTGAGATATCGATTTCAAACCTATTTTATCTTGAAGAGCATTTAATTTTGATTCGAAACGGTTAACTTTGGTATAAAATTTGAGAAATATTCATTGATTTTCTGTATACACATGTATGCCTTTTGGTTTGAAAAATGCCCCTGCCATATAGGTACACTTTGAAGCCCCATATCTTGAAAACCGCTTGAGATATCGATTTCAAACCTGTTCTATCTTGAAGAGCATTTAATTCTGATTGGAAACTGTTAACTTCAGTATAAAATTTGAGTTAAGAGTGAGTTTGATTGGTTGATTGTTTTAGGTGTTTGCTCCAAGTGTGACAAATCGAAAGAGGTAATTGAAGCTCCGCCCAGTGAAAAGGAACAATTTCAATTGGACGAGGAAATGAAGGAAATGCTCAAATCTTTACCTGAAAGGAAACGACGTACTTTCCTTCGCTACATGAATAAGAGTAAGGAAGAAGAAAAAACTGACCAAAAAGATGATATTTTGAAGAAACTGAATGAGCTGAAAGTTAATGAGGAGGAGGAGGATGATGATGAGGAGGATGATGATGATGATTTTAGTGAATAAAATTTTAATCCAAAATGAGAGTTTTATTTAATAAAAGTCAAAATAATGCGTTTAATAAACTTAAAAATAGCATTCATAAAACCAGTCACAAAATATTATGCCTGAATTTCAAGTGATTGACATGTCACGATCATTTTGACAGATAAACCATTAATTAAACGTTATTTGTCTTAATTGACGTTATCTGTCAAAATGACCAACTAGTCGATCACTATAAATTGGCTATAATGTATTTAAAAAAAGAACTACAAAATAATAAAACATCTTAATTAAATGATTAAAAATGAACAGTTAATAATGGCAAATTGCACCGACCATTTTAAAAGAGGTTTAACGATAATCGACGTTTAAAGTGACATTTTTACCTGCAAAAATCTCATTTTAAACGTTGGTTATCGTTAAACTTCCCTTAAAATGTTCGGTGCAAACGGCCATAAGTGAAAAACTCAATAGATTTGCAATAACTTGAAACTGTCACTTGTCATTTTAAAAATAATCAACGTCACATACATAAATCGTTTCCGATTGATTCAATGTGGGCTAAGAGTATGTCTATCTCTTTCTTTCAGCCTGTAAAAGAAACAGATAGAAATAGATTTTCTCCCAACCGGAAATGCCAATTTAAATAAAAACATGAGTTTTCACAAATAAAAATGTTTACATACAAGGATGCAAGAAATTAGTCACAGGTGACGACAAAAACATCCCAGCACTAGAATTATTAATTCTCGCATTAAGAAAATCTTCGGCCCTGTAAGATTTGGCCATCAAAGAGTTGTAGGCCAGTGACGTCATCGGAATAGGTGAACGATGATTGGGCGAAAAATCGGGCGGGAAAAAAAATTGCGGTTGGAACATGTTGGGCATGATGGGCGTCATGTTGGGCGTCGCGACGCTTATGGGCGAAACATCGGACGATTTTCTTACTAAGTGCTGTTGAGGTACCGTAAGGTACTTGAGGTACGGCAACGGACTGACGATTACCAACTGATGTTTTGGAGAATTTGTAGGCGCTTTCACTTGCAATAATTTGCGCAAATGTTGGTTTTGTAATTCTTCACGACACATTGCTTTTTTCTGAGCAATGAGTAGTTTTAGCTGTTGACGTATGACAGTTATATCTTGAGCGGTTTGTTTGTTGCGACTTATAGCGGTTGCGTCCGCTTTATGTTTGGTCAATGTTGCTATTGCTTCAGCGTTTTCTGTTGCGTGGGCGAACATCAATGCAGTGACACCTAAAAGAAAAAATCTAAAATGTCTGAATAAAGCAGTGTTGCCAATTATTTTTACCTGTATCTAAGGTGGGCCAATTAATATTAAAGTCATTTTGAATCAAAAACTCTAAAATTTCCGGCCGCTTGTAAAGTACCGCCAACGAAATCACAGAAAGACGTCGCTCGATTATTCTTCTTGAAATGCCACCTGTCAAAAAATGCTCCAAAAGATACTTGATCATGTCCAAATTCCCGCTGGCAATGGAAATTTGAAAAACATTCAAACCTATAAAAACCAAAATTAAATATACAACTTGGCAACATTGTATAAAATTTACCGAATCTGTTAGTCAAAGTGCAATTGGCGCCTCGTTGCAACAAAAGTTTCACCGTTTCGAAATGTCCGTTTCGGGCGGCCATCATCAGGGGCGTCCAGCCGCAAAAGTTGGCGGGGTCGACGATGTTTGATTCTTTGTGGAGGTAAGTGGCAACGCCGCCGACGTCGTTTTTTGCCGCCATAAAGTGCAGGGGGGTGTTTAAGTCGTTGTCTATTAGTTTAGGTTGGCGGTCGTAGATGGATTTGATTGGTCTAAAATCATCAGTAATTGTATTAGTGGGGAAAATTATGACATTAGGAAAGTCAGGGGCGTATCATACCACAATTCCAGAGGAAAATAACTCCATTGGAAGTTAACGAAAATCAACTAAATTAGGCATAAATGCACCATCTAACATTTTATTTTTTTTCTGGAAAACTATTTAAGAAAAAATTATGACATTTTCTGGAAAATAAGAAAAAGTCAGGGACGTATCATAGTAAAATTTCAAATTTTTCCAGTGGAAAATAACCCCATTGGTAATTAATGAAAATCAACTAAATTAGACATAAATGCACCATCTAACATTTTATTTTTTTTCTGGAAAACTATTAGGGGAAAATTATGACATTTTGTCGAAAAAAATAAGAAAATCAGGGGCGTATCATAGTAAAATTTTAAATTTTTCCAGTGGAAAATAACACCAGTGAAAATTAATGAATATCAACTAAATTACTAAATTAGGTATAAATGCACCATCCAACATTTTATTTTTTTTCTGGAAAACTATTCAAGGGAAAATTATGACATTTTCTCGAAAAAAATAAGAAAGTCAGGGGCGTATCATAGTGAAATTTCAAATTTTTCCAGTAGAAAATAACATCCTTGAAAATTAATGAAAATCAACTAAATTAGGCATAAATGCACCAACTAACATTTTATTTTTTTTCTGAAAAACTATTGAGGGGAAGATTATGACATTTTCTGGTAAAAAAGAAGAAAGTCAGAGGCGTATCATACTAAAATTTCAAATTTTTCCAGTGAAAAATATCCCCATTGAAAACTAATGAAAATCAATTAAATTAGTCATAAATGCACCATCTAACATTTTTTTTTCTGGAAAACCATTCAGGAGAAAATTACGACATTTTCTGGAAAACAAGAGGAAAGTCAGGGACGTATCATAGTAAAATTTCAAATTTTTCCAGTCAAAAATAGCCCCATTGGAAATTAATGAAAATCAACTAAATTAGGCATAAATGCACTATCTAACATTTTTTTTTTTTTTTTGGAAAACTATTGAGGGGAAAATTTTGAAATTTTCTGGAGAAAAAGAGGAAAATCAGGGGCGTATCATACTAAAATTTTAAATTTTTCCAGTAGAAAATAACACCATTGAAAATTAATGAAAATTAACTAAATTAGGCATAAATGTACCATCTAACATTTTTTTTTTCTGGAAAACCATTCACGAAAAAATTACGACATTTTCTGGAAAATAAGAGGAAAGTCAGGGGCGTATCATAGTAAAATTTTCAAATTTTTCCAGTGGAAAATAACACCTTTGTAAATTAATGAAAATCAACTAAATTAGGCATGAATGCACCATTTAGCATTTTATTTTTTTTCTGAAAAACTATTGAGGGGAAGATTATGACATTTTCTGGTAAAAAAGAAGAAAGTCAGAGGCGTATCATACTAAAATTTCAAATTGTTCCAGTGAAAAATAACCCCATTGAAAATTAATGAAAATCAATTAAATTAGTCATAAATGCACCATCTAACATTTTTTTTTCTGGAAAACCATTCAGGAGAAAATTATGACATTTTCTCGAAAATAAGAGGAAAGTCAGGGGCGTATCATAGTAAAATTTTCAAATTTTTCCAGTCAAAAATAGCCCCATTGGAAATTAATGAAAATCAACTAAATTAGGCATGAATGCACCATTTAGCATTTTATTTTTTTTCTGAAAAACTATTGAGGGGAAGATTATGATATTTTCTGGTAAAAAAGAAGAAAGTCAGAGGCGTATCATACTAAAATTTCAAATTTTTCCAGTGAAAAATATCCCCATTGAAAATTAATGAAAATCAATTAAATTAGTCATAAATGCACCATTTAACATTTTTTTTTCTGGAAAACCATTCAGGAGAAAATTATGACATTTTCTCGAAAATAAGAGGAAAGTCAGAGGCGTATCATACTAAAATTTCAAATTGTTCCAGTGAAAAATAACCCCATTGAAAATTAATGAAAATCAATTAAATTAGTCATAAATGCACCATCTAACATTTTTTTTTTCTGGAAAACCATTCAGGAGAAAATTATGACATTTTCTCGAAAATAAGAGGAAAGTCAGGGGCGTATCATAGTAAAATTTCAAATTTTTCCAGTCAAAAATAACCCCATTGGAAATTAATGAAAATCAACTAAATTAGGCATTGACATTTAAAATTTCAACGGTCAAAAAATATATGCTCTATCAATACTAAAACGACAGGCCTATTTAGCTGAAAAAAAAAGGTGGTATTTTAGGCGTACTATACTATAATGACCTTTGATAGTACATAGTACATAGCCATTCAATTTTAGTACAAATACTATAATTTTAGTACGGTTGGCAAAACTGCTTTTTCTCAGGTTAATGAAGAAAGATATAGAAATGCTTTATCGATTAATGAACTTTCAGATATACAGGGTGTTCCGAAATTAATGCACCAAATTTTTATGGCATATTCTACGTGGAAAATAAATCCTAATTTCCTATATAAACATATGTCCAGAAACACTTCCTTTTCGAGATACAGGGTGTTGAAATTCTAAGAAAAAAACTATTTTTCCATCATAACTTTCAAACCACTTTAGATATGTCATTGAAATTTTGTGCACTGCTTTCAAGCAACAAAAGACATTTTTTGATGTGAAATTATTTTTTTTTTAAATCACCAGATTTTCATAAGAATATTTTTCAAGAAAAAAATGGTGCGCCACTGCTTTTTCCTGAAATAAAAATCATTTTTGAAATTCCCATTCAATTTGAAACAAATTTGATCTCTACACTTTTTTCCGAAAGAAGCAGCGATTTCAAGTAAAAATATAAAGAACCATGTTGATGCATGGCGAAATCGCCAAAATTATGATTAAAATGCTAAACAATAAACACCTGTTTCAAGTTATTTTTGTGACGTCACTGGTATTTTTTTTTTTTTTTCAAATATTTCAGATCAAAAAATGTCATTTGCTGCTTGAGAGCATTGTACAAAATATCAATGGAATATCTAGGGTGGTTTGAAAATTATTTTTTTTTCTTATAATTTCAACACTATCTCAGAAAGGAAGCGTTTCCGGACATATGTTTATATAGGAAACTAGGGCTTATTTTCGATGTAGAACATGCCATACAAATTTGGTGCATTAATGTCGGAAAACCCTGTAAAACAATCAGTCAGCTGACATTTTTAATTCAAAAAATTCGCGGTTTATTTTTTAACTCAAAAATCGTTAAAAATATGAAAATGAACTCTTCATTTCTGAAAATTCCAGTAAAAAAATTGAAAATTCCTAAACAAAAATCTACAAAATGGCGTCTTGTAGTAGGTACTACAACGTGTAACTTACTTGCAATTTGAAGCTAACGAGCTTCGTTTGTTAGAGCCACTTTCACTTTCGTTCATGTTTTTATTTGTTAAATAATTACCACGGAAATATCAAAAATAGAAATTAAAATAAATTGTATAAAACTACGTCTTTATAATGGAGATCAAACGACTGACTGATTCCTAAAGGTTGTTTATGGCAAAGCCAAGACCCTTTTTTTTTTAGGAATTTTTTGTTTGTAATTTTATATTTTATGCAAATAAATATTTGAGATTCTATATGGTAGATGGAACAGGAAGGTACTTGCACAAAATTTGTATTTATGAATTTTCATCATCATGGTTTTCTGGTTGGAAAACTATATGAAAATGTCTTGGTTTTTTTAACTAACTACTGATTTTCAAGATTTTCTCATGTTGTTATTTTTCATCAAAATAATTTGAAATTCTCTTCCTTTTTCCACTCAAAAATTCTACATTCAATTTGCAAATATATCAAGACATATTTAATCTAAAAATGTGCAAGTAGTACCCGGTATCAATTGTAAAGGAAAAGCTTATCAGTAAAAACAACTATAAAATTTAATGATTCACAACTTGCAAATCAGCGCAAAGTTAATCACGCTTTGTTCCTAACAAACGCGCTATTATTTAATTTAAAATGGTACCTAATCGGCTAAAATTGACTCATCCAATACAGAGGTGGTACTATTGTTAAGATTTCACATTTAATATTGAGTTTCTAATATTGGTTTTTAAAAATCAAAATACTGGTTCCCTTTCTTTAATCAACATCTTTGCACTGACTGGTACCAAAAAAAAAAACTTCTCTTAGGCTGATGGTACTCGCGCGGATGATGATAAAAACGAGATTAGGATGCAAATAAAAGATTTAACGGTACTTATGTATGTGGTACCAGTGACGTAGGCTTCAAGTTAATAAGACATTTTTTTAAAAAAGTTTTGTATTTTATTATACGAAGATAAAATGTTGTACATTACATATAGATGCTCTAGAAAGCATAATTATGTAATAATTTGAAAAAAATTCTGTTATAGCTGGTTATTTGACTGTCAACTGTTAAAAGTACTATTAATCGTAGAAGGCTTTGGAAAAAAAAACAGTTGGTATTACTGACAGGGGGTAAATAGGGCGGAACATGAATATATCTCTCCCTGTCTATTACATTTTGAACTGTATTTTTCATATCGTTTCACCGTTTTTATCTTCCTCAAACGAAAAAGCTCATATTTATCTTGGTAGGCTCATTACCGACAACATTGACAGTTAGGTTTTTTTTAAGCCATATACCTACTCGAAAATAATATACCATATTTCCCATGTGAGGATTTTTGAGAATGCCCGATTCATTGGTTGTACTTGCAATGTTGCCAAGATGTCATATTTAGCTTAGTTTTTTCGAATGAAAGTCCCTCTATTACTGAAACCTCTAAATGCCAAACTACCATTAGACTTGGTTTTTGAAATATGGCAACGCAACTTTTTTTGTTATTTATTTGTATCAAGATTATTTGAAAGAGGGAGGTTGTCTAATAATTTTTATGACGTCATCTGTATGCCTAAACGTAATGCAAATCTCCATAAGGCACTCCAGATGCATCATCAAGTAACCTATTATCAGACGTTACCAGGAACCTTGATTTTGTATCTTGTTTCTTTCAAATAGTTTCTTTTACCTTATATTTGTTATTGCTTTTTCAGCCCAAAGACACTGGTAGGAAATATTGTACATTTTTCTAAAGCCTGTTCTAGAATATCTACGCAACCATTTCCGTACATTTCAGTTGTGATACCATATTTCAACAACCAAGTCAAATGGCGGTTTGACGTTTAAAGATTTCACGATATCTTAGAAACAGTAAACTTGGCAACATTGCAAATACGACTTTTGAATTGGGCATTCCATAAAAAAATCCCAAAAATTTCTCAAATGCTTTCTGAACATCATAAATTTTTAACCATTGCAACCATCAGTGTTGAATTTGTGAAATTACACGATATGCTGGTCAAATTACACGTTTTTACACGCTTTCAATTACACGATTTTTACACACGATCTTGGTACTTATTTCGTCAATCCAAGAAGCAAGTATCATATTATTTTTTGTGATTTATGAATTTGGGAAATGGGCTAAGGGCCGAATTTATAGTTGTTCCTTGGCTCTTCCTTGGAGGTCGTGGAGTTTAGAATGGACACTTGCTATTATTTGACAAGTTAGTCATGGCAATTCTAAACGTTCGAGGCTTGCTTGAGGTCTGAGGAAACCTCAAGGAGCGACTATAAATTTGGCCCTAAATCCAGTCAAATCTGAGGGTAAATGCTCCTAACACTACAGTCTAGCCTATCGTCATAAGGCCTGTGTAGTTTAAGCTATTAAGCGCCCCCACCATACCAAAGCACCAGTGATGACGTAGCGTGTCGCTTCTCGTCTTGACGTAAAATGTTTGTACCACAGTTAAATAATATTTTTCATCATTAATGTATATTCTTAACTACGACCGCTGACGCAAACTGCTAACGTTGCTGTTGCCGTTGATGTCGGCAACGGTGCAATAACACCATATGAACTTGATTCCAAAAATCGAGTTCGATAAGCAAGTGTGTATTGTCCTTAGCCATAATGGTAGCAAACAGCTGACGACTTAGTTAATGACATCGACAATGGTTCTATACCATATAACCGCGATTACTGAAAACGAGGCCGATAAGCAATGTATGTATTATCCTTGGGCATAAGGGTAGTCACATGACAGACTCTTTGACAAACAAAAAAGATGATGGAATGGAATGCAAGGGAAGAGAAAACGTCCTATTCATGTCACAATGGGGCCCTGGCTTTAGATTGGAAAGCCGCGAAGCAGAACAAAAACAGAGAAAGTCAAATTTTTCAAATTACACGCAAAATACACGCTTTTTGTTTATGTTCGAAAAATACACGCAGGCCAATCGAAATATACGCAAATCGTGTAATTACACGCTTATTGGCAACACTGGCAACCATACTAAATTCTGGCTTTTGTAATTTGGATCAAAGGTTGTGGTGTAAAAGAAGGAAGTTACCTGATAACTTTTATGACGCCATCTGTTAGCCTAAAGATAATGCAAATCTTCATAAAAACCATCTGATGACGTCATCTGTTTAGCATTATCAGACAAGTTGTACATTACATATAGACGCCCTAGAAAGCATAATTATGTAATAATTAGAAAAAATTTCTGCTATGAAACATCTGACTGTCAACTGTCAAAAGTATTATTTTAATCGTAGAAGGCTTTGGAAATTAAGTCAATAACAACCTGTCAAAACATAAATTCCATATGGCTGCAATAACGGTCAAAAATCTGTGATGTATGTTTGTTTTTTTGTTTATACAATACGAAAATTATTAATCTCAAGCAATAGAAAATCACATATTGAAACTCCACAAATTACACGGAATACAAATCGTCATTGTTTGACCATGGCCGCCATATTGATTGAATTGCCCTATTGTCAAATTCAAAATTCAAAATTGACTCAAACGACAATTATTTCCCGTTCTATAGTCTATTTGTAAATGTGAGGTAGTTTTAAATCAATGTCATAATCGACTAACCATAGGCGTCCCATATATTTTCCGAATAAGTTAATGTATAATACATAAAAAAAAAAGTGTACATGATATATGTTTTGACATAAATCAAACAATATCCATGTTGAATAAAATTCTTATGAGAAACTAGAAATTTAATTTGTCTCCCAGGGATAAATGGATTATAGTTCTGTAATTGGAAAATTGGTATTTTTAACAAGCAAAATTCTGGTATTTTTTCGTACGCTACTGGTTGTTGATCCCCTACCAAGGCAGTGTCCCATCGTTTATGTCCATCAGTTTATAAATTGCGCGTCTCATCGTTGCCGCATTTCACAGTTAATTAAATCGTTAGAGCGTGAAGACTGAAGAAGAGCGAATTTAAGCGGTTTTATTTTAGCTTTTTCTACACGTAAAAATGCTTCGAAAGGTGTTTTTCGTTTGTGTTTTGACGGTGTTCGGAACCAGTGCTGATTTGTTCAGGTAAGAATTTTTGATTTTTTCGATTTTTACAGTTAGTAGTTCTCATTTGGAAGCTACAAAAAAGCTAATTTTTCCAATATTTCTGACAGTATTAGGACATCAACAAATCCTAGTAGGCAATTTTTCTCTAGTGTCATTTTTACCAAGGTTATTTAAAAGAGGGAGGTTGTCTGATAACTTTTATGACGTCATCTGTATGCCTAAACATCCATAAGGCACCCCAGATATGTTATCAAGTTACCCATTACCAAACACCCTATTAAACCTTAAATTTTAACCCCCTTTTGAAATTAATAAATAATAACAAAGAATATCCTTGAAGAAGAGATAACCAAAAATAGCAACAAACTTGAACTATGCCCTTTATTTATTTATTTGCATTTGTTGTTATCGTTACGGTCAATGAAACGAGCCTTCTAGAAAATTAACCGCCGGAAATTATGAATTTTGTATCTGAGAACTAAGAAACCCTATAAATAGAAACTCGTTTTTTTTTTTCAAAGGGCTTGTTCAGGATTTGACAATTTATTGTAAATTGACAGATAATTACAAATTCAAAATGGTCAAAGTCAAGGTTATTGCATTATTTAATATTTTCGTCGTCCAAGGTTGTTTTCAAATTATCATAAATCTCGAAAACAATGGGATTTGTCATCGCCATTATTCACTTTATTCGCTAAACGATATGAAAGAGTTCTAGGAATTTAAAAATCGATTTAGGACCGGTTTATTTATAGTTTAGCTCTTGGTTAATTAATTACCATTAGTTAATTGACAACTAAACTAGACAATCAGCCAATGATAAACCGGTCCTTAGCTTACGGTTACGTCATTGACGGTTACATGTTCCAAATCAAATCCCTGATCGGTTTTTCAGTAACTGTCATTCTGATTCAAATCAACTGTCAGTGTCAAAATCACTTTTTCGGTCTTAAACCGAATTTTCATGACGAATGTAGTTCATCCAAGGACAAACCATAGTTCGTCTTGTGACGTCATGAGTTTGAACTACTACTCCGTGGAACATACGATGATGAGTTCCGAAGTTATCATTTGGGAAAAACCTCGTGGGACACCCTGTATTATGATTAATCAATCACTTGTCAAATGTCGATAATCACATACTGACAGCTGACTTATTTTCTTTCAGTGATTTGCGTCTTTTGTCCGATTCGGCGGAGCCGAACTTTCCAGTGTTCGATTTCGAACGGCCTCAATTTCAAGCCAGACAATCGTCTGAATCTTCCAGCAACAAAGATCGTGAACCACTGGCACCCGACTACAAAGATCCAGTAATAGCAGGTATTGGCGCCATCTATTGACATTTGACACTTGGCCTACTATATTGTCTGATTTTATTGTAGATCCTGATGAAATAAACAAGGACAAACCGGTTTTGAATCCCAAGAAAAAAGACAAGCAAGGTCCTAAATATCCGGTGATTGCCGGTATAGGGGGCGGCATTGTCGACATCGATGCCGGTTCGGATGGGTTGCAGACGTTTTCTAGCCCGTTCGGGCCCGAATTTGAATTTCCCGCCTTGCCGACCGGTTTAGGCAGGCCGGGTAGTGGGTTCGGGTTCGGTGGGTTGTTCGGATTGGACGACGGAAAAAAATGGTGGAAAGGGTAAGTGGATTGTCATAATTTTTTCGATTAAGATGACACTTTTAACAAAAGTTCACATTATTTTTTATTAGAATTTTTTAATTTAGTAATATTCAATATGGCGCCGTTGGCATGACAAACTTGACAACCGTTAAGGTACGTTTACATTCGATTACAATTCAAATTACAATCAATTGGAATTGTAAACGTACCCGGGCCTCATCGGCGCCATATTGTATATTAATAAATTCACCTAACGTCAAAGACTAATCACGTGGAGCCTGTCATTTTTATGCTCGCACAAAATAAACCAAACTCGTCTAGTAACAATAATATTTTCTAACAATTGACATAATTTCCTAAAAATAGAATTTCGTTATTTTCGGTAAGGTTTTATGAGAAAGTTATGGTGACATCATTCCACTTTCTATTGAATGAATGAATCCGTTAATTAAAAATAAACAATAAATGAAAACAAATATTCGATTATACAGGGTTATCAACATTAAATAAGAAAAAAAAACAGTTGGTATCACTGACAGTAGGTGAATAAGGTGGAACATGTATCTCTCCCTGTCTTCTTACATTTGAAGCTGTATTTTCCATAGTAGGCTCATTTTCGACAACTTTGACAGTTAGGTTTTTTTTAAGAGAAATACCTACTAATACCCACTTGAAAATAATGTACTATATTTCCCATCTGAGGGTTTTTGGGAATGCCCGATTCATTGGTTGTATTTGCAATGTTGCCAAAATGCCGTATTCAGCCTGATTTTTTTTTAAAATGAAAATCCTTCTATTACTAAAACCCTTAAATTCCAAACTTTCATTTAACTTGTATTTTGAAATATGACAACACAGCTTTTTTGTATATTGTTTCTTGTACGTGTTTTCAGCATAAGGACACTGGTAGGAAATACATTTTTCTAAAGCCTGTTCTAAAATATCTACAAGACAATTTTCATACATGTCCACTGTGTTGCCATATTTCAACAACCAAGTCAAATGGATGACGTTTAAAGGTTTAATATTATCATAGAAACGGTAAACTTGGCAACATTGCAAATACCACTTTTAAATCAGGCATTCCATAAAAAAATCCCAAAAATTTCTCAAGCGCTTTCTGAACATTACAAATTTTTGACCATATTGAATTTTGGCATTTATGATTTGGATCAAGATTGTGGTTTAAAAGAGGGAGGTTATCTGATAACTACTATAACGTCATCTGTAAGCTTAAAGGTAATTCAAATCACCACCTGATGACGTCATCCTGTTTGCCATACCAGACAAACAATTGAAATATTGTCAATGATATCGGCAACGTTGCCGAAATTTGTTCTAAATGAAGTCTCGATTGAATTCTAATTAGTTAATTCGAATCAGCTGATAATTCAAGATGGCAACGTGGTCATAACAAATTTGACGACTGCGAAAGTGCGTTCACATTCAATTCCAATTGATTGCAACTTTAATAGGGAATTGAATATAAACACGCCTTTACGGTTATCAGGTATGTTATTCCATTCCCACGGCGCCATATTGAATTAGGAGAATGTCAAAATATCCCTGTATCGCGCAATCCCTCTCTCATTTGCACTGCTGACTCGCTGACTCTTTCTTTCTCTCTCACTTGGCCGAACTTGACTCGAGCGTCTCGAGCCAACTGTATCCTACTGAATGAGCGTTAACAATTCGGACGTGACGGCTTATTCTCTATTTAAATAAACTTAGAAGAAAACGGAAATTCAAGAGCCGGGAATAGATAAAAATTGAAACGAAAAAACTGAGAATTACCTAAGAGAAGGAAAATTGGCAATATCGCAAATACCATCATTGAATCGGGCATTCCATAAAAATTCTCAGGTAGAAAATTTTTGTACATTTTTCTTAAGTGCGTCCTAAATTCACAAATTTTTGACCATTACCGCCTCCTGGCATTTGTGGTTTGGATCAAGGTTGTTGTTTAAAAGAGGGAGGTTGCCTGATAACTTTCATGTCGTCATCTATATGCAAATCTTCATAAGAACCACCTGATGACGTCATCTGTCTGCTATTACCAGACAAGCAATTAAAATGTTGCCAATGATATCAGCAACGTCGCCATAATTTGTTCTAAATGAAGTTTCGATTGAATTCTAAATAGGTAATTCGAATCAGCTGATAATTCAAGATGGCAACGTGGTCATAACAAATTTGACGACCATGATGAAGGTGTGTTCACGTTCAATTCCAATTGATTGCAACTTCAATAGGAATTATATATAAACGCACCTTCACAGTTGTCAGGTGTGTTATTTCCACGGTGCCATATTGAATGGAGAGAACGTCATCAAATCCGCCTATCGAGCTATTTCTTTTTCATTTGCACTGCTAACTGTCTCTCTCTCTTTCTTGCTTGGCTGAAGTCGACTCGAGCCGACTGCATCCGACCGAATGAGCGTTAACAATTCGGGCGTGACGATCCATTCTCTATTCAGAGAAACTTAGAAGAAAATGGAAATTCAAAAGCCAAGAATAGACAAAAATTGAGATAGGAAAGCTGAGAATTACCTAAGAGAAGAAATGTTGAAAAATTGAGAAAGAAAATGTGTGCTGCCGTAATTCAAAAACCAAAGTTGAATGTAGATTTGACGTTTAAAGGTTTAACGGTATCTTAGAAACGGTAAAATTGGCAACATTGCAAATACCACTATTGAATCGGGCATTTTCAGAAATTCCGCAGTAGGAAATATTAGCCGTACGACAACCCTCTATAGGGTCATTGACTAAATTTTGATTAATAAGTAACTTTTTTTTTACGTTCTTGACAATGAAATACTTTTTTAAATGGAACACTCCGTATAGTATTACATTTTTGAATTCCTAATTTCTTAATAGAACACCCTCTGTATATTTCAAATAATTGAATCGGGCATTCCCAAAAACCCCCAGGGTACCTATTCTTGAAACCAACATTCTCATGATTGCTCTGTCTTTCTTAATGATAATATGAGTAACAAAGACGGAACACTCGTTTCCATGGGAACGGTGTTTTCTTGTTTCAAGAATAGGGGCCGAATAGGAAATATTAGGCAAGTTCGGTTAATCCGATGACCGGCCCCCACGTGATCAGTTTTATTACTTCAAATGAAAGATCACATGATTGAACATCTGTCAACAGTGTCGTCTTTTAATCGAACTTGCCTATTGTACATTTTTCTTTTGACATTTTAGACAGTTTCCATACATAAAGACAACTCTGTCAAATTGTGGTTATTTTGATATTTTTCAACAAATCGTGCATAAAAATGTCAAAGTAGTTCATGACACTTCTAAATTGAAAATAACGATCTCGCTTTTGATAATAAATTGACAGAATTTCCATAGCCTACTATGATAAAACGATGTTCCATAGCCACCTTTGATGTAAAAAATAGCCCTGTCAAAAATTGAAAAAATTGCACTGTGACGTCATAGAATAGAGTATTGCCATTTCGCATCTTGTATTTCATGTCAACAGTGTCGTCTTTTAATTTGTGGAAGAGCAACCAAACTGGCCTATTGGGTATACTTTGAAGTGTTCTGACCGTTTCCATGCATAACAACCACCCTGTATAATTCTGGTACTTTTGATATTTTTTAACTTCTAAATTGACAGTATTCACAAAGCCACCTATTAAAAAAAAAAACAATATCACTTTTGATAATAAATTTGACAGAATTTCCATAGCCTACTATGATAAAACGATGTTCCATAGCCACCTTTGATGTAAAAAATAGCCCTGTCAAAAATTGAAAAACTTGCACGGTGACGTCATAGAATAGAGTACTGCTATTTCGTATCTTATATTTTCTGTCAATAGTGTCGTCTTTTAATTTGCGGAGGATCAACCGAACTGGCCTATTGGGTACTTTGAAGTGTTCTGAAATATTAGACCGTTTTTATGCATAACGACCACCCTGTATAATGTTGGTAATTTTGATATTTTTCAACTTTTAAATTGACAGTATTCATAAAGCCACCTATTAAAAAAAAACAACAATATCACTTTTGATAATAAATTGACAGAATTTCCATAGCCTACTATGATAAAACGATGTTCCATAGCCACCTTTGATGTAAAAAATAGCCCTGTCAAATATTGAAAAACTTGCACTGTGACGTCATAGAATAGAGTACTGCTATTTCGTATCTTATATTTTCTGTCAATAGTGTCGTCTTTTAATTTCCGGAGGATCAACCGAACTGGCCTATTGGGTACTTTGAAGTGTTCTGAAATATTAGACCGTTTTTGTGCATAACGACCACCCTGTATAATGTTGGTAATTTTGATATTTTTCAACTTTTAAATTGACAGTATTCATAAAGCCAACTATTAAAAAAAAAAAACAAGATCACTTTTGATAATAAATTTGACAGAATTTCCATAGCCTACTATGATAAAACGATGTTCCATAGCCACCTTTGATGTAAAAAAAATCCCTGTGTCAAAAATTGAAAAAATTGCACTGTGACGTCATAGAATAGAGTACTGCTATTTCGCATCTTATATTTTCTGTCAATAGTGTCGTCTTTTAATTTGCGGAGGATCAACCGAACTGCCCTAATGGGTACTTTGAAGTGTTCTGAAATATTAGACCGTTTTTGTGCATAACGACCACCCTGTATAATGTTGGTAATTTTGATATTTTTCAACTTTTAAATTGACAGTATTCATAAAGCCAACTATTAAAAAAAAAAACAAGATCACTTTTGATAATAAATTTGACAGAATTTCCATAGCCTACTATGATAAAACGATGTTCCATAGCCACCTTTGATGTAAAAAATAGCCCTGTCAAAAATTGAAAAACTTGCACTGTGACGTCATAGAATAGAGTACTGCTATTTCGTATCTTATATTTTCTGTCAATAGTGTCGTCTTTTAATTTCCGGAGGATCAACCGAACTGGCCTATTGGGTACTTTGAAGTGTTCTGAAATATTAGACCGTTTTTGTGCATAACGACCACCCTGTATAATGTTGGTAATTTTGATATTTTTCAACTTTTAAATTGACAGTATTCATAAAGCCAACTATTAAAAAAAAAAACAAGATCACTTTTGATAATAAATTTGACAGAATTTCCATAGCCTACTATGATAAAACGATGTTCCATAGCCACCTTTGATGTAAAAAATAGCCCTGTCAAAAATTGAAAAACTTGCACGGTGACGTCATAGAATAGAGTACTGCTATTTCGTATCTTATATTTTCTGTCAATAGTGTCGTCTTTTAATTTCCGGAGGATCAACCGAACTGGCCTATTGGGTACTTTGAAGTGTTCTGAAATATTAGACCGTTTTTATGCATAACGACCACCCTGTATAATGTTGGTAATTTTGATATTTTTCAACTTTTAAATTGACAGTATTCATAAAGCCACCTATTAAAAAAAAACAACAATATCACTTTTGATAATAAATTGACAGAATTTCCATAGCCTACTATGATAAAACGATGTTCCATAGCCACCTTTGATGTAAAAAATAGCCCTGTCAAATATTGAAAAACTTGCACTGTGACGTCATAGAATAGAGTACTGCTATTTCGTATCTTATATTTTCTGTCAATAGTGTCGTCTTTTAATTTCCGGAGGATCAACCGAACTGGCCTATTGGGTACTTTGAAGTGTTCTGAAATATTAGACCGTTTTTGTGCATAACGACCACCCTGTATAATGTTGGTAATTTTGATATTTTTCAACTTTTAAATTGACAGTATTCATAAAGCCAACTATTAAAAAAAAAAAACAAGATCACTTTTGATAATAAATTTGACAGAATTTCCATAGCCTACTATGATAAAACGATGTTCCATAGCCACCTTTGATGTAAAAAATAGCCCTGTCAAAAATTGAAAAACTTGCACTGTGACGTCATAGAATAGAGTACTGCTATTTCGTATCTTATATTTTCTGTCAATAGTGTCGTCTTTTAATTTCCGGAGGATCAACCGAACTGGCCTATTGGGTACTTTGAAGTGTTCTGAAATATTAGACCGTTTTTGTGCATAACGACCACCCTGTATAATGTTGATAATTTTGATATTTTTCAACTTTTAAATTGACAGTATTCATAAAGCCACCTATTAAAAAAAAAAACAATATCACTTTTGATAATAAATTGACAGAATTTCCATAGCCTACTATGATAAAACGATATTCCATAGCCACCTTTGATGTAAAAAATAGCCCTGTCAAATATTGAAAAACTTGCACTGTGACGTCATAGAATAGAGTACTGCTATTTCGTATCTTATATTTTCTGTCAATAGTGTCGTCTTTTAATTTCCGGAGGATCAACCGAACTGGCCTATTGGGTACTTTGAAATATTCTGAAATATTAGACCGTTTTTATGCATAACGACCACCCTGTATACCTAATGTTGGTAATTTTGATATTTTTCAACTTTTAAATTGACAGTATGACAGTATTCATAAAGCCACCTATTAAAAAAAACAACAATATCACTTTTGATAATAAATTTGACAGAATTTCCATAGCCTACTACGATAAAACGATGTTCCATAGCCACCTTTGATGTAAAAAATAGCCCTGTCAAAAATTGAAAAACTTGCACTGTGACGTCATAGAATAGAGTACTGCCATTTCGCATCTTATATTTTCTGTCAATAGTGTCGTCTTTTAATTTGCGGAGGATCAACCGAACTGCCCTATTGGGTACTTTGAAGTGTTCTGAAATATTAGACCGTTTTTATGCATAACGACCACCCTGTATACCTAATGTTGGTAATTTTGATATTTTTCAACTTTTAAATTGACAGTATTCATAAAGCCACCTATTGAAAAAAAACAAGAATATCACTTTTGATAATAAATTTGACAGAATTTCCATAGCCTACTATGATAAAACGATGTTCCATAGCCACCTTTGATGTAAAAAATAGCCCTGTCAAAAATTGAAAAACTTGCACTGTGACGTCATAGAATAGAGTACTGCCATTTCGCATCTTATATTTTCTGTCAATAGTGTCGTCTTTTAATTTGCGGAGGATCAACCGAACTGCCCTATTGGGTACTTTGAAGTGTTCTGAAATATTAGACCGTTTTTATGCATAACGACCACCCTGTATACCTAATGTTGGTAATTTTGATATTTTTCAACTTTTAAATTGACAGTATTCATAAAGCCACCTATTGAAAAAAAACAAGAATATCACTTTTGATAATAAATTTGACAGAATTTCCATAGCCTACTATGATAAAACGATGTTCCATAGCCACCTTTGATGTAAAAAATAGCCCTGTCAAAAATTGAAAAACTTGCACTGTGACGTCATAGAATAGAGTACTGCTATTTCGTATCTTATATTTTCTGTCAATAGTGTCGTCTTTTAATTTGCGGAGGATCAACCGAACTGCCCTATTGGGTACTTTGAAGTGTTCTGAAATATTAGACCGTTTTTATGCATAACGACCACCCTGTATAATGTTGGTAATTTTGATATTTTTTAACTTCTAAATTGACAGTATTCACAAAGCCACTTATAGAAAAAAAACAATATCACTTTTGATAATAAATTGACAGAATTTCCATAGCCTACTATGATAAAACGATGTTCCATAGCCACCTTTGATGTAAAAAATAGCCCTGTCAAAAATTGAAAAACTTGCACTGTGACGTCATAGAATAGAGTACTGCTATTTCGTATCTTATATTTTCTGTCAATAGTGTCGTCTTTTAATTTGCGGAGGATCAACCGAACTGGCCTATTGGGTACTTTGAAGTGTTCTGAAATATTAGACCGTTTTTATGCATAACGACCACCCTGTATAATGTTGGTAATTTTGATATTTTTCAACTTTTAAATTGACAGTATTCATAAAGCCACCTATTAAAAAAAAAAAAACAATATCACTTTTGATAATAAATTTGACAGAATTTCCATAGCCTACTATGATAAAACGATGTTCCATAGCCACCTTTGATGTAAAAAATAGCCCTGTCAAAAATTGAAAAACTTGCACTGTGACGTCATAGAATAGAGTACTGCTATTTCGTATCTTATATTTTCTGTCAATAGTGTCGTCTTTTAATTTCCGGAGGATCAACCGAACTGGCCTATTGGGTACTTTGAAGTGTTCTGAAATATTAGACCGTTTTTATGCATAACGACCACCCTGTATACCTAATGTTGGTAATTTTGATATTTTTCAACTTTTAAATTGACAGTATGACAGTATTCATAAAGCCACCTATTAAAAAAAACAACAATATCACTTTTGATAATAAATTTGACAGAACTTCCATAGCCTACTATGATAAAACGATGTTCCATAGCCACCTTTGATGTAAAAAATAGCCCTGTCAAAAATTGAAAAACTTGCACTGTGACGTCATAGAATAGAGTACTGCTATTTCGTATCTTATATTTTCTGTCAATAGTGTCGTCTTTTAATTTGCGGAGGATCAACCGAACTGCCCTATTGGGTACTTTGAAGTGTTCTGAAATATTAGACCGTTTTTATGCATAACGACCACCCTGTATAATGTTGGTAATTTTGATATTTTTTAACTTCTAAATTGACAGTATTCACAAAGCCACTTATAGAAAAAAAACAATATCACTTTTGATAATAAATTGACAGAATTTCCATAGCCTACTATGATAAAACGATGTTCCATAGCCACCTTTGATGTAAAAAATAGCCCTGTCAAAAATTGAAAAACTTGCACTGTGACGTCATAGAATAGAGTACTGCTATTTCGTATCTTATATTTTCTGTCAATAGTGTCGTCTTTTAATTTCCGGAGGATCAACCGAACTGGCCTATTGGGTACTTTGAAGTATTCTGAAATATTAGACCGTTTTTATGCATAACGACCACCCTGTATACCTAATGTTGGTAATTTTGATATTTTTCAACTTTTAAATTGACAGTATTCATAAAGCCACCTATTAAAAAAAAAAAAACAATATCACTTTTGATAATAAATTTGACAGAACTTCCATAGCCTACTATGATAAAACGATGTTCCATAGCCACCTTTGATGTAAAAAATAGCCCTGTCAAAAATTGAAAAACTTGCACTGTGACGTCATAGAATAGAGTACTGCTATTTCGTATCTTATATTTTCTGTCAATAGTGTCGTCTTTTAATTTCCGGAGGATCAACCGAACTGGCCTATTGGGTACTTTGAAGTGTTCTGAAATATTAGACCGTTTTTGTGCATAACGACCACCCTGTATAATGTTGGTAATTTTGATATTTTTCAACTTTTAAATTGACAGTATTCATAAAGCCAACTATTAAAAAAAAAAACAAGATCACTTTTGATAATAAATTTGACAGAATTTCCATAGCCTACTATGATAAAACGATGTTCCATAGCCACCTTTGATGTAAAAAATAGCCCTGTCAAAAATTGAAAAACTTGCACGGTGACGTCATAGAATAGAGTACTGCTATTTCGTATCTTATATTTTCTGTCAATAGTGTCGTCTTTTAATTTCCGGAGGATCAACCGAACTGGCCTATTGGGTACTTTGAAGTGTTCTGAAATATTAGACCGTTTTTATGCATAACGACCACCCTGTATAATGTTGGTAATTTTGATATTTTTCAACTTTTAAATTGACAGTATTCATAAAGCCACCTATTAAAAAAAAACAACAATATCACTTTTGATAATAAATTGACAGAATTTCCATAGCCTACTATGATAAAACGATGTTCCATAGCCACCTTTGATGTAAAAAATAGCCCTGTCAAATATTGAAAAACTTGCACTGTGACGTCATAGAATAGAGTACTGCTATTTCGTATCTTATATTTTCTGTCAATAGTGTCGTCTTTTAATTTCCGGAGGATCAACCGAACTGGCCTATTGGGTACTTTGAAGTGTTCTGAAATATTAGACCGTTTTTGTGCATAACGACCACCCTGTATAATGTTGGTAATTTTGATATTTTTCAACTTTTAAATTGACAGTATTCATAAAGCCAACTATTAAAAAAAAAAACAAGATCACTTTTGATAATAAATTTGACAGAATTTCCATAGCCTACTATGATAAAACGATGTTCCATAGCCACCTTTGATGTAAAAAATAGCCCTGTCAAAAATTGAAAAACTTGCACTGTGACGTCATAGAATAGAGTACTGCTATTTCGTATCTTATATTTTCTGTCAATAGTGTCGTCTTTTAATTTCCGGAGGATCAACCGAACTGGCCTATTGGGTACTTTGAAGTGTTCTGAAATATTAGACCGTTTTTGTGCATAACGACCACCCTGTATAATGTTGATAATTTTGATATTTTTCAACTTTTAAATTGACAGTATTCATAAAGCCACCTATTAAAAAAAAAAACAATATCACTTTTGATAATAAATTGACAGAATTTCCATAGCCTACTATGATAAAACGATGTTCCATAGCCACCTTTGATGTAAAAAATAGCCCTGTCAAATATTGAAAAACTTGCACTGTGACGTCATAGAATAGAGTACTGCTATTTCGTATCTTATATTTTCTGTCAATAGTGTCGTCTTTTAATTTCCGGAGGATCAACCGAACTGGCCTATTGGGTACTTTGAAATATTCTGAAATATTAGACCGTTTTTATGCATAACGACCACCCTGTATACCTAATGTTGGTAATTTTGATATTTTTCAACTTTTAAATTGACAGTATGACAGTATTCATAAAGCCACCTATTAAAAAAAACAACAATATCACTTTTGATAATAAATTTGACAGAATTTCCATAGCCTACTACGATAAAACGATGTTCCATAGCCACCTTTGATGTAAAAAATAGCCCTGTCAAAAATTGAAAAACTTGCACTGTGACGTCATAGAATAGAGTACTGCCATTTCGCATCTTATATTTTCTGTCAATAGTGTCGTCTTTTAATTTGCGGAGGATCAACCGAACTGCCCTATTGGGTACTTTGAAGTGTTCTGAAATATTAGACCGTTTTTATGCATAACGACCACCCTGTATACCTAATGTTGGTAATTTTGATATTTTTCAACTTTTAAATTGACAGTATTCATAAAGCCACCTATTGAAAAAAAACAAGAATATCACTTTTGATAATAAATTTGACAGAATTTCCATAGCCTACTATGATAAAACGATGTTCCATAGCCACCTTTGATGTAAAAAATAGCCCTGTCAAAAATTGAAAAACTTGCACTGTGACGTCATAGAATAGAGTACTGCCATTTCGCATCTTATATTTTCTGTCAATAGTGTCGTCTTTTAATTTGCGGAGGATCAACCGAACTGCCCTATTGGGTACTTTGAAGTGTTCTGAAATATTAGACCGTTTTTATGCATAACGACCACCCTGTATACCTAATGTTGGTAATTTTGATATTTTTCAACTTTTAAATTGACAGTATTCATAAAGCCACCTATTGAAAAAAAACAAGAATATCACTTTTGATAATAAATTTGACAGAATTTCCATAGCCTACTATGATAAAACGATGTTCCATAGCCACCTTTGATGTAAAAAATAGCCCTGTCAAAAATTGAAAAACTTGCACTGTGACGTCATAGAATAGAGTACTGCTATTTCGTATCTTATATTTTCTGTCAATAGTGTCGTCTTTTAATTTGCGGAGGATCAACCGAACTGCCCTATTGGGTACTTTGAAGTGTTCTGAAATATTAGACCGTTTTTATGCATAACGACCACCCTGTATAATGTTGGTAATTTTGATATTTTTTAACTTCTAAATTGACAGTATTCACAAAGCCACTTATAGAAAAAAAACAATATCACTTTTGATAATAAATTGACAGAATTTCCATAGCCTACTATGATAAAACGATGTTCCATAGCCACCTTTGATGTAAAAAATAGCCCTGTCAAAAATTGAAAAACTTGCACTGTGACGTCATAGAATAGAGTACTGCTATTTCGTATCTTATATTTTCTGTCAATAGTGTCGTCTTTTAATTTGCGGAGGATCAACCGAACTGGCCTATTGGGTACTTTGAAGTGTTCTGAAATATTAGACCGTTTTTATGCATAACGACCACCCTGTATAATGTTGGTAATTTTGATATTTTTCAACTTTTAAATTGACAGTATTCATAAAGCCACCTATTAAAAAAAAAAAAACAATATCACTTTTGATAATAAATTTGACAGAATTTCCATAGCCTACTATGATAAAACGATGTTCCATAGCCACCTTTGATGTAAAAAATAGCCCTGTCAAAAATTGAAAAACTTGCACTGTGACGTCATAGAATAGAGTACTGCTATTTCGTATCTTATATTTTCTGTCAATAGTGTCGTCTTTTAATTTCCGGAGGATCAACCGAACTGGCCTATTGGGTACTTTGAAGTGTTCTGAAATATTAGACCGTTTTTATGCATAACGACCACCCTGTATACCTAATGTTGGTAATTTTGATATTTTTCAACTTTTAAATTGACAGTATGACAGTATTCATAAAGCCACCTATTAAAAAAAACAACAATATCACTTTTGATAATAAATTTGACAGAACTTCCATAGCCTACTATGATAAAACGATGTTCCATAGCCACCTTTGATGTAAAAAATAGCCCTGTCAAAAATTGAAAAACTTGCACTGTGACGTCATAGAATAGAGTACTGCTATTTCGTATCTTATATTTTCTGTCAATAGTGTCGTCTTTTAATTTGCGGAGGATCAACCGAACTGCCCTATTGGGTACTTTGAAGTGTTCTGAAATATTAGACCGTTTTTATGCATAACGACCACCCTGTATAATGTTGGTAATTTTGATATTTTTTAACTTCTAAATTGACAGTATTCACAAAGCCACTTATAGAAAAAAAACAATATCACTTTTGATAATAAATTGACAGAATTTCCATAGCCTACTATGATAAAACGATGTTCCATAGCCACCTTTGATGTAAAAAATAGCCCTGTCAAAAATTGAAAAACTTGCACTGTGACGTCATAGAATAGAGTACTGCTATTTCGTATCTTATATTTTCTGTCAATAGTGTCGTCTTTTAATTTCCGGAGGATCAACCGAACTGGCCTATTGGGTACTTTGAAGTATTCTGAAATATTAGACCGTTTTTATGCATAACGACCACCCTGTATACCTAATGTTGGTAATTTTGATATTTTTCAACTTTTAAATTGACAGTATTCATAAAGCCACCTATTAAAAAAAAAAAAAACAATATCACTTTTGATAATAAATTTGACAGAACTTCCATAGCCTACTATGATAAAACGATGTTCCATAGCCACCTTTGATGTAAAAAATAGCCCTGTCAAAAATTGAAAAACTTGCACTGTGACGTCATAGAATAGAGTACTGCTATTTCGTATCTTATATTTTCTGTCAATAGTGTCGTCTTTTAATTTCCGGAGGATCAACCGAACTGGCCTATTGGGTACTTTGAAGTATTCTGAAATATTAGACCGTTTTTATGCATAACGACCACCCTGTATACCTAATGTTGGTAATTTTGATATTTTTCAACTTTTAAATTGACAGTATTCATAAAGCCACCTATTAAAAAAAAAAAAACAATATCACTTTTGATAATAAATTTGACAGAACTTCCATAGCCTACTATGATAAAACGATGTTCCATAGCCACCTTTGATGTAAAAAATAGCCCTGTCAAAAATTGAAAAACTTGCACTGTGACGTCATAGAATAGAGTACTGCTATTTCGTATCTTATATTTTCTGTCAATAGTGTCGTCTTTTAATTTGCGGAGGATCAACCGAACTGGCCTATTGGGTACTTTGAAGTATTCTGAAATATTAGACCGTTTTTATGCATAACGACCACCCTGTATACCTAATGTTGGTAATTTTGATATTTTTCAACTTTTAAATTGACAGTATTCATAAAGCCACCTATTAAAAAAAAAAAAACAATATCACTTTTGATAATAAATTTGACAGAATTTCCATAGCCTACTATGATAAAACGATGTTCCATAACCAGCTTTAATGTTTTGTGAAATTTCAATTTTCAATTTTGTGAAATGTCAAATTTTTCATTGGATTAGAGAGTTATTGGAACTATTAAATACTACCTCGCAGTATCAAGGATTTACGTTATTTTATTAGTGCATCAGCTTTATTTCTATAAGAAAATAACAGTTATTGGAAGACTGTAGTAGATGTTAGAGTATTACCCTATTTTGTATTCATAATTTTGACAGCTGATAGCTATGTTTATGAATTTCAACCTCAAAAAGTGTTTATTTTTGATTGTAATTTTCTAGTGATATCCATTTTTTAATGTCACCTACAGTAAAATGAAAAACTATTATAAAAAGCAAATTCTCTAAGTAAAATTACTTCATCGTCGAAGAGCGAAGCGTCAAAGTTGTCAAAAATGTCAGAAATATTGAAATAACGGAAGTTTACTACCTTGCACTAACCATGCACATATAAAGACAAGCAGTAACCTAATTAAGGGAATCCTTATTTTCAAACCCAAATGCGTATGCGTAGATGTCAAAATAAGGCTAATATAAATACTGCTTATTTTGTTATTGGACGTAACTCTCTATTTTTTATCATGATTCTGCAATGTAAATGATAAAATGTCAAACGTCAAATTTAACTTGAAGTTAGAAGTGAATTATGTAAATGCTCCTTAAACAAAAAATGAGCGGGAAAAATTTAACAGAAATTGAGAAATACACTATTCCGCATACTCTATACATTCCGATGACGTTATTTCAATTGACGTCATTTGGAACAATTTCGATTATCAATAATCCAGACAACCTTTTTGGGTTTACTATCCTTGATTTTCGAAGCCTACTTGTTTTGTGAATGTGCAATGTGTGGGAATAAACAAAAAATAAGCGGGAAAGCTAATAGGTTGTCTGGTATAATGGTCACTTGATGACGAGTCTGGAGGTTTTGCCTTATGAAGATTTGCATTATGTTGAGGCACCCTGGATGACGTCATTAAATTATCAGGCAACCTACCTCTTTTAAACAATCTTGTTCCAATCTCATGAATTTTCTCTAATAAAAAAACTTTGGGAGAAAGCGAAAACTCAAGAGCCGGGAAAAGACAAAAATTGAGACGAAAAAACTAGAAATTAACTAGAGAAGAAATGTAGAAATATTGAGAAAAAAATGGTAGACGAGAGGAAACTTGGCAACATTTCAAATACCACCGTTGAATCGGGCATTCCCAAAAGTCCCCAAACTATACATTTTCCTTGGGCGCGTTCCGAAATATTGGCCCATTTGCATACATAACGACAATTTTGTATAATTTTAATAATTTGAATTTTTTTTCAACAAATGTCAAAAAAGTTGCTCTCCTCCAAAGCCTACTATGATAAGATGTTTTGCAGCTACCAAAAATTGCCTATTATTCCGTGTATTTATCCGAACGTCTTACGATATCTGTCAAAAATCAAAAATATTGCACTGTAACGTCATAGAAAATATGTAGGTACTGTTATTTCACATCTTATATTTTCTTTCACAAGTCATCAGTGCCTCTTAACTTGTGGAAGATTAACCAACTTCGCCTATTGTACAATGTCAAAGTAATTGACAATGATTTTCAAATTGATAGAAAGAATTTACATAACCACTTATAGAAGAAAAACGATATTACTTTATTTGACAATATGTCATATTCCAAAGCCTACTTGATAAAATTTTATTCCATATGGTCACCTTTGATGAAAAAAAAAAATAACTTCATTGGTATAAGGTGGTTTATATATGTCAAGAATCGCCTACTATTTCCGGTATTTGTCAAAAATCAAAGAAATTGCAATGTATGTGACGTCATAGAAAGTACTGCTATATGTAGTATTTTATATTTTCTTTTATTAAATTACCAACTCATCTTTAAATATTTATTCAAAACCTTTCAACAAATAAACAAAGTAAGCGATAAAATGTGTGTCGCTTCGATTTACACCTCGAGCAAAGTCAGCAATTAGCGAGTCCAAGTTTAATGAACCTTTAGAGTACAGTTGTTGCTGTACTGTTTTTTTTTTTTGCACTAGTTTATCTAGTTTTATAAACTTCCTCATCTGGTATAGACTAAAAGATATTCAATGCATGTTCTAGTTACAACCACCCACATAAATTTAGACCATCATGGTCGAGTTCAACCACCTTAACCCAATGACAAAGAACTAGTTTCACATATAAATAAACAACCATTTTCAAGAGAAAGTATATATATGTCCTTTGTATGCTGATGATTATATTAATCGCTGTTACAGTTTCACAATATAATTCTAATTAGAATAGATTTTTTAGTTCAATGCAATACTTGATTAACATCCAATTAATTTTTCAGTGCCAACGTTTGCATTGAACGTGAAGAAAGCACCGATGATGACGAAGAAGAAGAATCAACCAAAGAAAATTCCACCGACCAGCAGGAAAATCGCAACTTGTTTTCGACCTCGATCCGTCTGAGCAACTGCTTCGAGACTGATAACAAGTACGAGTGCGTGACAAGGTAAATAAATATACAAAAATAATCTTCTTTTAATTAAACTATTTAATTAACAGAATTAACAACCATGGTGTGGTTAAAACCTTCACGGTACGCTATAAGTGCTGTTACGGGTTCAAGCGTACACAGGATTCTGACGGATGTACCAAACAGGTAGGAATTTGCATGTTTTGTTTTATCTCTTTTTAAAACGAAACAGCAACTGATCAGGTCCTACTATCACTTATCAAAAGTTGTCATACGTCAAATTAGATTAGGCAATCCAACAACTTGTCAAAAATTATATATTGTTGTTTTTTTTTTTTTTTGGCGGGAATTTGGGTTCAATTTAAGTGAACGGGAATTTACTATGAGTTATGAGTTAGTTAAAGAAAGATGGAGATAAGATAGGATAAAATTATAGCACAGTTTAGTGAACTCGGGTAGCTGGCCTTGTAATTTTTGCGCATGGTCATTGAGAAATCTGGAAAAGGTAAGAGAGGGACAGGGATAAGGTAGGAAATAAAAAATAGTGATTCGAATTTTGATTATTCTCTGCACTTGAGTGGCCCTTTTTTATTTCACCTAGAGTAAAAGATAACGATATAAGAAATTAAATAAGTGAAAAAGAGATAAAATTAATTTAAAAAAAAATTTAAGCAGATTTTGTGTATTCTCGGCGTCTCAGTTGGTAATTTTGTCTGGAAAATCAAGAGCCTGGAATGAAAAGCGAACGGTAATGTTATTGTATCTGGACAATGAGAAACCTGGAATAATTGAGAGAGAGAAACCATAATATAGAAATTCTATCAGTTAAAAAGTGATACAGATAAAGTAGGAAAAGAAGAAGTAGCTCAACCTTTGATTATTCTCGGCACTTGAGTGGCCTTGATTTTGCTAATGGCAAAAGTGGAAATTTTTGCTAGAAAATGAAGAAAACTCAAAACCTCGTACTTCAAATCAGTTTTCCCGCTCGAAAATAGCCTGGAAAATGGAGAAAATCCAAAGAAAAACCAGCCAAAATAATATTCCAAAGCCTACTTGATAAAACTTGAGTTTTCGTTACTTACCCCCTTGTTTTTGTCGGAAAATGAAGGAAATTCAAAGTCTCGTATTTTAAACCAGTTTTCCCGACTGAAAATGGCCTGGAAAAGTGGAAAAACTAGATAAAATATAACCACGTCAATACAAATTGCCAACTATCAAAAGCAAAAGTGGCAAATGAAATTTCATTACAAGGCCTACTTGATTAAAAGCGGCGTTGCCACATCTCAAATAGGAAAAAAATTGATTTTAAATGGTTTTTTGTTTTAAATTTAGTTAAACAATCAAAAAATGATGTTTATAAAACGATAAGTTCCCAAAATAATGCAATAGAAACTGATTTTTAACAAAATTTAACGAAAACTACATTCTAAGTGGGTAAGACAAAGAGGGAGATAAAGTAGGATATAATATAAGTCTAAAAATGAAAGTTTTTGATGAAAAAAGTGAAGCAAACTTAAAGCTTCGCCCTTAAAATCACATTTTTTCGATTAAAAAGGCTCTGGAAAAGCGGAAAATCCCAAGAAAAACCAACATTCCAAAGCCTACTTGATAAAATTAAAGTTTTTCTCACGTACCCCATGGGAAATTTTTGGCAGAAAATGTTGGAAATCCAAAGCCTCGTATTTTAAGTCCTGGAAAACCGGAAAATTCGAGGAAAAACTGGATAAAAATGTTAACACGTCAATTAAAAATGGCCGACTGTCAAAACTGACAAAAATGACATTATTACAAGGCCTACTGGCTTCAAGGATGATACAGTACACTTCTACTACAAGGATGATCTATTCTCATAAAGCCTAGTAGGTACTCATAACAGCGAAATTTGCACTTTTTTGACATTGCGTTGACAATTTGACGTTTTATGCGTATACCAAACGTCAAATTGTCGAAGCAATGTCAAAAAAGAGCGAATTTCGCGGTTATGAGTACTAGGCTTAAGGTCTGTGTGTAACAAATATCCCCCCGCCCCCGCGCCAAATTACCAGTTGTGACGTAGGCAGCTTTGACGTAGCCTATTGAACAGCTTACGACTTTGTTATGACGTCGGAAATGGTGACACACCAATATGGCGGCGATTACCAAAAACGAGGCCGATATCTTGGTAGGTGTGTATCATCCTTGAGAATAAAAGTGACAGAGAGAAACAGAAAAATGACATAGAAATTCAATGGGTTGAAAAGAAATCGAAATAAAATAGGAAAACAATAATAGTGAAACGAACTTTGAATATTCTCGGCATGCGACGTGGATTTTGTTTATTTCCGCTGTCTTAGTGGCTAATTTTTGTGTGGAATAAAAAGACAAAAGTCTGATATGAATAAAATAGAAGCAAATGCTTTCGCTTTTTGAGATAAACATATTCATTTATAATGCAATAAAAAGAGACGGATATAGAGTAAAAACATCTTCTACACTTTATCCATATGACTGAATGAGTAAGAGAAAGATAGGACTAAAATATTATGGAACATATTTTGTTATTAGGAAAAAGCAACGATATAAAAATTTAATGAAATAGAAAGGGACGAAAATAAAGTAGAAAATGACAAATAGTAACACGCTCGTTGGTTATTCTCGGCGCTTGAGTGGCCATTTTGTATATTTGTCCTACTAAGAACAAGGAAAAATAAAGAAAGAGACAGCGATATAATAAATTAAAAAAGTGGAAAAAAAAAATGCAAATAAAGTGTGGTTAATTTTTTCTGTCTGGCCAATCAAGAGCCTGAAATGAAAAGAGGAATATACTCCTATGAGATATTCAATGAGTAAGAGAAGGATGGAAATAAAATAGGATTAAAATATAGTGGAAGATATTTTCTTTTCCTGAAGCTTGATTGGCCTTGTAGTTTTTGCGTTTGGCTGGACATTAAGAAACTTATGGAATAAATAAGAGAGAAAAACGATATCATAATTTAATGAGTTAAAAAGGGTCAGAGATAAAGTAGGATATAAAAAATAGTGAAACAAACTTTCATTATTTTCGGCGCTTGAGTGGCTTTGTAGGTACATTTTGTATCTGTTCTACTTTCTACTAAAGTAAGAGACAGCAATATAAGAAATTAAATAAGTAAGAAAGAGATGGAGACAGAGTGGAATAAATAAAATGTTACAGGTATTTCGTTGGTGGGCTAAATTTTTGTGTCTTGGAATAAAAGGAGAACGATAATGGTATTCATGAGATACCTGGAATAAGAGAGGGAGATAGAAACGATGTGGATATTCCAATGGGTTAAAAAGAAATAGAGATAAAGTAGGCAAATATAAAAAGTGACACGAATTTTAATTGTTCTCGGCTCGGCGATTGAGTGGCCTTGTAGGTATATGTATTTTGTATCTGTCCTACTATATACGATATTGAATAAGTAAAAAAGAGACGGAGATAAAGTGGGAAAAATTGAAATTTTGTAACTTTATGACGTCATCCGGGGTGCTTCAGTATAATGCAAATCTTCATAGGGTACCCCAGATACGTCATCGAGTTACCCATTACCAGGCAACCTATTACTTTTTGTATCTGGCCAATCAAGAGCCTGGAATAAAAAGAGTCCCCGTATCCCGTATAAGAGTACACAGACTTTTGTGTGGTTGTTTTGTGATTGAACTCAATTTCTTTTTCATTTTATTATAACCTAAGTGTTTTTTCAGTTGAAAATGCCATGTAAATGTCTTGTTTGTCCACAGTCGCCATATTGGATCAGCATCTTCATATTTTTTCTATTCCAGGCTCTTGAATTTACGTCATTTTTGACAAATCCAAGAGCCAGGTATCAACAAAAATTGAACAGAAAAAGTTGAGAAATAAAAAAAAGAAATTCAGAAAAAATTGGTACACAAAAACTGAATTCAGTTCATCAATAGTTCGTCTTGTGACGTCATGAGTTTGGCTTATGGCGGGTATTATAAAACTACTTTGACAGTTAACTTAAAGTTAACTCCTTCCTCCTTATGTAATTCCAGAAGTTAACTTTAAGTTAACTGTCAAAGTAGTTTTATAATATCCGCCCTTGGAACATGCGTCCATGCTTCCGGCGAACAACATTGAATATGACGTCATGAGTTTCTCGCAAAAGCGATTGTGTTCATGAAATCATGGAAGTAGTTTGGTTAAAGGTTACTCAAAATTACACACTGTCACTGGTAAAAACATTGTTGCCGTTTTATATAGGATTAATTTTAAGGCTTGGGCGATTTTTGAGTAAAAGCCGGCAACAGTGTGTAAGTTTAATCAATCTACAAACCTGTTGGCAACACTGATTTGAGTTTAAATTTGCCGCCATTCTAGATCAAAAAACCTTATTTTTCAAAATGAGTGTTTTCCAAGGGGATTTTGTTTGAAAAATATCTAGTACGCCTATGGTTAGCGAAGATCCGCCTATTTAGACGTCTTTCATAGACCCAAAATGAGCGGGGTTAATTGCTAATAATAAAGAAGGGGCGGACTCATACAATCCATGGGCGTACCTTTTCCGGTTAATCATAAGGAATAAACAAAAATTGACACGGAAAAATTAAGAGTTAACTAAAGTAGAAATGTAGAGAAATTGAAAAAAAAAATATGAGGTTGGTTGTCAGCCATTTTTGTTAGTTGTCGGCCATTTTGTACTACGACCAATGAAGGGTCTGGAAAAGGAGTCTAATTGAGATAGAGAGGCGTGGCCTTCCTTGTTTAGCCAAAAAAAAAAAAAAGAGAAGAGGGGCTGGTTTCAAGCAACGTAAAATCTACTATTACATGTTTTGTCTCTTGCAGACGCTTGAATGTTCATTTTTAACAAATTCAAGAGCCGAGAATAAATAAAAAATGACATTTGACACAAATTTTAGACATTTGACAGAAATATTATTCGTACACTGTTGTCTCGTTGTGCCTAATTTCTGAGTTTTTTGGTTAGGTTGATCTGAAACCGGTGCTTCAAACCTTGGAAGACCTGAAACTGGACGCGTTCAGAAACTTGATCAAATCGAGCGGTCTGGAAAGTACCTACGAAGCTGGAAACTTTACAGTTTTCGTGCCAAGTGATGACGCAATGCATGATTATGATGAAAAACTCAACGACATGGTAAGATGTTTTGATTGAATATTTTCAATAATTCAATTATGTATGTATTTTAGAATATTGTGGATCCAGTTAGAAGAAGGAGGACCCTTAAAAACGCCCTAACCTCAAAAGATTTAGTCCTCAGCCATACCACCGATGGATTTGTTGAATTGGCCGACCTGGAAAATGAACAAAAACTGAAAAGCGAAGATGTTCAAGGCTCAAAAATCAGGATCAACATTTATCCGACTCACACCTACGAAAAAATGCTGACAGTCAATTGCGCACGCGTCAAAAAAAGCAACATTTTAGCTGACAACGGAGTGGTGCACGTAGTTGACAAAGTCGTACCGCCAGCAATTGACAACATCGAGGAAATAATCAGGAATCATCCAAAGTTGACAAGTTTCAAAAAAATCCTAGAAAATACTGAAATCCCTAAAAAACTCAAACCGGACGGGCATTATACCGTGTTCGCCGCCACTGACGAGGCTTTTGCCAAATTGGATGAAGTTCAACGACAGAAATTATTAAATGGAGGCGGATGTGCATCTAGTAAGTATACAAAGTCCTTTGATTATTTGACTATGGACTTTTAGACTCCGCCAATGACTTACTAAGCTCCGCCCATATCAAATTGTAGAGCATCAAAGTGGGCGGAGTTTATAAAAACCATGAACGTGCGTAATAATTTTAATCATATTATTGATTGATATAGTGACACATTCATAAAGCAGTATTGTCAAAGTTTTCTCTTTTTCTTTTTAGATATTCTCAAGCATCATTTTGTGGCGCACACGGTATGTTCGGCGGCCATTATTGGTAATGCAACAACTCACAACGTAGAGGGCGTCGTGTTGAATATGGAACGCACCATGGATGACGAGTTGATTTTTGAAGGCAAAGCAAAAATCGTCGATACCGATTTGATTGGTAGCAATGGAGTTATTCATTTGATTGATACTTTAATCATACCAGAATCAGGTATGACCAGGTTTTATATTAAAATTATACCTAAATCAGCCGTTATATTTTTAGGTCAATACATTGGAAATGTCCTAAAGTTGCACAACTTTTCGAAATTTCAAGATTTAGTTGAAAAAGCCGGTCTCGCTGAAGAGCTGGACAATTTTGAAAACGCTACAGTTTTTGTGCCGGCCGATGTTGCCTTTGAAACCCCTCAAGCCCGAAAACTTTTGGAAAAAATCGGTGACGATAAGGAAAAACTGCGAGACCTAATCAAGTATCACGTCATCGAGGGAAAAGTGCAATCATGTGACATGTCAAATAACATGAAAATCCCTACCAAGGAAGGAGAGGATTTGAGAGTGAATTTATATTCAACGGTAATTTTCCTGTAACATAACCTCAAATTCATAGGCGTACTAACATATTTTTGTTTTTAGTTACCTTTATTCACAAACGTCATAAATCGCGCCACCATCAACTGCGCAAGACTGATAGGTTTTGATGAAAAAACCTGCGGATCAGTTGTGCACGAAATCAACAAAGTCTTAGCACCCCCTACTGAAAACATTTACGAATTGATTCAAAAAGACGACAAATATTTAACCTTGAGGGAACTGTTGAAGGGCACCGAAGTCGAGAAAATTCTACAAGAAAATAATCGTTCTGTGACGTTTTTGGCACCCACCGACGAAACTTTTGCCGCTCTAGACGAGAAAGACATGACTAGATTGCGAGAGGATAAAGAAAGAGCCGAACAAGTGCTGAAACATCATATTTTGACAGGTAACGTCAATCAACGTAATAATAGTGGTTTCATATTGATTATATTTTACAGAGGTTCTTTGTTGTTCGGGTGTTGGTCCTCAGACTTGGGGCTTCAACAATTTCATTCCGACTATGGACAATCAGAAAGTCGAAGTGGGCAGGACTGGAAGTCAGGTGCGTATCAACAGAGCAGTGGTGACAAGTTGCGACAATTTGGCCACCAATGGGGTGTTGCATACTATCAACAAAGTTTTGGCGCCTCGTAAGCAATCCGTAGCCACTTTGGGTGGGGGATTTTTGTTTTTCGATATCTAAATATGACTGTGTAGTATTTATGTTATTTATTTGATTTTATTTAATAAAGATATTGTTCTAGTTTTATTGTTTGTCTTTTTTCAATTGTGTTTATTGAATAAAGACAGCTAGTGTTTTAATAATATCAACCCTACTAGCATCTATTTTCTCTTTAAAAAAAAAACAGACTTTAAAAATTCCACTTTCCGCTTCTACCCTTTTGCGAACGAAAATAGAAAATTTCCTCATAAAGGCAAAAAGGGGATAATTCCGACAAGCTTGCAACACTGTGGCTGACTCGTTATCAAACGCAAGGATATCAACAAAGCATTTGATAGGTTGGATACAAGCCCCGCCCCTTTCCAATCAGATGCGAGCCATATCAGCAGGGTATTTAATTGGTTAGTTGAGCCCCGCCTCTTTCCGGGGTTTATGTTTTGTCAAGGTATTTGATTGGTTGTTTCCTTTTCAACCCTTTCCAATGACTCCGGCCCACCTACAGTGACTTCATATTTTCAAATAGAAATTCGGTACCACCAGCATATTCTGGCAAATTTTGAATATGAATATAGAAGTTAGCCACACCTCTGCCGCCATATTTTTGCAAATTTTTTGATGTTTACTCAGGTATTTTTATTAATATTATTAATATTTAAGTATATATTTATTTATTCTTTATTTTTCAATTTTTTCATCTCATATTTTGTCTATTCTTGGATCTTGAATTCGTTTTCTTCTTAATTTTTCTAATGGCTAGTTTCACCAACTATTTTAGGGAAGCCCTAACCAGGGGCCTTATTCTGTAAGGAACAAACGTTCGATTCGGTAGAATTTCTTCGATTGTGACGTCATTTTTGATTTGGTTTTCGCGCTACCAAACGAAAAATGACGTCACAATCGAAGAAATTCTACCGAATCGAACGGTTCATTCCTTACAGAATAAGGCCCCAGGGACCCGGACCGGAACGATATTGGACCGAAAACCGGAACGAAACCCATATTTCATAGAAATGTTGTAGGGCAGGCAGAACCGGAACCGATATAAATTAATCGGTTCTTACCGGTATTTTTCGGTTCCAAGATTTTATAAATTAAGCTGTTTGCTGTTTGGTTGTATCATAATAAAATTAACACTTTAAAAAACAGAGCGTTGGACATTGGACAGCGCGCATTTCTGAACTCGGCTAGGCTACACACCAAGGATTTACATATTACTACAGGATTGCTCATCGGCTTCGATTTTTGGAATCAAGTTCATATGTTGTTGAACCGTTGCTGACGTCATCAACGGTCTCGTTAGCGGTTTGCGTTCGTGGTTAAAACTATACATGTATGATGAAAAATATAATTTAAACTTGATTAACAAATAGTCAATAGACAAGAGGAAGATGCAAATGAGATCTAAACAAGGATTGTTTTAGAATATTAAATAATGTACTATGGTTCTAAACCGTTTCGAAATACAATCCAATCCCCGTTTTAAAACCATTTCCATTATGACGTCATTATGAAACTGATTTAAACCAGTTTTAGAAAATGTTTCAAAACTTTGAGACGCGGAAAAACACCTCCTAAAGCCCGGGACACATCTATCATACATTCTTCCGATCCGACTCCGATCATACAATCAAGGTCCTTATTCTTGGAACAGGGAAGCAGCGGAACACTCGTTCTCCTGGGAACGTTGCTCCCTGTTCCAAGTGACAGATGTGTCACGGGCTTTATCCGTGGTGTAACTGGTGCAAGCACTACGTCAAGGCGAGAAACGACACGCTGTTACGTCATCACTGATCGAAAATACAAAAATTTATTTTATTAATAGTAATTATTATGATTATTAAAGTTGTTGCAGATAGGCAGAGAAATCCAAAAAAAAATAAACCACAAATTATAGAAACATAATTTTTTCTGTAATGACCGTTTTAAGGGATGCTTCTTGAAATGGTCAGTGCAAATGGCCATTAGATATTTGTGAAAAACTATACCGGTATGAACCGTTAAAACCGAAATTATTGGTCCGAACCGAAATATTTCTCTTAGAACCGAAACCGTAACGGAACCGATATTCGTCATGACGCTGTGGACCGGAACCGGAACGGAACCGATATTTCATTTCGGTCCAGGTTCCTGGCCCTCTTAAACTGACATTTCTCCATGTAAAAATGTCATTTTAGGGAATACTTATCGTTAGGGTTCCCCTAAAATAGTTTAGATTTATAATGCGTGATGCGTATGGTATTGACTTTCTCTACCGAGAAGCAGGGCCGTAGTTAGAGTCAAATTTGTGATAGGGCATGACAAATTTGATATAGGGCATACACTACTTCATACTTGTCCCCCCTCCCTTAAATTATAGGTAAACACTCTGGTGGTAATGGCGCCGAAGGCAAATTTTTCAATAAATAACGTCTCTGCTCTGGCAAGTAAACAAAATGGCGCTGATTCTCGCGCCGCCTTGGACCATTCGCACCAAGGATAATACACACTAATAGCAAAATCCATTGGTAAGTTCAGTGTGCACTGAACTGAGTGCATTCGTGTCCTCTTCTACTAGCATGATGTAAAAAAAAGTGACAACTACTACTACTACTACTACTACTATCACAGGATAGCTTATCATCATAAGGCCTGTGTATATCAAATTTCAAGCCCCCCATCACGCCAAAGAACCAATGATTACGTAGGCAGAGTTATTCTTGCATTTGCACCTTTCGAAACGAAAAACTACCTCTATGAAAACGTCTAACATTGTTGCATACATTTAGGAGGTTTCGGAAACACTCTTATCCTCGTACTTATTCGATTCCAGGCCTTTTCATTATCTACTCTTAAATTTCCTAGAGAAACCTTAAGGCATGTTGCGTTTTAAAGGTAGGGCATGATCATTTGAAAGATAGGGCATTGCCCCCCAATGACCCCCCTGGCTACGGCCCAGCCGAGAAGTAGATTTTTTTTACTACTGCTAGAGCCGGTTTCACAATAGCGAGTCACTTCCGGGTTGGTTTTAACTCCAGGGTTAACGTGTCAAATTGCAATGTTTACCCTGGAGTTAGCTTAACCCGGAGGTGACCTGCTATTGAGAAACCGGCCTCTAGTGGAAAATGATAATCTGTGCTCTAATTATTTTTTTTGAATGCCGTCTTGAAAGTGGTGTCCTCTATCCACAGCTTATGATAATTTCCTATTTACCTACAGAAACCTGTATTTTTTTTGTATTTGACGTATGAAATTGAACCAATAAAAATATGACAATATCCTTGCGTCATGACGTCATTTTCATTATAAACCTAGGTATTTTTTCATTATTTTCATTATTAACCTAGGGAGAGAAATTCAATTTTTCCCTAGAAAAATAGATTGAATAATGACTATTTCTCAGATTAGTAGTAAAAAAAATAACATTAGGCCTTTCTTTCTGAATATATAAGTTTATCCAGAAACTCACAAAACATTGAAAAATCCAGTATAAAAGCATGCGTAACAAAAATGAGTGTGCAAAGAATTCCCATGCGAAAAGTTCAACTTTGCGTACGCAAATGAATGTGCAATAACTTTTCGCACGCGAGTAGAAAAACAACATTTAAAGTGCAATGGGATTAGTAACGAAAACTTTAGTTTTATCAAGTAGGCTTTGAAATGTATTTTTCGTTGTTTTTTTTTCGAATTTTTTGCTTTTTCAATCGGAAAAAGGAACAGACCCAAGCACTTAAATTGTATCCTACTTTATCTCTCTCTTTGTCTTAGGGCAATAGGTTCGTTGGGACCAAATCTCCACAGAATCCTCTGAAAATCCTTATCCTCATTCGCTATCAAGACCTGCCTAAACATCTTTTTCACATCTGTAGTAATCACAATAGCATGTTGCCTAAAACGAAGAAGTATCTCAAATATGTCATCTTGTAATTTGGGCCCACTGTTCAAGGAAACACTGTTGTTTGCAGGGGCGTCGCGTTGGGGGGAGGGGGTTAATGGGGGTAATTACCCCCCCCCCCAGGATCGAATTATCACGATGCTGAAAAAAAAAAAAAACATAATATATTGACGAAATAACTTTTTTTTTGTTTTATTTTTCCCACAAAGAAATTATTCTGGAAAAGTGAAGGACATGCATCTTATTTCACAGTTCTGGATCTAGCCTTAAGCTTCCACCAAATCAAAATGGATCCGAGAGATACACCAAAAACTGCTTTTCCTACGCCCAATGTACATTATTAGTTTTTACGAATGCCATTTGGTCTTAAATGTGCACCAGCAGTATTTCAAAGATTAATGAAAACGGTTTTAACCGGACTTCAATGCTTTGTTTACCTCGTCCAATTGTCGTTGGATGAAATGTTTCCGATCATGAACAAAAATTAAAATTAATATTCCAGAGATTGTCTCAATTACAACCTGATAAATGAAAGTTCATGGAAAAAGAAGTTGTCACAAAATTTCAGAAAATGGCGTTCAGCCAAAAGAAAATTGGAAGTGTTCTACCAGTAACAGAAGCAGGAAATAAAATTTATTTTGACACTACAAGACGACCTTTCCGTATTCGCAATTCCCAATTATGAGTCAAAAACCGACAAGTTCTGTAAATTTATTCTAATTTTTGGATTACCAAAAACTATTGTGACAGACAATGGAACTGATTTTACGTTTAATCTACTTGAAGAAGTTAATAGTCTTTTTAAAATAAAACACATTACCACATCAATTTATAGACCTCAAAGTGATAGAGCCTTAGAACGCTCTCATTTTACGCTAAAAGATTATTTCAAGCATTTTACTAATAAAAGTCAAGACAATTGGGACGAATTTATGCAAACTGCCATGTCTTGTTTGTGTCGCGCCCACCTATCGCACACGGAGGAGCAGGCTTATCAAATACAAATTAATAATGAAGCAAGCAACTTTTATCAATCTGTAGGCATTGAATTTTACTCAAAAAAAAACAATAAAGAAAACTATATTATTCTTTCGTTGCCTTTCATGTCAACCGAATGACTGACTCATGACAGTTCTTTGATAAGGAAGCAACGTAAACAGCTGACTCCAGTGGCGGAACAAGTTGTTACGTCTTACACTAAATTGTCTCAAAATGCTTTTGAAAATTCTAATTTGGATTTGTTGGATGCTTATAAGTTCTAAGATTTTGGCTCTTTTAAAAATGTTTCTGGAAATTCTACAGTGCTTTGAAGTGTCCTAAAATGGGTTTCAAAAAGTGGAGAAGCATTTGCAATTTGAACCAATCAACGCCTTTATAAATAAAACACAAAAATTTGATAATATAACTTTTATATCTGAATAATAATAATAAAATGATATCCGTATAATAGTTTATTTTCTATAATTAAAAAAAAAAAAAAAATCACACTTAATAACATCTCTTTGGAACTAAAGTAAAAAAGAGAGAAGAATAATAATAATATAAGGGGATCAAGACTATTTCACAAAAACAATTATTATTGATAAGAAGTGATAATGCTACATATTCTGCAAAAAAAAATTGAAACAGTCTCAAATTGCACAAAAAAAAGTATAATTCCTAGTGGATTTCTTTGACAGCTATGACAGATGTCAAACATTCACATTGAAGGAATTAATTACACTGTTGCAACATAAACATATACATTATACATGGGGGGTATTTATTTATTTATTTATTATTATAAAATTTTACTAAAATTTAAAGTTTAGTATAAAATCCTATGACTGATGTCTAAAAAAATAAAAATACAAAAAAAAAAAAAGAAGAGAATTTCGATAAATTCCCACAATCTTATAGTGCTAGGAGGAATATTAATGCAAAAAGTGTCCAGTGTGTGTTTACCGTACCTATATACCTATATATACAAAAAACAAAATCCATCCTTATATCTATCTACAAAACAACAACAGATTCATCATCATTTTAGTGAGCGTTTTGTTGGCACCAAACAAGGAAATTTACAGGTGACCACCCTGTATATAGATAGATGACTTATATAGGTTAATAAATGCAACAGAGTTTGATTTCTAGTTCAAGTAGTTTTTTTTTGTACTTTTAAATTTATTCGGTTACTGCCAAAAAAAATAACACAAAATATTTTAGCACCAATATAATACTCATCCAACATTTTGTTTTAAATTATGGTACGTCTATGAAGGCTCCGCCCTTATTAGATTATATGGGAGGAGCTACATAACCATAGACGTGCCATTGAATATTCGAAAAACCAAAAAAATTACACTCTTAAATAAATCATCACACTATTATTACCAGTTCGCCATGCCAGGTTTATTCAAGGTCATAAAGTAGATCTGGCACGACGAGCCACTTTTGGCGCTCGAAAAGAAAACCTTGTCGTTGCGCTCGCACAAAAATTTCAGTCGTTGCGCCTTCTTGTGCATGAAAACCCCGTCCAGGTGCCCCGACTCCACTGACCGAATCTCAATGGCCTTGTTGCCCCAGCCCATTATTTGACCAGTGCCTATGTACGCCACTGATGTAGGCATTTCGCCCCACTACAATTCAATTGTTATATACAGTGTTGCCACTTGTTAGTTAATTGAATTTACCTGGAGTAGCATATTTTTTGAAACTCTACCGTAAGTGTTGACGTAAACACCTTCGTTATCGTAGCATAATAACAGTTGCATGCCGTTGCTATTGGGCAAAGTTACTATACAGTGTGGAGTGATACCGTTTTGAGTCTGAAATTTTTTTACAGTGTTGCCAACAATGTTGAAAAAATCTTGGAAATAACTTACATGTTTGGGCAAATAAATATCATAGACGCTGGCCGAATCTAAATCAACTGCATGGAATCCATCTGAACTGCCATAAATCACCTTTAATCTGGTGCCCTCTTCGACTGTCAAATCGACTAGCAATGGCCGAAACGTCAAATCACAAAACGACTTAAAAGCCATAAATTTGTGATACGGTTTTGGGGCCCACGCATAAATTTCTATGGAGTCTCTGAGAGCTATGACCAGGAATTTGATGCGTTCGTATTTGACGATTTTAAAATGTACGGCTCCTTGAAGATCGCCCACGTTTATCCAGCCGTTTCGACGTTCCACTTGCTAATTATTTAAAAAAAAAGTTGGCAACAATGTCATTGTTAAATGTCAAAAACTCACATCACTGACACCGTCAGTTCGCAAAATTTTGCTCTTAAGCCAGCTCAAATAGTAGACCCTAACCCTATTCTTCTTGCCTGAAATTGTCACTAGAATGTTTTGGCCTTCGAGCACCTCCATTTGCTGAAACCTTCTTCTGGATATTAGCTGGTAGACTTTGCCCTGTCCGCTCCTATCCAAAAGCATCAATCCATGCTCGGTACCAATAAGCAAATTGACACCTATATAAACAATTGACACTTATGTCAATTGCCAAAAAAAAAAAACAAAACAATAATTCTTACCCCATAAGGCGGCGCACAAAATTTCGCTATTGAAACGTTTCTTGTATTTGCGTATTTCCGGAGTGTCAGACGAAATGTCGTGCGAAGTCGGAGTGACGTTGACGTTGACGTGCGATTCCCGGCGAGACGGTTGCGAGCTGGCGCCGAAACCGAAGGCCAAAAACGAGCGCTGCTTCTGTTGCAAAGCCAAAGCGTTAGCGTGCAAATGATGGTGGGGGGAGGGCGTTATAGCCATTGACGGGTGATCGGGGGGACGGTACTGAAAGAAAATTTCGGTTTTCGTTCGATCGGCAATGTTGTCAGATTGTTAGAACAAAAAGTCACAAGCGAAATAATCTACTTACAATAGCAGCCATTGGAAATATCAGAACTTGTTTATTTGAGAAACGATTTTCAAATGAGTTAAAAATAAACACGAAAATCTGTGTGGCAATTTTCCAAAAAACACCTGTGTTGATTATTTGGCACTCAATATTATTAACATTGACTTTTTGAACTAAACTCTCGGTTAAATTATGAAAACATGCCTTAAAAAAACCAAACTAGTAACATGCCAAAATCAGTTAGTAAACAAACAAAATAATAATAAAATGGAAAACAATAATCATTATTAGTCTTTCCCGTTAGTTTTCCGAAACCAAAAAAAATAAATGAGTTTTAAATGACCAATGTAAACCTACTCAATTTAACAGCGTCAAAAGGACTGCTTGTAATATTTAAGTGGAAATTGGTTTTTCACATAACATTTTTTACCATGAGCGCAACCTATATATGACAGGTGAAGCAGTATGAGCTGTCAAATATTGAAATCTATCAGCAAATTCTATTGGAAGGATTAATGCACATTGAGTGTATTCGTGTCTTTTTCTACCAGCTTGTATAAGAAAGAAATAAAAAGACATTTGTTTTGCACTTTTTGTCTATTACCGCCTCTTGAATCTTTCTTAAATTTCTCAAAATAAAACAAATTCAAGAGCCTGTAACAAAAACAATATTTTATTTAAATTTAATTAGAATGAATAAAAATAATACCAGTAGATGTGGAGCTTAAGAGTGTCAAATTGTATGGCGCCCAACGTGGGGCGTCATTTTTAAAAACGTCATTTTTATCTATATTTTTATAATTATTTTTTTTTTCTCTTCTTTCATGCAAATTCGGCCACATGGAGCCAAATTATTGGATTACTTGTGGTTCGAGTTCACTATAATTACAGGTTTATAATTTGGCATGTCCAGGACCTAAAACCGTATAATGATCCATCGACTGAGTTTGTAGCCACCAATATGGACTAGGCAATTCATATAATGCCTATATTATAACCTTTATTCGTCTTTATTAGCTGGGTTCAGTAGGAGTTTTGGTCTGTCAAATGCTAAACCGCGGTTGACTGCGATTTGTTTCCGTCTCTTTCTCTCCCATGTCTAAATAAGCATATCAATGTATCAAACATCCTACCCACTAAATTCGGATCATTGTCATTATTGAGCTACGTCACTCATACGTATCAATTGAGCTGGGTTCGGCTATTCAGCACAGAGTTGGAGTAGAGTGAACAGAGTTAATGGAGTCACCCCTAATACGGTAAAAAGCAATACCAGAACGGCTAGAGTGCGAATAGAGTCACTCGGAGTGCATGGAGTGAGCAAGCCGAACCCACCTATTGATTCCACTACTTTACTTCATTGTGACATTTACTCCCTATCAGGCCAAGGATTCACTGCTTGTTCAGCTCAACCGATTCTCCGGCCCTTTTAAATTTTGACTTTCCACCTGGAAGGTTGAGCCTGGCCTGGAGGCAGCCATCTTCCCAAGTGAAATATCAATTACGTGGAAAAAAGTACCTTATCGGCCATCAGGCACTATTTTGACGAAGTAAAGTTACGTCAGGCAATGTTCCGTTAATTACCGAAAAATTTAATATCGAATGATTATTAACTTTTGAACCTCCCTCGTGGATCTTATGTAGCAGGGACCTGTATTACCGGCCTACTTGATTAATGGCGTTTGCATTATAAGGTCTGTTCCCACAAGATTCTCTGACAGTTTGCAACCTGTCAAAAACAATCGCTCAACTAGAGTAGCAGATTTATCGTGTAATGACAGCATTGAAAATATGTATGGGCGATGCTTACTGACAGTTTTCAAACTGTCAGAGACTCCTGTGGGAACAGACCTATGTTCAACTCTTGCTCTAAGCCTAGTCTTAAAGAAAGATCAAAATCTTTCTATGATCAAAAAAGCCTATTGTAACATAAACTCATTGTGACATAGTCATTTACTCCCTATCAGGCCAAGGATTCACTGCTTGTTCAGCTCGTCCGATTCTCCGGCCCTTTTAAATTTTGACTTTCCACCTGGAAGGTTGAGCCTGGCCTGGGGGCAGCCATCTTCCCAAGTGAAATATCAATTACGTGGAAAAAAGTACCTTATCGGCCATCAGGCACTATTTTGACGAAATAAAGTTAGGTCAGGCAATGTTCCGTTAATTACCGAAAAATTTAATATCGAATGATTATTAACTTTTGAACCTCCCTCGTGGATCTTATGTAACAGGGACTTGTATTACCGGCCTACTTGATTAATGGCGTTTGCATTATAAGGTCTGTTCGCACAGGATTCTCTGACAGTTTGCAACCTGTCAAAAACAATCGCTCAGCTGAGTTGCAGATTTATCTTGTAACGACAGCATTGAAAACATGTATGGGCGATGCTTACTGACAGTTTTCAAACTGTCAGAGACTCCTGTGGGAACAGACCTATGTTCAACTCTTGCTCTAAGCCTAGTCTTAAAGAAAGATCAAAATCTTTCTATAATCAAAAAAGCCTATTGTAACATAAACTCATTGTGACATAGTCATTTACTCCCTATCAGGCCAAGGATTCACTGCTTGTTCAGCTCAACCGATTCTCCGGCCCTTTCAAATTTTGACTTTCCACCTGGAAGGTTGAGCCTGGCCTGGAGGCAGCCATCTTCCCAAGTGAAATATCAATTACGAGGAAAAAAGTACCTTATCGGCCATCAGGCACTATTTTGACGAAATAAAGTTAGGTCAGGCAATGTTCCGTTAATTACCGAAAAATTTAATATCGAATGATTATTAACTTTTGAACCTCCCTCGTGGATCTTATGTAACAGGGACCTGTATTACCGGCCTACTTGATTAATGGCGTTTGCATTATAGGGTCTGTTCGCACAGGATTCTCTGACAGTTTGCAACCTGTCAAAAACAATCGCTCAACTAGAGTAGCAGATTTATCTTGTAACGACAGCATTGAAAACATGTATGGGCGATGCTTACTGACAGTTTGCAAACTGTCAGAGACTCCTGTGGGAACAGACCTATGTTCAACTCTTGCTCTAAGCCTAGTCTTAAAGAAAGATCAAAATCTTTCTATGATCAAAAAAGCCTATTGTAACATAAACTCATTGTGACATAGTCATTTACTCCCTATCAGGCCAAGGATTCACTGCTTGTTCAGCTCGTCCGATTCTCCGGCCCTTTTAAATTTTGACTTTCCACCTGGAAGGTTGAGCCTGGCCTGGGGGCAGCCATCTTCCCAAGTGAAATATCAATTACGTGGAAAAAAGTACCTTATCGGCCATCAGGCACTATTTTGACGAAGTAAAGTTACGTCAGGCAATGTTCCGTTAATTACCGAAAAATTTAATATCGAATGATTATTAACTTTTGAACCTCCCTCGTGAATCTTATGTAACAGGGACCTGTATTACCGGCCTACTTGATTAATGGCGTTTGCATTATAAGGTCTGTTCGCACAGGATTCTCTGACAGTTTGCAACCTGTCAAAAACAATCGCTCAGCTGAGTTGCAGATTTATCTTGTAACGACAGCATTGAAAACATGTATGGGCGATGCTTACTGACAGTTTTCAAACTGTCAGAGACTCCTGTGGGAACAGACCTATGTTCAACTCTTGCTCTAAGCCTAGTCTTAAAGAAAGATCAAAATCTTTCTATAATCAAAAAAGCCTATTGTAACATAAACTCATTGTGACATAGTCATTTACTCCCTATCAGGCCAAGGATTCACTGCTTGTTCAGCTCAACCGATTCTCCGGCCCTTTTAAATTTTGACTTTCCACCTGGAAGGTTGAGCCTGGCCTGGAGGCAGCCATCTTCCCAAGTGAAATATCAATTACGAGGAAAAAAGTACCTTATCGGCCATCAGGCACTATTTTGACGAAATAAAGTTAGGTCAGGCAATGTTCCGTTAATTACCGAAAAATTTAATATCGAATGATTATTAACTTTTGAACCTCCCTCGTGGATCTTATGTAACAGGGACCTGTATTACCGGCCTACTTGATTAATGGCGTTTGCATTATAAGGTCTGTTCGCACAGGATTCTCTGACAGTTTGCAACCTGTCAAAAACAATCGCTCAACTAGAGTAGCAGATTTATCTTGTAACGACAGCATTGAAAACATGTATGGGCGATGCTTACTGACAGTTTGCAAACTGTCAGAGACTCCTGTGGGAACAGACCTATGTTCAACTCTTGCTCTAAGCCTAGTCTTAAAGAAAGATCAAAATCTTTCTATGATCAAAAAAGCCTATTGTAACATAAACTCATTGTGACATAGTCATTTACTCCCTATCAGGCCAAGGATTCACTGCTTGTTCAGCTCGTCCGATTCTCCGGCCCTTTTAAATTTTGACTTTCCACCTGGAAGGTTGAGCCTGGCCTGGAGGCAGCCATCTTCCCAAGTGAAATATCAATTACGAGGAAAAAAGTACCTTATCGGCCATCAGGCACTATTTTGACGAAATAAAGTTAGGTCAGGCAATGTTCCGTTAATTACCGAAAAATTTAATATCGAATGATTATTAACTTTTGAACCTCCCTCGTGGATCTTATGTAACAGGGACCTGTATTACCGGCCTACTTGATTAATGGCGTTTGCATTATAAGGTCTGTTCGCACAGGATTCTCTGACAGTTTGCAACCTGTCAAAAACAATCGCTCAACTAGAGTAGCAGATTTATCTTGTAACGACAGCATTGAAAACATGTATGGGCGATGCTTACTGACAGTTTGCAAACTGTCAGAGACTCCTGTGGGAACAGACCTATGTTCAACTCTTGCTCTAAGCCTAGTCTTAAAGAAAGATCAAAATCTTTCTATGATCAAAAAAGCCTATTGTAACATAAACTCATTGTGACATAGTCATTTACTCCCTATCAGGCCAAGGATTCACTGCTTGTTCAGCTCGTCCGATTCTCCGGCCCTTTTAAATTTTGACTTTCCACCTGGAAGGTTGAGCCTGGCCTGGGGGCAGCCATCTTCCCAAGTGAAATATCAATTACGTGGAAAAAAGTACCTTATCGGCCATCAGGCACTATTTTGACGAAGTAAAGTTACGTCAGGCAATGTTCCGTTAATTACCGAAAAATTTAATATCGAATGATTATTAACTTTTGAACCTCCCTCGTGAATCTTATGTAACAGGGACCTGTATTACCGGCCTACTTGATTAATGGCGTTTGCATTATAAGGTCTGTTCGCACAGGATTCTCTGACAGTTTGCAACCTGTCAAAAACAATCGCTCAGCTGAGTTGCAGATTTATCTTGTAACGACAGCATTGAAAACATGTATGGGCGATGCTTACTGACAGTTTTCAAACTGTCAGAGACTCCTGTGGGAACAGACCTATGTTCAACTCTTGCTCTAAGCCTAGTCTTAAAGAAAGATCAAAATCTTTCTATAATCAAAAAAGCCTATTGTAACATAAACTCATTGTGACATAGTCATTTACTCCCTATCAGGCCAAGGATTCACTGCTTGTTCAGCTCAACCGATTCTCCGGCCCTTTTAAATTTTGACTTTCCACCTGGAAGGTTGAGCCTGGCCTGGAGGCAGCCATCTTCCCAAGTGAAATATCAATTACGAGGAAAAAAGTACCTTATCGGCCATCAGGCACTATTTTGACGAAATAAAGTTAGGTCAGGCAATGTTCCGTTAATTACCGAAAAATTTAATATCGAATGATTATTAACTTTTGAACCTCCCTCGTGGATCTTATGTAACAGGGACCTGTATTACCGGCCTACTTGATTAATGGCGTTTGCATTATAAGGTCTGTTCGCACAGGATTCTCTGACAGTTTGCAACCTGTCAAAAACAATCGCTCAACTAGAGTAGCAGATTTATCTTGTAACGACAGCATTGAAAACATGTATGGGCGATGCTTACTGACAGTTTGCAAACTGTCAGAGACTCCTGTGGGAACAGACCTATGTTCAACTCTTGCTCTAAGCCTAGTCTTAAAGAAAGATCAAAATCTTTCTATGATCAAAAAAGCCTATTGTAACATAAACTCATTGTGACATAGTCATTTACTCCCTATCAGGCCAAGGATTCACTGCTTGTTCAGCTCAACCGATTCTCCGGCCCTTTCAAATTTTGACTTTCCACCTGGAAGGTTGAGCCTGGCCTGGAGGCAGCCATCTTCCCAAGTGAAATATCAATTACGAGGAAAAAAGTACCTTATCGGCCATCAGGCACTATTTTGACGAAATAAAGTTAGGTCAGGCAATGTTCCGTTAATTACCGAAAAATTTAATATCGAATGATTATTAACTTTTGAACCTCCCTCGTGGATCTTATGTAACAGGGACCTGTATTACCGGCCTACTTGATTAATGGCGTTTGCATTATAAGGTCTGTTCGCACAGGATTCTCTGACAGTTTGCAACCTGTCAAAAACAATCGCTCAACTAGAGTAGCAGATTTATCTTGTAACGACAGCATTGAAAACATGTATGGGCGATGCTTACTGACAGTTTGCAAACTGTCAGAGACTCCTGTGGGAACAGACCTATGTTCAACTCTTGCTCTAAGCCTAGTCTTAAAGAAAGATCAAAATCTTTCTATGATCAAAAAAGCCTATTGTAACATAAACTCATTGTGACATAGTCATTTACTCCCTATCAGGCCAAGGATTCACTGCTTGTTCAGCTCGTCCGATTCTCCGGCCCTTTTAAATTTTGACTTTCCACCTGGAAGGTTGAGCCTGGCCTGGAGGCAGCCATCTTCCCAAGTGAAATATCAATTACGAGGAAAAAAGTACCTTATCGGCCATCAGGCACTATTTTGACGAAATAAAGTTAGGTCAGGAGGCAATGTTCCGTTAATTACCGAAAAATTTAATATCGAATGATTATTAACTTTTGAACCTCCCTCGTGGATCTTATGTAACAGGGACCTGTATTACCGGCCTACTTGATTAATGGCGTTTGCATTATAAGGTCTGTTCGCACAGGATTCTCTGACAGTTTGCAACCTGTCAAAAACAATCGCTCAACTAGAGTAGCAGATTTATCTTGTAACGACAGCATTGAAAACATGTATGGCGATGCTTACTGACAGTTTGCAAACTGTCAGAGACTCCTGTGGGAACAGACCTATGTTCAACTCTTGCTCTAAGCCTAGTCTTAAAGAAAGATCAAAATCTTTCTATGATCAAAAAAGCCTATTGTAACATAAACTCATTGTGACATAGTCATTTACTCCCTATCAGGCCAAGGATTCACTGCTTGTTCAGCTCGTCCGATTCTCCGGCCCTTTTAAATTTTGACTTTCCCACCTGGAAGGTTGAGCCTGGCCTGGGGGCAGCCATCTTCCCAAGTGAAATATCAATTACGTGGAAAAAAGTACCTTATCGGCCATCAGGCACTATTTTGACGAAGTAAAGTTACGTCAGGCAATGTTCCGTTAATTACCGAAAAATTTAATATCGAATGATTATTAACTTTTGAACCTCCCTCGTGAATCTTATGTAACAGGGACCTGTATTACCGGCCTACTTGATTAATGGCGTTTGCATTATAAGGTCTGTTCGCACAGGATTCTCTGACAGTTTGCAACCTGTCAAAAACAATCGCTCAGCTGAGTTGCAGATTTATCTTGTAACGACAGCATTGAAAACATGTATGGGCGATGCTTACTGACAGTTTTCAAACTGTCAGAGACTCCTGTGGGAACAGACCTATGTTCAACTCTTGCTCTAAGCCTAGTCTTAAAGAAAGATCAAAATCTTTCTATAATCAAAAAAGCCTATTGTAACATAAACTCATTGTGACATAGTCATTTACTCCCTATCAGGCCAAGGATTCACTGCTTGTTCAGCTCAACCGATTCTCCGGCCCTTTTAAATTTTGACTTTCCACCTGGAAGGTTGAGCCTGGCCTGGAGGCAGCCATCTTCCCAAGTGAAATATCAATTACGAGGAAAAAAGTACCTTATCGGCCATCAGGCACTATTTTGACGAAATAAAGTTAGGTCAGGCAATGTTCCGTTAATTACCGAAAAATTTAATATCGAATGATTATTAACTTTTGAACCTCCCTCGTGGATCTTATGTAACAGGGACCTGTATTACCGGCCTACTTGATTAATGGCGTTTGCATTATAAGGTCTGTTCGCACAGGATTCTCTGACAGTTTGCAACCTGTCAAAAACAATCGCTCAGCTGAGTTGCAGATTTATCTTGTAACGACAGCATTGAAAACATGTATGGGCGATGCTTACTGACAGTTTGCAAACTGTCAGAGACTCCTGTGGGAACAGACCTATGTTCAACTCTTACTCTGAGCCTAGTATAGTCATAGAGAAAGATCAAAATCTTTCTATGATCAAAAAAGCTTATTGTAACATAAACTTACTATAAACTAGACACACAAAAAGCCTCTGTTTTATAATAAATTAGTTTTTCCGGTATTCACCCCTTAAATTGTGGCCCCCGCTCGGAAATTCAGCTTTCCGGGCGAAATAAACACGGAATTCGAAACACGACACTTTTCCGAACACTTTAGAGTACTTTTTCCTATTGAAAACTGGAAAATTTGACGAAAAACCGAAGGCCGAAATAAAAACGCGTTGGCCATTTTCCACTAATAATGGCCAACTGTCAAGTGTCAAAATTGCCATTCCGAAGCCTATTTGATTAAAACCTTCTATAATTACATTAATTTTGATGTAATTTAGCTTAATTAGGCTTTAATTAAGTCCTAATTAATTATTTTACTCGATTTTGAAGCTCGCGATTATAGCGCCATCTCGTAACAAATAAGTGTAATATTGTTTCAAAATGGCTTACGTGCTTTTGTTTTCTATGGTCGGTTTTTCGTTGAATTTTTCAGTTTTCCATAATTTTATTAAATTATTTGCCTAAGTTTTAAACAAAAAACCATTTAAAATGCGATTTTTTCCTATTTGAAATGTGGCAACGTCGCTTTTAATCAAGCAGGCCTTGTAATTAAATGTCATTTGCCACTTTTCTTTTGACAGTCGGCCAATTTTTAATTGACGTGTTTACATTTTAATCCAGTTTTTCTTCGAATTTTCCGCTTTTTCAGGCTGTTTTCAGTCGGAAAAACTGGTTTAAAATACGAGGCTTTGAGTTTTCTTCATTTTTTGCCAAAAGTTTCCAGTTTTAAATACTAAAATTAAGTGCGCAAGCAAAAATCATTGAAAAACTACTTTTTTAAGTCTTTTTTTAGGGAATTTCTAGTTTTAAAATCATTATTGATTAATAAACTTAATAAATTACGATTTTTTTTTAAGATGGCAACACTGTTTTGTAGCCAACTTCACTCGGGTTCAAATCAAGTGGATCAATGGCCTGTGATAGTGACATTTGACAGTGTTTTTATCCCGGTTTTTCATTGAATTTTCCAGTTTTCCGGGACTTTTCAATCGGAAAAAGTACTCTAAAAGTGTTTGGAAAAGTGTCGCGGTATAAATTCTGTGTTTATTTTGCCCAGAAAATTGAATTTCCAAGTGGAGGCCACAGTTTTTAAGAGGTAAGTACAAGAAATTCGATTATTATGAAATTAGGCCTTTTGTGTGTTTATAAGGTCTGTTCCAAGAGATAAGACAGTACCTACGTGAGATAGGGAAGGAAATGATAGATTTTGACAGTTCTGTAATGTCAAATGACATATATCATGAAATATTGAAAACTGAAAAATATGATTGCTGCCGCTTGGCATATGGTTTTGACAGATGTCAAAATGGTTGGCTCACTTCATCAAAATTTGCCATAGTTACCCGACTTTTGAATTTCAATATTTGACATTTAAGGTTGCACTCATGGTAAAAAATGTTGCTTACCGCATCCCCAATAACATATTTAAATATCATCTACCAACTATTTTCCGCTTAGCTATAGCGAAATTCCTTTACTAGCAAAAGTGAGCACGTTTACATCGCAAAACAAACAAAAATGAGCGATAAAAATGAACAAACACTACCACAATAAAAAAAAAAACATTTAAATCAAGTCAATACTTACATATTTCAAAAGACACAATGAGGAGAGGAGGGTTACACAGTACACAGACGTCACTCGTTAGAGAGATAGAGAGAGGCACAAACCAAAGAGAAAGACAATTAATATTATATACCTATATATTTTTTTGGTATGATGGCAATCACATACAATTTGGCAACAATGTCCCAACAGTATTGCCAAATTGTTTCATAAGTTTTTGACATTTCAAAAATATTTCAGGGTTATTCACAAAAGCAATAAATTTTGTGTCTAGTGGTATCTCCCCTAATCCAAACACACAATTTTATAGAATTTTATTTATTACTACGCCCATGACATAAAAACTCCGCCCATCTCTGCAACAGCCACAAATGGGCGGAGCCTAACAACCATAGACGTACCATTAATATTTGGATTAAGGCCACTATAATTCGTAAATAAACAAAATCCAATACGAACCTCTTCGCTTTGCGACTTGTCCCTGGACGAAGGCGTCCCGGGGCTGCCGCTGGCCTGACTGAGCAAATCGGGCAGGACGCTGCTCTGTCTCGAATGTTCGCTACTCCGTCCGTTCTGAAATCAGTCGCGCGTCAATATTACAAATATTTGACAACCGACAGTTGAAAATGACAAACACTACACACAATGCACACAAAAATTTAAAAAAAAAACACAAACAAGACATTTTCTAAAATTTATGGCAGCAGCCCTGCAGGTAAATCTCGGATCATCTTTCCATGCCGTAAAAAAAAAAACACTTCCAACATGCTTTTTTTTTATTATATACGGGGGGGATCTTCATAAAGTTTAAGAAAAATTAGTTCGAAATTAGAAGCTGATTTGTTATAGAGGGCGTGCTTGTTAATAGTTTTTTATTTCATTCATGCGCCATCTATAACCCGCCACCACTAATATGAGAAAAATGATTCAAGCAAATGTTTTGTTAATTTATTATATCAGTTAGTAAAAGCGGAAATTATTGATTACAATTTTATACTATAGCTTAGCAATGAAAATACATTATATACTATTACTAGTTTTTGGTCTATTTTATTGCGCAGTCCTCCTATAAAATGCATTGGCAATACGAGGAATGTGCATAAATACAACTTTGCCAATTCAATTAGTTAATACAATCTATGACTATTATATCAAGCTAGTTAAATATGTGACACAAAAAATATTATACACAAATAGTAAAGTGACTATGTTATTTAGCAACCCGGTAAAAGCCAAGAAGAAGAAGTTACCTGAGCGATAAAGGAAAACTCGTCGCCGTCGATGGACTGCGACGCGTTCAGTATTTCGATCGGTTTCGAGTTGCGCCTGCGCATATCGGCCGCCTCCTGCGCGAACTGAACCTCCACTTCGCGCCTGCGCGCCTCCAACGTTTCCCGGATGCTGCGCCGCGCCTCCGAGTGTCGCAGCACGATATCGGATTCGGTTTTTTCGCGTCGGGGTCGCATCAGACTGTTACGGATCGTTTGTTTCAACGATGACTGAGACGTCGTGGGGGTACGACTAAATTGGGGGGATTTCGTTTTTGGGTTTGTTGAAACAATTGCACCGATGCGATGTTGCCAACAATCAATCAAATTTGATTTATATTGATTTTGGAAGTAGCAATTCACCTATGTATTTTTAGCTTTTACACGAGGCAATACGTTGGAAAAAGGCATATCGGTAACGTTGTTTTTACGAACAGCCAATTAGATGATTTTATGTCTCATATCTTTAATCATAGTTTTAATTTTAGAGTAGGTAAAGCGCCGCCCTACAGACAAAAGGTGTAGTAAACGCTCTAACTATACAGGTTCAGAAACAATTAAGTGTGTAGACAGCTATATAGGTCCAGAGACAGGTCCGATCACAGAACATACAGCTTTTCAAGACAGGTTTGTCTAGTCTACACAGACACGTTTTTTATTGGACAGGTCTGTCTATAATGACACCTCTTTTCGAGAAAGGTCTGTCTACAAAGACAGCTTTTCTAGACAGGTTAGTAGTAACGGGGGCACCTGAGCCCGAGAAATTTTTCGATACCGTGGGAAAATCTCTAAATCGGCGGCGTCATTGATCTAAAATTTCATGGATTTAACCCGGGCCAACCAGTTAACCGTGAAACATGATACTCCTGTTTGTTCCCACATTAAACGTCGTTGGCGTGCTAATTCACGAATTTTTCCTATATACCATTACGGCATCCTGTATAAGGACACAACGAACTTCACACTATGTACGCTGAATGGCGCCACCGATAACTTCATGAATTATGATATTAAAAAATTTGGAGTTGGTCCGGGTCAAATCCATGAAATTTCAGATCAAAGGCGTCACCGATCTAGAGATTTTCCCACGGTATCGAAAAATTTCTCAAGGTCAGGTGCCCCCGTTACTACTACGGGGTCTTTTTAAATCACAAATTTTTAGGACAAGGGTTTTTATTTAGTAAATACGCACGAATGTATATAAAACTCTGGCCCTCCGGGTTCCTATAACTCCAGCCCTTCGGGCTCGTAAAACTCCAGCTCTTCGAGCTCGTATAACTTCCCCTTTGGGCTCATAATTAAAATAACCCCAAACCTTCGGTTTTAAGATTTGAAAAAAACATATGGCTTATGACACAACAAACGTCAAAAAAGCAGGCCTTGTTTTCTTTAAAACTCGATACAAGTGGCGTTTCTTTGTTGCCCTGTGCGCCTAAGATTGGAAACACTCTTGCCCTAGGTATGCTGGGTATCTCGTTATCTTTATTCATTGCCCGTGGTCTGACAAGGATAAAAATACAGTTAATATTCAATTTGACGTGGCTTTATAAGTGATTCTCATCGCATGACAAGAAACATCTGAAAGTTGTTAGAATTTCTGATAGATATATAAGTTGCACGTCACGCGGTCTTTCTCCTTCCCTTTTTACCCCGTAAAAATAAGATTAATAAAAAAGACAGATTGCTATATATCTCTGAGCTGCATTTGATTGACCAGATTAGATCGATCTGGTTCAATTCAAGTGAACCACACCGTGTTCGATTATAATTGGATCAGTTTACTCCCACCAACACCAGGGGCACCTGAGCCTGGGAAATTTTTCGATACCGTGGGAAATTTTCTAAATCGGCGGCGTCTTTGATCTGAAATTTCATGGATTTAACCCGGGCCAACTAGTTAACCGTGAAACATGATACTCCTGTTTGTTCCTACATTAAACGTCGCTGGCGTGCTAATTCACGAATTTTTCCTATTTACCACTACGGCATCCTGTATAAGGACACACTATATACGCTAAATGGCGCCACCGATAACATCATGACATCAAAAAATTTGGAGTTGGCCCGGATCAAATCCATGAAATTTTAGATCAAAGGCGCCAATCTAGAGATTTTCCCATGGTATCGAAAAATTTCTCAGGCTCAGGTGCCCCGGGTACTACGTCTTCTTACAAGCCCGAAAGGCCGGGACCTTTTTACGAGCCCGAAGGGCCGGGATCATTTTAAATCAAGAGACCGTAGGGTCCAAGTAACTTCGTATAGACTCTGAAACGCTCTAACTATACAGGTCCAGAAACAATTAGATGTGTAGACAGCTATATAAGTCCAGAGACAGGTCCGATCACAGAACATACAGCTTTTTCGAGACAGATCTGTTTACACAGACACCTTTTTCATGGAACAGGTCTGTTTATAATGACAGCTTTTCAAGAAAGGTCTGTCTACACAGACAGCTTTTCTAGACGGGTTAGTAGTAACGGGGGCACCTGAGCCTGAGAAATTTTTCGATACCGTGGGAAAATCTCTAAATCGGCGGCGTCTTTGATCTAAAATTTCATGGATTTAACCCAGGCCAACCGGTTAACCGTGAAACATGATACTCTTGTTTGTTCCCACATTAAACGTCGCTGGCGTGCTAATTCACGAATTTTTCCTATTTACCACTACGGTATCCTGTATAAGGACACAACGAACTTCAAACTATGTACGCTAAATGGCGCCACCGATAACTTCATGAATCATGATATTAAAAAATTTGGAGTTGGTCCGGGTCAAATCCATGAAATTTCAAATCAAAGGCGTCACCAATCTAGAGATTTTCTCACGGTATCGAAAAATTTCTCAGGCTCAGGTGCCCCCGTTACTACTACGGGGTCTTTTTAAATTACGGATTTATAGGACAAAGGTTTTTATCTGGTAAATACGTACGAATGTGTATAAAACTGTGGCCCTCCGGTCCCCTATAAATCTGGCCCTTCGAGCTCATATAACTCCGGCCCTTCGGGCTCGTAAAACTCCAATCCTTCGGGCTCGTGATTAAAATAACTCCGGCCCTTCGGGCTCGTATGACTCCGGCTCTTCGAGCTCGTATAACTTTCCCTTTAGGCTCATAATTAAAATAACTCCAAATCTTCGGTCTCAAGATTTGAAAAAAACATATGGTTTCGGCCTATGACACAACAAACGTCAAAAAATTGACGTTTCAAAGTAGGCCTTGTCTTCCTTGATAGTCAATACAAAATGGCGTTTATTTGTTGCCCTATATGCCTAAGATTAGAAACACTCTTGCCCTGAATATGCTGGGTATCTCGTTGTCTTTATTCATTGCCCGTGGTCTGACAAGGATAAAAATATAGTTTTCAATTTGACGTAGCTTTATAAGTGATTCTTAGAGTTTCTGATAGATACTTTTGCTCTCGATTAACGAATTTGATACGTTGTCAAAGTTTTGCATGGGCCAAAGTCTATAAGTATGATATGGTTAAAGCACATTCTAACCTCTGATTATTTTTAACGGCTGTCAAATGAGAGCAAAAGTACCGGCACTAAATATATAAAAAAAAAACAAGAGACCTTTTTACACCAAACGAACAACTGACAAGTGACAGTTGACAGTTACTGAATCGAACCTACATTTTCCATTCAAATCGAACTGAACTGGATGTGCCTTGTCTTGTTTAATGAACTGTCACGTCTTTTGGTAAAACAAATAGGTGAATTGCCATTATTTGATTTATAAAAAGTTGTTGGCAACACTGCATTATTTTACGTTTCAATCAAAATCCGTCTTGGCAGTTGTCGCACCTGGTAACGTCGCTAGTTTTTTTGGGCGTAGACGCCACGATTGTCGGTCCATCAGAGTTGCGCTGTTTCCAGTCCATAAGAATCGGCTCGCCTGCCGTTTTTTTGCCGATGCCCGCTTCGGAGCCGCGCCGATTGTTGAAGATGCCGCTTGACCTGGCCGCTTTCTGCTGATCGATATAGATGGCGCTGTGACGCGAGCTCAGCGGGAAAAAGTCAGAGTTTTCCCGTCTAAACCCGCGGAAAAACGGCTGCACCTTCGAGTCACTATCTGTTCTTTTGTGTCCCTTATTAAGACTATTAGTTTTTGGTAGATTTTTAGGTTTGTCAGCCTGCTGTTTGTTTACAATGGGGAAAAACTTGTCAAAATCCCAATCTTTAAGTAGCGTGGCTTCGTCGACATCTTCGTGATGGCGTTTGTTTTTCGGATTTGCCGCAGACTGCTGCCATTTTTAAAAAAAAAATAAAAAACAAAATAAACGACGAAGATTCGAAAAATTAAGATCGCCAGAGAACAGTTGGCAACATTGCAAACATGGCAACCAACTGCTTTTGCTATAGAAAAACGTGTAGATTTATTTGGAAAACGAAGCAAAAAAAAAAAAAATAAAACATCGAACATTGATTTTTTAGCACTTACCTTTCTTAAGACTAAAGTACGGTCGCCTTGAGATTCGTCGTCGTCAGGAGTAGGAGGCAAAGGCCTGTTTGGTGCACCTCCAGTACTTGAGCCACTGGTGGCTCCTGGACTCGATACGCTGGCAGTACCTTCAGGTACTCCAGGCAGTCCGGCCCTGTAAGAAAACTCGGGACTAACAGAAAAAAAAAAAATACCAACGAAAAAAAGTAAAAAGGAGGAGAAAAATGTTAAAATTAGTAAAACAACAAATCAATTTTTGACTCACAGAGGCTTAGGTGGATCGCTGGCCAATAACGTCCCATCATTTCTAGCACCCCTACCGCCATCTTCAGGCTCTGAGTCACTTTCACTATCGACCAATGCTTCAATTGGCCTGTCATTGGCTGATGTACTTGGAGGTGACACGTTATTGTTGTTATTTGAAGCCTTAAACAAAACCAATCAGCGACCGTTATTCATTTGGCGCCAAAATATAAAATACCTGCGAACGCGAATTATTTCTATTGTTTCTAGGGGGCGCTTCCGGTTGAGCGGCGCCATTATTTGAAGCAGGTTGTTGCATGCCCAATTCATTTAAGTGAGCGGCCAAAGAATCGAGTTCCTTGAAAAAACACACAAATAAATTAAGATTTCAAATCGAACTCTAATATAAACGTACCTCGGGTTTACGTGCAGGAGCCTGCAGGGTGAGTGAGTGAAATGGTGAATTAACATGAAATAAAAACAAGGACAAGAATTAGAAAAACAAAACAAAAAAATAGAGAAAAGTTGCGATGGTAATATGAGGAAAAAAAAGGACACAAAACAAGTAAAACCCAAACACTCACCATAGGTTTAAACATGTGCTGCGACTGCGAATTCCTTTGCGGTTGTTGCGGTTGCGACCGGGGAGCGGCGGGCGCGAAATTGTTGTCGGGCGGCGGCGGCAGCGGGCGTCTGGGCGGCGCCGCCGGGTCCGGCACGACGATGATGCGTTGCGGGATGGGCGGCCGAGCGGGCGGTCCCGGTTCCGGAATTTCTTCGCGGTCCTTGTTTTTGCCGCTTCTAAAAATGACGATTTGTATATGCGCGCGCAACATTGGGCACTATGACGTCACACACATAACCTCATTTTCGATGGGAAAGTGTGGTTATGTGTGTGACGTCACAGCAAACAGTCGCTAAACTATGTAAAAAAACCCAAGGATGATACACATTACTACTACAAGATGGCCTGTGTGAAATAAATTCTTCCCGCGCTAAATCACCAGTTGTGACGTAGGTTTTTTTTTTAATCACGAGCCCGAAGGGCCGGAGTCTTTATAAATTACGAGCTTGTCAGGATTTTTTTGACAATAATTTGTGTCAATTTTGTTAATTGAGATTAAAAATTTCTTAGAGAATTTGTAAAAAAACTGACTCCTGTCAAAATATCATATGATTTTGACAATGAGATGTCAATTATTGGGGTCGTAGATAAAATTTTGTAGCTGATATTTTGCAAATTAAATTAGAAAAATAATTAGAAAAATTTGACAAGAAAATTGAAACCTGTCTAATCTCACTATTTTTTACAATAAAATGTCAATTATTGGGGTCGAACATGAAATTTTGTAAGTGACGTTTTGCAAATTAAATTAGAAAAATGACTCGAAAAAATTTGACATATAGAAAATTGACATTTGTCAAATGTCAAGGATTTTTGACAATGAGATGTCAATTATTGAGGCTTTAGATAAAATTTTTGTTGATTGAAATTGAAAAGTGTTCGACAGCTGTCAAAATTGACATCTGCCAAAATAACATATAATTTTGACAGTAAGCTGTCAATTTTAGGCTCTAAATTTGTGACATTTTCGGGGCTGGGGTTTTTCTAATTACGAGCCCGAAGGGCCGGAGTCATTCTAAATCACAAGCCCGAAAAGCCGGGGCTTTCTTACGAGCTTGAAGGGCTAGGGCATTCTTACCAACCCAGAGGGCTGGTGGTATTTTACCAGCCCAAAGGGCTGGAATCATTTTTTATCAACAGCCCGTAGGGCTGGGGTTTTTTTAAATCACGAATTTATAGAGTAAGGGGTTTTAGCTAGTAATACGCACGACTGTGTATGAAATTCCGGCCCTCCGGGCTCGTAAAATTCTGATCCTTCGAGCTTGTATAACTTCGGCTTGTGTTCAAAATGACCCCGGCCCTTCGGGCTCGTAATCAAAATTACCTCAGCCCTTGGTTCTCGAGATTCGAAAAAAACATATGGCAACACTTCTTATGACACAACAAACGTCAAAAAATTGACGTTTCAAAGTAGGCCTTGTTTTCCTTGACAGTAAATACAAAATGGCGTTTTTTTGTTGCCCTGTGCACTTAGGATTGAAAACACTCTCGCCCTTCGGGCTCGTAATTAAAGAAAAAAATTGCCATTTTGTCCCAAGGATGATACACACTACTACTACAGGATGGCTCATCCTCATAAGGCCACAAATCCCACCATGCCAAATCACCAGTTGTGACGTAGGTCTTTTTGAATCACGAGCCCGAAGGGCCGGAGTCTTTATAAATTACGAGCTTGACAGGATGATGGACAATTATTTGTGTCAATTTTGGTAATTGAGATTGAAAAATTCTCGACTGAAAATTAAATTTTTTAGAGAATTTGTAAATAAACTGACTCCTGTTAAAATATCATATGATTTTGACGATGAGATGTCAATTATTGAGGTCGTAGATAAAATTTTAAAGCTGACATTTTGAAAATTAAATTAGAAAAATATGACAAGAAAATTGACACCTGTCTAATGTCACTATTTTTTACAATAAGATGTAAATTATTGGGGTCGAACATGAAATTTTGTAAGTGACATTTTGCAAATTAAATTCGAAAAATGACTCGAAAAAAATTGACAGAAAGAAAATTGACATTTGTCAAATATCAAGGATTTTTGACAATGAGATGTCAATTATTGAGGCTTTAGATAAAATTTTTGTTGATTGAAATTGAAAAGTGTTCGACAGCTGTTAAAATTGAGTTTGTAAAAAAAATTGACATTTACCAAAATATCATATAATTTTGACAGTAAGCTGTCAATTTTAGGCTCTAAATTTGTGACATTTTCGGGGCTGGGGTTTTTCTAATTACGAGCCCGAAGGGCCGGAGTCATTCTAAATCACAAGCCCGAAAAGCCGGGGCTTTCTTACGAGCTTGAAGGGCTAGGGCATTCTTACCAACCCGAAGGGCTGGTGTTATTTTACCAGCTCAAAGGGCTGGAATCATTTTTAATCAACAGCCCGTAGGGCTGGGGTTTTTTTAAATCACGAATTTATAGAGTAAAGGGTTTTAGCTAGTAATACGCACGACTGTGTATGAAATTCCGGCCCTCCGGGCTCGTAAAATTCTGATCCTTCGAGCTTGTATAACTTCGGCTTGTGTTCAAAATGACCCCGGCCCTTCGGGCTCGTAATCAAAATTACCTCAGCCCTTGGTTCTCGAGATTCGAAAAAAAACATATGGCAACACTTCTTATGACACAACAAACGTCAAAAAATTGACGTTTTAAAGTAGGCCTTGTTTTCCTTGATAGTAAATACAAAATGGCGTTTTCTTGTTGCCCTGTGCACTTAGGATTGAAAACACTCTCGCCCTTCGGGCTCGTAATTAAAGAAAAATTGCCATTTTGACCCAAGGATGATACACACTACTACTACAGGATGGCCCATCCTCATAAGGCCACAAATCCCACCATGCCAAATCACCAGTTGTGACGTAGGTCTTTTTGAATCACGAGGCCGAAGGGCCGGAGTCTTTATAAATTATAAGCTTGTCAGGATGTTTGACAATGATATGTGTCAATTTTGTTAATTGAGATTGAAAAATTCTCGACTGTGAAAATTAAATTCTTTAGAGACTTTGTAAAAAAACTGACTCCTGTCAAAATATCATATGATTTTGACGATGAGATGTAAATTATTGGGGTCGTAGATAAAATTTTAAAGCTGACATTTTGAAAATTAAATTAGAAAAATTTGACAAGAAAATTGACACCTGTCTAATGTCACTATTTTTTACAATAATATGTCAATTATTGGGGTCGAACATGAAATTTTGTAAGTGACATTTTGCAAATTAAATTAGAAAAATGACTCGAAAAAATTTGACATATAGAAAATTGACATTTGTCAAATTTCAAGGATTTTTGACAATGAGATGTCAATTATTGGGATCGTAGATAAAATTTTTGTTCATTGAAATTGAAAAGTGTTCGACAGCTGTCAAAATTGAGTTTGTAAAAAAATTGACATTTGCCAAAATATCAAATAATTTTGACAGGGCTGGGGTCTTTTTACCAGCCCGAAGGGCTGGGGTCTTTTTACCAGCCCGAAGGGCTGGGGTCTTTTTACCAGCCCGAAGGGCTGGGGTCTTTTTACCAGCCCGAAGGGCTAAGGTCATTTTTAATCAACTGCCCGTAGAGCCGCGATCTTTTTAAACCACGAATTTATAGGGTAAGGGGTTTTGTTTGGTAATGGTAATACACACGAATGTTCATAAAACCCCGGCCCTTCGGGCTCGAATAACTCTGGCCCTCCGAGCTCCTAAAATTTCGACTCTTTGAGCCTCGGCTCACCGGGCTTGTGGTTAAAATGACCCCGGCCTTTCGGGCTCGTAATTAAAATAACCCCATCCTTCCAGTTTCAAGATTTGAAAAAACATATGACAACACTGCTCATGACACAAAAAACGTCAAAAAATTGATGTTTCAAAGTAGGCCTTGTTTTCCTTTACAGTCGATACAAAATGGCGTTTTTTTGTTGCCCTGTGCGCTTAAGATTCAAAATACTCTCGCCCTTCGGGCTCGTAATTTTAAAAAAAAAAACGCGATTTCGACCCAAGGATGATACACCACACTACTACAAAATGGCCTATCCTTATAGGGCCTGTGTAAATCACTAATTGTGACGTAGGCAGCATGTTATTTCTCGCCTTGACGTAGGCTGTTTCAACAGCTGACGACTTACGTATGACGTCAAAAATGGTGCCACATACATACTAAAAACGAGGCTATTACGTAATCATGTAAGTGTGTATCATCCTTGAAAAAAAACCTGTATGAACTAAAAGATTCCATCCTCACCTGGGTGGTGGTTCGACTAAAGTCCTGCCTTCCTGAATCTGTTGGAAATTCCGCCTGAGAGTGTCCCCTCCAGGTGCCTGGATTATACTGCTCGGCTCTCCAGCCACCTGAGGCTCTTCTTCCTCGTTTTCCGAACCAGAATAACGATAATCGTCGCGCTCTTTTTCCTGCTTCCTCTTTTTACACCTGTCTATGTGATCTTTTAGTTGTATCCTCACTTGCCTTTCGGTCGGTTGGTCTCTGCGACAAATATTATCACAGACTCTTAACCTCAAAAAAAAAACCTAAATACTCACTTAATAAATGCGTGTTTCAATAGTTGTTCCGTATAAGGCCGCTCGTGATAATCCTTAACCAAAACAGTTTCAATAAAGCCGTGAAACTTTTTGTTCCACTTTTTGCTCTTTAACCGAGGTGGCGGGTTGCGCGGTATCAAAAACAGCGCCCTCATCGGGTGCAGTTCGCACAAAGGCGGTTGCGACTCGGCCATTTCAAGCGCCGTAATCCCGAGCGACCACAAATCGCTACGATTATCGTAAGTCGCTTCGGGGTTTTCATCACAAGCGATTACCTCAGGTGCCATCCAATAAGGGGTACCGATAAAAGTGTTACGACGACCGATGGTTCGGTCTAGTTGAGCCGACACCCCGAAATCGACCAGTTTTACTTCGGCATTGTCGGTCAACAGCACGTTTTGCCCTTTGATGTCACGGTGGATGACTTTGTTCGAATGCAAATAGGAAAGACCTCTGAGAATTTCACGACAAATGTACGCGATCCATTCCTCTTTCAACGATTGGCCTTTGGTCGATTTTACTAGGTCCGTCACTGAACCGGCTCCGCAATATTCCATGACCAACCATAGTTGATCATCTTTACCTACATATATGAATTAAATGAGTCCGAAAATAATGGACTCGATGTCAAGATTTTTACCTGGCGGTGACTTTTTAATGAAAGCCCCATAATACGTGGCAATATTACGATGATTCGAAAATTTCTTCAGTACGTTGATTTCCAATTTGATTTCTTCTTCTTCGTCCTCGGTGACGTCCATCACTTTGATGGCGGCCAATTGACCGGTTTTCGTGTGACGACCCTGGAAAAAATGCGACTCTATGATAGAATAATGGTAGTTATTTCTATGGCCTACTAACAAGAACACTTGTCCTAATAGGACTGAGGTGAGGTCAGCTTTAGATCTTAACTTTTGGTGTAAAATACATTATCCGAGGTCAAAAAAAAACGAATTCCTAAAAAATCGCAAGCAATCCGTCGAGGTCTGCGGGTGACGTCACCATCATCAGCTGCTGTTAGTGGTGACATCACTCGCAGAGCAACTGCCGTACTTGAGAATTGGCGAATGTACGCCCTATTAGGTAATAGGAGAAGCAATCCTGTTAGTTTACAAATCTTGGCCTACTAAGACGTTACTGGGTTGCCAAATTATCCCTTGAGATCATTTTTGATAGTTTATTAAAAAAAAAAAAGAAGAGGACCTATTCGCCTGCTATGTTTTTGGATTCTCTTGTCAACTATGCCCCGTAGCTATCTACAAAACAAAATTTATCAATCTATATTTCTATTGGTCGACGCATAACTGGCCGATCAACTAAATCCTGTCATTAGTTTTTGAAATGTTACGCCAATGTTTGTTAGGCTCCACCCACAACTGTACTAAATTTCACAATGGGTGGAGCTCACAGTCACAAGACATTGGCGTAAGTCAAGAACACTTAACTTAATAGGACTGCTTATTAAGCTGAAAGTGTCCGTCATGTTAGCCTCAAACTTCAACTCTTGATGTAAAATGCATTATCCCAGTTTAAAGCACTATAGGTCGAAAAACATTAAAATCTACTATCAGTCGTCACTCGCAGACCAGCTGCTGAATCAAAAATTGGCGAACGTACGCCTTATTAAGTAATAGAATGAGCAATCCTGTTTTTTACGATTATTGGCCTACTAAGACGTTACCGGATTGAGAAATTATCATTTGAAAGGAAAAAAGAAGAGTTATTCAGTCGTATGAATAAAGTGTAGCCACATACTCTACCTCCATCTCTTTTTGCTACATTAAAGCTGAATATGTTTATCTCAAAAAACTTGAGCAAAAGCATATGCTTGTGTTTTATGCATATGACCCATTATTTCAATTGATCCTGTCATTTTTATCACCTATTTATCTATTAAAAAAAAAAAAAAAGGAAAATCTAATCACCTACAATGTTTTGACTAATTGTTTTATTGTCATTATTATTTAACTATGCCTTCACCTGAAACTCGTGAGATCGTTATCCCTATCGCTATGGCACTTGCTGTCTTCTTCTCTCTTCTCGAAATCAATAGAGAAGGGTCAATGAAGATAGAATTTTTTTTTAAATTCATTACAGATTCCCAGCCCAGTAGTTTAGGGCGGGAAATATAAAACTATTTTGACAGATAACTAAAAGTTTACTCCTGGAATCAATATGAGAAGTAATGTCATTCCAGACGTTAACTCTTAGTTAATCTGTCAAAATAGTTTTATAATACCCGCCCTTATTCATCTTCAGATAAACTTACCGGTAATTATTGTCTACAAGATACATTCATCAATCTATAATACTATTGGTCAACGGATAAGTGGCTGACCAACTGAATACTGTCATCAGTTTTTGAAATGGTACGCCAATGCTTATTAGGCTCCGCCCACACCTGTGCTAAAATTTAAAATGGGCGGCGCTTCCAAGACATTAGCGTAGGTGAGGGTTTGAAGTATTTCGTCCTCATCATCAAATTTCTTCCATTTGTCATTCAAAATTACAATTAAACTCGAAAGTCTATTTCTAAACCAAGGGTTATGTCAATAGAGACCTTAGGGCAATTGTCTTTTTTTAGAAAAATTATTTAAATAATTACGATTTCCTAAGTAAATATATGTAATAACAAATAAAACAATTTGCACTCTTTTAAATGAATTATTGTTTTGAAATGGTACGCCCATGCTTGTTAGGCTCCACCTCCAATATATACCTACCTATTCACTGTGCTAATCAATAAATTATATACTTATTTGACAAGTACCTGAAATGGTGTCGACCTTTGTCAAATATTGACGTTTGTATGTTCATTTTAACACTTTACTATGATGGTTACCTTTCTTTGTCATACCCACCCTGTTAGGTTTAGCTAATTGAAGGATAACTATATTACAAGAAATTTTCACCTTAACCTCAAATATAGTTTATTAGATAATTCAAATCAGCTGACAATTCAAGATGACGAAATGGGCATAACAAACTTGACGTTCGTGAAGGCAACTGATTGCAATTTGTATGAGAATTGAATGTAAACGCCTCTTTACAGTTGTCAAAGGTGTGTTCCTTCAACGGCGCCATATTGAATTGAGAGAAACGTCAAATCGCTCTATATTTCCATAATTCGCCATTGGAGTCAATGAGATAAAAAGAGATAGGTATCCGTCACATGTCTCAAAAAGCCCTGGAAATGAAGTCTGGCAACATGGTAATAATGGAAATGAAACGAATCTCATTTTTAGTCAAAACAAGGGAAGGAAGTTAGGAAGTAAAATGTGCGTCAATGTCATTTTGGAAAAATCAAATTTCAGTTAGTGCTACTGAACTTGATATGTCAAATATCATGCCGCCGAAAATTTAGAGTTGGCAACACTGAAACTGAATAAGTAACTTATTCTAGTAGGCCATAAAAAAAAATTGAATAAATATTTTTTGCAGCTGGCAACAATAAAGGTTGACATGGCTAATATTTTGATACTAAAATTTTACAGTTGGCAAAACTGTTACCCAATAAACTATATATCTTAATTCTAAGTCGATTAAAGGCGAATAACCAATCGGTTATATTGACAGATGAACAATGCATTTACCGTCATTTATCACCGATTGGTTGACAAATGACGTTTGCTTCATTGGTTATCTGTCAACTATGACCGACCGGTTAATCGCCTTTAATCGATGCTAGTAGGCTTTGTGAAATTCAAATAATTTTGTTTTTGTTGGCGACCCTGAAGTTTGATGTGTCAACTATTTTGGAATTACAATGGCTACGTTCACTAGAACCAAAAAGGATTGTAAACAGTTTACAAATACCAACAGAATATGTTGGTTCTGCTGAACGATTCAACTTTTCAATGATAGAACGTCACCTTCTGAATGACAGGTCACCACACAAAACACAGTGTTGAAAATTATACACACTCTGAAATTATGCTTGCAAAAATGGCGACCGTTTGCAAATCATGTTTGGTTTTAACACAAATTCAACGTAGCGTGCAGCAGAACAATCGCAAACCGTTTACTAACGTTTGTATCTGGTGAACGCGGCCAATGTTGCTTTACTGCCTTCTTATAACCTCAAGTCCGTTAGGTTTGGTTAATTGTATAAATATGGCGATTTGACGTTTTCTCAATTCAATATGGCGCCGGTGGGAATAGCACACCTGACAACCGTAAAGGCACGCTTACATTCAATTCGCATTCAAATTGCAATCAATTGGAATTGAATATAAAGGAACCTTCACGGTCGTCAAGTTTGTTATGCCCACGTCGCCATCTTGAATTACCAGCTGACTTCTGCTGTTTCTTTCTCTCGCTTGGTAAAACTAGATTCCGATCGAATGAACTTTCAATTTGGGCGTGACGACTTAATCTCATTCAAAGGTAGGTTGCTTGATAACTTTTATGATGTCATTTGGGATGCCTTAACATAATGCAAATCTCCATAGGGTACCATAGATGACGTCATCAAGTTACCCTTCTTTATCAAATAACCATACCATTATACTGACGTATATTGCACACTGTTTCAAGCTGGTGAAGCGAACAATATGAGATGAAAATGAAAGTTTGCAATCTTTGTCTAAAGAGAATTGTGTTTTCTAATGCGCATGCGTTAATATAAAATTATTCTGCCAATAAGCATCAATTTTAGGTAGCTGATATTGCAGGGTTGCCAAAGTCCTAGAAAAATTATTTAAAGGAAACACCAGAAAAACAAAAATTCGAAATGACGCATATTATCCTTGATATGACAACACTGCACAAGAAGCATCTTACAAAATGTTAACCAGCAGCCAATAAGAATCTAGCGTTTAACGCATACGCAGTTGATAACCTCGTTCTACTAAGAAAAACTTATGGGAGATCATGTATCTCTTTTTTTTTTTCTTTGCTTCAAAATCTGCAAATTAGGTTAGCAAGGTTGCCAAATTTTTGTTCGTTTCCAAGATAATAGGGAAAATCCTTAGAACTTATTTAATGAATATTTTAATACTAAAGTTTCAAGATTTCTTCTCTACAAAATGACGTACTTAATAATTCCACATGGTTTTTAATTGTGTTTACCTTATATTTCTTATATCTTCATTGAGAAACGAACAAAATTTTGGTAACCCTGTGAACATAAAAGGAACACCCTGTATATATTTACTGTGCTTAATTTAGAAATGGGTGGAGCTCAAAAGCCATTGGCGTATCTAACTTTTTCCACGCATATTTTTGAAATTCAAAAGCTCCGAATAGAAAAAAAAATATGTCTAAACCAATATTTTCATTGTCAAACTAACTACTCAAGACAAATTCCCCCATCATGCCAAAGTACCAATGATGACGTAGGCAGCGTGTCGTTTCTCGTCTTAACGTAGGGTGTTTGTACCACAGTTTAAGACTGTGCTGGCTTTTGCTTTATACATTTTTGATTTTAGTACATTAATTAACATTCTACAACAACTCTATTTCAAATCCCTTTTGCATCTTCCTCTTTGCCTGGCATGTTGATCAAAACAGCTAACCACATTGTTGATAACTTGATTCTAAAAATCGATGCCCATGAGCAATCCTGTGCTAGTATGTAATATCCTTGGTGCAATTTTGTTCCAAGCCCTAGCGAGATTTTTAACTTCGATACGCAATGTTGCCAGCCTTATTTCTGAATCACTAGCAGTGTATAGTCTGGCAAGCCAAACGCGAATTGCAAAAGAAATTTCTATGTTATTACCACAACAATGGAAATAATAGTCGGCACGTGGGAGTTACTGTAATAAAAAGGGAGGTAGAGACAATTCGGCAACATTGCGAAATGATGGATATGGAAAGGAATGATTCTATTGGTTAAAGCGTGATTGACAAAACAGTGGCGTGGTTATTGGTTGAACTTAAGAGTTTTTTTTCTAGTGTGGATATATGAATCACTTGTTACTACTAGCCAGACTTATACTTCAAGGTGAAAAATAATATAAAACTGAATAATTTCAGTTGGTAACCCTGTTTCCCTGAAATACGGGCAACAATATCGCCAACTACACTGTTTACATTTCTGAAATGCCGACCCTGTTGCCATGAAATACATGCATCAGTATTGCCAATTACACTATTTACGCCTGTGTTGCCAATTTTACATTTTTAATTATGTTCCATTCACATAAGGTCTTCACTTCTATATATTATCATTGTATACATTTAACATATTACACAGAATAATCTATCCTCATATAGCCTGTATAGATTAAATTTAAAGCTCCCCACCACGTCAAAGTACCTACCATTGATAACGTGGGCAGTATGTTGCCAACTACTACACTGTTTATGCTTGTGTTGCCATCGTTATATTTTCAACTCTATTGTTTCCAACTATATTTTAAACTATACGTACCTGAAATAGGGCAATCCAACGACTTGTCAAAATGGAATTCAAAATGGAGGCCAATGCCTTTTTTCTACTAATAATTGCTTAAACTAAAAACTTTCCATCTTAGAATACGAAAATTATCCTCTCAAACACTAGAAAATCATCTAAAAACACCACAAAATACACAAAAATCAGTTTTTTGATGAAAAATGTCACGATTGCTTGAATTAAATTTATGGCGCCAATTTTTTGGCATTGGCCATGCATTGACCACCATTTTGTTTGGATTGCCCTATGGTTGCGCCGATCTAGAAAATTGAGGTTAAGAATGTGACGGATATTTATCTTATTGGCGAATTATGGAAATCTTTTTTCGTCTACGACCGCTGGTAATGACGTCGGCAACGGTGAAACAACATATGACTTTGATGTCAAAAATCGAATATTTAATATCCTTGCTTCACTCCAACTTATTGCTAATAATTTGGGTGTTTTTATGGAGATAAATTTTGCAAAATTGTTCCAAGCCCTTGAGAGATTTCTAGTTTAGGAGCGCAATGTTGCCAGCCTTATCCCTAAGTCACAAAGAGTGTAAAAACCCAGGCTTAAAATTAGAATTTAATGTCAAATAACAATTAATTAACCACAGAGCAAGTTTATTATAAATTCAATGTGAATTCGAGATATAAAGCAGGTCAAAAAACCCGAAAAATCGGTGCCGCGAGAAAATAGCTTGGGAGTAAAATAAACAATGAATTTGAATGTAAATTAGAACAATGCCGGATGAGGCAACACCGAAATTAGTTTTCGTTTGAAAATAAATTCTAAAGCAAAAACTCTAATCATGGGAACTTAGAGTAATTTGAAATGCAAATTCCAATCAGGTTGCTGGTGACACACTCAATTCTAGTAAATGAAAATACGGTCAGTGATTCGCAAACGAAACGGTAAACCGGTCATCGATAAACTCTGACGTCACGCCAATATAATTTTCACTTTGGAAAACAATAACAAAAATTTTATAGTCCAATTAGCAAATTGATCTGCAAGTCAGAAATGCGACAATAAGAATGTATTTATGTTCATAACCTGTTGGAATTTTTGTATTATTACCAGCTTCTGATTTAGGAGAAAAAACTAGGTAGCACATTAATTATTTTAATGTTTTTCTTGGAAACTATTAAACCTATACTGAAACTATACTTAAGTAATTTGTAGAGCATTTAATTGGCTTCAATTTGAGCCTTATTTCATCGAAATCGGTTATAAATTAACAAAGTTATGAGGCAAAATATTAAGCACTTTAAAAAAAAAAGTCAAAATCTTATGTTACAGGGATCTGTATTACCGGCATACTTAATTAATGACGTTTGCATTATGTTCAACTCTTTCTGTGAGCCTGGTATAGAGGAAGACAAAAAAAAATAAAAAAATTTTTGTTAAAATCTTTCATTTAATCAAAAACAGCCTATCTATATGTATATATAAACGTGAAATTCACTCACTCACTGACTGACGAAATCTCGAAAACTACTAAACCAATCGAGATGAAATTTTGCAAACAGGTAGGTTATAGGTTGGAGATGCTCACTAAGAAATAATATCAACATGGCCTTAAGCAATCGCCTTAAATAACCAAAAATAAGAAACGGTGTGGTGCGGGAGTGCGGGGAAAAACGTGTAAACAAAAACAGACGACTTGTCAGCTGTCAAATTCAGAAATATGACAAGCAGAATCAAATTCATAGCGATTTCCATTTGCAGAATCAGTGCAGAAAAAAATGTGTTTTTGTCGTTATATTTTCATGCTTTTACCAGAAACGATTCTGAACAAATTCCACCGGTCCCAGGCTAAGCTAACTTCAAGTTTGAGACATGACATTCGCAATTCGTTCACGTATTCGACAGTCTGGAGCAAGGTTCTGTAGTTTTTGTTCGATTCCAAAACTGTTCGCGATAAAATAGGAACCTGAACCCATTCACAAGTTGGGTTCGGGTTGCTTACTCCGAGTTACTTCAGCCGTTATCTGATAAGCTAAAAGGTAATACCCGAACGGCTGAAGTGCGAACGGAATCACTCGGAGTGCACGGCGTGTGCAAGCCGAACCCAGCCATAACTGGGCATACGCTCTACGATAGTCCTCAATTAGTTCCGGACTGGTTCGGAATCGATTCAAAATATGATCATGAACAAAGCTATTAGCAGTGAGTGGCACTTCAAAAAAATTTAACGTCAGCTGTCAAAAAATAGTCTTCATATTCTGCAGCCACAAAGCAGAACAAAAAATGTGGTTTACAGAGAGGTGGTGCAAAAATAAGAGTATGTCTGACGCAACTATCCCCTTAGCTCTTTGAAAGAAGATTACCTAATGTTACCTACACCTACAAAATTTGTATAGGGCGTGCGAAGCTAGTTCTAACATAAAATAATAATAAACTGTACACACAAAAAGCCTCTGTTTTATAATACATTAGTTTTTTCTGTACTCACCCCTTAAAAACTGTGGCCCCCGCTCGGAAATTCAGTTTTCCCGACAAAATAAACACCGAATTCGAATCGCGACACTTTGCCGAACACTTTAAAGTACTTTTTCTTATTGAAACCTGAAAAATTCCACGAAAAATCGGAAGCCGAAATAAAAACGCGTTAACCATTTTTCACTTATAATAGTCGACTGTCAAGTGTCAAAATAACCATTCCAACGCCTACTTGAAAACCTATTATTAAAGGCATTAATTTTGATGCAACAAAAAATCATTTAAAATGTGATTTTTTTCAATTTGAAATGAGGCAACGTCGCTTCTAATCAAGTAGGCCTTGTAATGAAATGTCATTTGCCACTATTCTTTTGACAGTCGACCATTTTTTTAATTGACGTGTTTACATATAATCCAGTTTTTCCTCGAATTTTCCGCTTTTCCAGGCCGTTTTTAGTCGGGAAAACTGGTTTAAAATACGAGGTTTTATTTTCCGTCAAAAAATTCCAGTTTTCCAAAGGGGTAAGTAACGAAAACTCAAATTTTATCAAGTAGACTTTGGAATGTTATTTTTGCTGGATTTTCCGCTTTTCCAGGCCGTTTTTGAGCGGAAAAACTGATTCAAAGTACGAGGCTTTAAGTTTTCTTCATTTTTTGCCAAAAGTTTCCAGTTTTAAATGCTAAAATTACTTAATTAAGCTTTTTTAATAAATAAAATTTTGTTTTTTTAGGTGGCAACACTGCTTTGTAGCCAACTTCACTCGGGTTCCAATTAGGTGGGTCTCAGAATGGCCTGTGACATTGAAATTTGACAGTCGGTCATTTTAAGTGTTTTTACTCCGGTTTTTCGTTGAATTTTCTAGTTTTCTGGGACTTTTTAATCGGAAAAAGTACTTTAAAGTGTTCGGAAAAGTGTAGCGGTTCGAATTTTGTGTTTATTTAGCCCAGAAAATTAAATTACTGAGTGGGGGCCACAGTTTTCGAGGGGTGAGTACAAGAAATTCGATTATTATTTATGAAACTAGGCCTTTTGTGTTTTAAGCTCTGTTTCAACAGACATTAGCAGCGTTTTTAGAACCAGTTGCCTAACTATTTTTCAATAAGTTGAATGTTTATCCTAATTGACAAATAAATTAATCGACTGGAAATTATCGTTCTAGAACGGTTCCCATGTCTGTTGATACAGAGCTATAGTATTTTAAAAATAGGCGAGCAGGCAAAAAATATAAATTTCTGTCCTTTTCTTAGCCAGGCTCAGAAAAAGAGATGGGCTCATGACAAACAAGATGGCGGGCGACACAGATGTTTGTGAAAACAACTTTTAACATTTTCAAATTAATAACATCTATTGACTTTTTTTCATATACTGGGTGATAACGAAATCGTTATACAAGGCGTCATTCAGTTGACTTTAAATTTAAAAATAGGGTGGAACGGGTAAGTCATTGAGACGCACACTTTTTATAAAAAAATAATTGAATATCACTTACTTTGGAAATGGACCCAAGTCAAGAAATTTTCATGGAACCCTGTATATTTTTTTTACCCAGTTGGATAGAGCTTAAAATTCCCTTTTCAATGACATATAATAAGTGGAATTTGTTTTCAAGATGGCGGCGTGAGAAGGCACTTTCTTAAATTCAATATGGCGGCATTCTGACCTAACCATTGAGGTAATAAGTAGGTACCTCTTGCTATTCAAAATTTTTAGAAAATTTGAAACAAAAATTAGCATTTTAAAGAAATCTCAAAATGCCCTTGTTTTTGAGCAAAATCATTTTTTTTTTTTTTTTTTCAAATTCGATCCAAAACCATTTCAAATCTAGAAATTATGGATTGTTGAAAGTGTTTGTTTGACAGAAACATTATCGGTTACGTCAGAATGCCGTCATATTGAATTTAAGAAAAATACCTTCTTACGCCGCCATCTTGAAAACAAATGCAAGTTGTGATATGTCATTGGAAAGGGAATTTTAAGCTTCATCCAACTGTGCAAAAAAAATATACAGGGTTCCAAAAAAATTTCTTGACTTGGGTACATTTCCGAAATAACCGGAAGTGATATTCAATTGTTTTTTCACGAAAAATGTGCGTGTCAATGACTTGCCCGTTCCACCCAAATTTGACAAATTAATAAAACACCTTAACATCCTCAACACTGGTTCAGATATTTGGTCTTTTTCAATACTTCATAACTATAGTAGGCCATGGAAATGAATTTGAATTTTTCTACTTTTGGTTGTATGACCGTTGCACACAAAAATACAAAAATTATCGTTGTTTATTTGGATTCTTCTTTTTTCTTCCACTCTATGACATTTACAACAATCTAGTAGGCCATGTAATTTACTTAAGGCGTTTGATTCGAACTGCGGTTTAAACTAATTTGTAGATGACGTCATCACTTATGAACGCGAGAAAATGAAAGGTTTGAATCATAGTCTTGTCAACGAAGAACAAGCCATGAATCCAGTTCGAACTTTTATGAACCAGGTTCAATGTGACGTCACTGGTTCAATGTAAGAATGTACAGGTTTGAACCTAATTGAACCGGATTGAACCAGTTCCACCGCGAGAAAACAGTTCTGATGTTAAGGGTTTCCTAAAATAGTTGGTGGAAACTTGAAACGGCCATTGATGACGCATTTGGGGTGCCTTATGGAGATTTGCATTAGGTTGAGGCACCCCAGATGACGTCATAAAGTTGTCCAGTCAAGGCAACCTACCTCTCTCAAACAACCTTGGTACAGGGTGATCTATTATAAATGTCACCCCCTGTTAACTATCAATGTAAATGGCTCCTATTTTCAAATTTAACTTTAACGAAACAAGAGTTCCACTTTAACAATTCCTTAGACGAAGCTTGAATTTCGTTTTCGAGTAGAAATTTCAATGTTAGATTTAATTGGCTTCGCTTCCTCAAAATCTCTAGAGTGTATATTCTATATAGGCGCTTCACAATTAACCAAATTATAGCGGCACAACAAAAGACAAATCAATGATTGTCATTTTTTCATTCTAATTTGACAGAAATGACAATTGGCAGGTGAATTCAAGTACAGTGACTCTATTACCACAGTGGCGACAATTACTGTCTTATTTTTGATTGGTTCTAAAATCCCATATATTTATATTGAAAACGCCGCCATCTTGTTCCCAACCTCTTGTTACTTTTAAATATGAATATATGGGATTTAGGTGAACATCCATCATAAATCATGAAAAACAACGTTATTTGATGAACCTAATACTGGTTATCAAATACGTCGATTTCAATTTTTTATGATAAATGTCCATTTAAATCCTATATATTATTATTAAAAAGTAACAAGAGGTTGGGAACAAGATGGCGGCGGGACCTCTATTGTCGCAACTGTATGTAAAGGTTTATTTAGCTACTGTAAATTCAAGAGCCGAGAATAAACACAAATTGATTTTTCACATTGACAGTCTTTGATTAATGATAGTAGAAAAATGTAAAAATGTACAGGTTCGAACTTAATTGAACCGGATCGAACCAGTTCTATTGCGAGAAAACAGCCTTAATGTAATGTAATGTACAGAGTCTTTCCCTATATATTGACTCTCCCACTAGAGTGTATTTTTCCTAAAGTTTAGAGCCAGAAATTTCCGAAACGGCTTAATAAGAGGTACTTAAATCATATTTGAAATAAGAAAATTTGACTCTTTTCAACTATGTTTAATATATAGGGTGTAAATTACCAAAAAGCAACAAACTTGAATAGAATAAAACCAAGAGAATAATTTTGCCTACATAGTGAGTGGTGTTCGGCTGGACTATTTCACGAGAAAAACAAGCCAAATTTTCATTTGGAAAATTTATTTTCTTCAGGTGACACTTGTCAAACTCAATAGTTTCTTTTACATTAAGGGCGGGTATTATAAAACTGCTTTGACAGTTAACTTGAAGTTAACTTTTTGAAATACATGTAATTCCAGAAGTTAACTCTCAAAGTAGTTTTATAATACCCGCCCTAAAAGGGGCATTTAAATAAAATGTCATTTACAGACCTTCACTAATTCCTGTTCAATTCCAAATTTAGACCACTTTTCAGTGAAATGAAGCTATGTTCATAACAATAATAGATTGGAGTAGAAGTTCAAGCATTTTTGGTTGCAAAATACGCATTCTAAATAGTAAAATTATTACCATTTTGTTGACAACAATATGCAAATTTTGGTCACGGATTTAAATCAAAAAGGGATAAACATATAGAGTAGCACACCAACAATAAATGTCCCAAATTTCGGATAGTGAAATGCTGGAAAAAATGAATAGAATAGAATTTTCGAAAATTATAATTTTTGAATCACAAAATTGATCAAAATCTGTCAAACAACGTGGTGATTGCCGTCATTTTCAGCAAAGACTCAAACCAAACGTTTGTTCAGCGCTTCTCTAAAAGATGTCGCTAAGTTCGAGAAGCATAATAACTTCTTTCAAACGCCAGTAAAAACTGTTTAACCTAGCTAATAATGTGAAATACTATTATTTCATTTGTATCTGAATAAAATTATTTAGTCCACTGTAAATTACTGTGTAAACGAATTGATATTAAAGATGTCGCCATCTACTTAGTTAATCACTTACAGAGAATTTGAACACCTGTGATTAAAAAATATTTAATGTATGTCATAAAGCCCAAAAGATGGCGTGCTGGCTCTTATTTGACGCCCCTCTTAACCACACAAAATTTTACGCAGGATAAGAAAGGGACGTCACTTTCCCAAACATGCGAGGATGCAAAATTTCTCATTAGTGAACTATTCTAGAACATTTTTTTTGTTTGACATAAAACTAAAGTTCATTCCACCAAACGAGATAGTAGAGGTAAACAAACAGGCGGAGCTTAAAAATTCAGAGAAGGACTGTAAAAATATGAATTACAACTAATGACATTTATTATTGTCAGGTTGTCATATGAGCCAATAACTTTAATGTCGTATTTCCTAGTATTTTACAATTATTTAAATAGTGTTTGGTGAATTATTGTTAATTAGTGAGCAATTTAGATTAAAACAATATCAAGTTCAACAAATTCCATTGAAGAATTCGTTCGGAAATATATTCAGCGAAGAGAAATACAAAACAACCTAGGACGGTCCATAGCCAATGAAATTCGACTTACCTGTCAAAGTTTGTTTACTGTCACTATCTTGTTTGGTGAAAATTGCTATCTAGTAAAATGAGAGGCACATGAAAATGGACAGTGTTTTTTTTTTGGTCAACACTTTTTGTTAACAGAGCCCCCCTAAATCAAAATCCTGGATACGCCTATGAATAAATAAATAAATTATTACCAGAGTGGCGACAATTGTCATCTTCATATGGAAAACGCCGCCATTTTATGCCCTCACTCTTGTCTAAAGTCGAATCATATTCTTACAATAAATAGTTGAATGTCACTGAAAGGATCTAATCGAGCCTCCTGTAAAATTGGAAAAATTGAGATACGATAGTACATGATATGCATTTATTAAAAGATTCAGACAAACTCCAATTAGCCAGAAAATTCAGGAATAAAAATGAAACTTAGTATAGAATTCATAAGCTTTAATAATTAAATCTATTGCTAAGGGCGGCTAGATTAATGCATTGTTAAGTCCTTGTTAGCTAACAATGACTTTAGAATGTGTTACACAAAAACAATGTCATTGATCTAGGCGCATTAAAGAAACAAAAACCCAATAAACCATTAATCTTAAAATTACGATACATAAACTAATAAAGCAAGATTCTCTTTTCGACAGCCTTCCTACAAATCGGACACTCGGCCATCTGATCTCCGCACATCTGACACAACCCGTGTCCGCACAAGAAAATCATATTTTTCAACCGATCCAAACAAACCGGGCACATTGTTTGCTCTTTGATATCTTGCAATTGCTGTTGCAACTTCTGAATATCGTTGACATTTGTAGTGTCGCGACCTCCATTATTCATAATTAAAATCTCTTGTTGTTGAGTACTAGTGGTTGGTTGTTGAGGCTTTAAATCCTCTTCAACATCGGCCTTGACTTCAGAAATTGTCCCTAAACCACCACTGCACACGATCATTGGCACCATAAGTTCGATTTGGCTGCGACAAGTGACGCACTTTTTCATTATTTGGGCGCAGCTGTCGCATGCGCACATGTGCCCGCAAGGCCTAAACAAAACTGACGACTTTTTGTCTGAACAAACCAGGCATTCTTCAATTAAAACCCGGCCTGTAACTGATTCGCGACATATAAGACATTTTTTGACGCGAGGCCCGCAAGTTGAACAACAAGCCACGTGACCACAAGGCTGGAATAGTAAATCACGTTTCGAGTCGGAACAAACCAGACATTCGTCCAGGGTTGAAGTGGTGTTTTGAGTGTTTTGATTGGGCCCCATGTCCATTTCACCACTGCGTTTTTCCTTATGGCATTTGGTCAAGGTTTTGCATAAATTAGGATCAGGACATAAGTCCAAAGGAGTTTGGCCTTTTTTGTTTTTAATTGTAAGATCAGCTCCGTTGCCTGCTAGAAAACATGCAATACTAGCGGAGGATTTTTTGTCAGAGCCTTGTGTGCCTAAGCCCATTAGTAACTTGCCTACGTCTTGTACATCTTGTAATTGTCTTAGTTGGCTTAAGGTGTGGTGCCTTAAGGCTTCATGCAAAGGAGTGTCTCCGTCTTTGTCGGCTATATTTAAGTTAGCCCCCTCTCTTACTAACAACCGCACAATTTGTGTGTGTTGTCTTTCTACAGCCAAATGCAAGGCAGTTTGTAGATTGACATTTTGCAAATCCATGTCTGCTTTACCGTGTAAGACCAATTGTTCAGCTACTTCAACGTGATTATTTAAGGCAGCTAAATGTAAAGCAGTATAGCCGTCATCTTTTTTTTCATCTACAATCCAAGGCCTAGGTAGTTTGGCCAATAGAATCTTCATCGCACTAGGATTGCCTCGCAATGCAGCATGATGTAAAGCATTAAAGCCATTATTATTAGTCAACGTAATGTCAGCAATATGATCCAATAACAATGTTAGCATGTCGTCTCGTTTTTTTGAAATTGCATCATGCAAAGGCGTATCGCCTTCTAAGTCTTGCAAACTAGGATGACATCCTAAGTCTAGTAACATTTTGACTACTCCAACGTGTCCTTTGTTGACACCGATATGCAAAGCTGTTTGTCTGCGTTTATTGCGGGCATTTAAATCAGCTCCGGCGTGAGCAAGGAGTTGCACCACAGCAGGTTCGTCTCCAAAGGCCGCATGGTGTACAGCCCTGTCACCGTCTTTGTCTTCTATTTCAACATCTGCGTGACATCTTAACAAGACTGTAATGACTTCAAGATGGCCGTTTTGTGAAGCTGCTTGCAAAGCAGTATGACCTGCAAACACTCCATTAACATCTGGACCAATTCCTGCTCCAGCTGTATTGCTTTGCTTCAAAACTTCTTCACATTTTTGTGCATCTCCATTTGCAGCTGACTTAACTAGTTCCTCATTGACATCTCCTGACACATGAGTTTCAAAAAGTTTCTTCAATAAAGCACTTAAGCGTTCACCTGACGTAGTCCCATGCATGGTGCCATCTTTGCTGGCCAATTTTGTAACAGCCAAAGGATTATAAGTCCAAGTAGTATTACAAACTTCAACTTTCAAATCGTTGTCATTGTAGATTTGTTGCACATGTCCCACTTTGCCTAGGGTAGCAGCCATGCCATCAGCCCAATCACCATGTCCACGCTGCAACATTTTGACTCGCTCAGCATCTGAACAAATCTGGACTACGTCACCAACAGCAAATTGTTGCTGAGGAGTTTCATTAAATCCAGCTGAATTAGGTGGAGTGGCTACTTTTGTCAATACTGCCGGATTAAAAGTCCACCTGTTACCGCTGTTATAAGCAACTACAATATCGTGATCTTCATCAATTCCTACAACTGTACCTGTAGTACTCAAACATTCATACATCCCATCAGTCCAACCTCCGTGACCATGCTGCAAGGATTGAACAATTTCAAGTTCCAAATCGACATTAACTTGGTCGCCTATTTTTAAGCCTGCAGGACGAGGACTTGCCCCTTGTTCACCTAAACAAGGCAAATGATCTCTGTAAACGTTTAAGCCCTTAGCATCGTTGACTACTTTAAGATCAGCCATGCCTTCAAACCCTACTCGATACAAATTTTTAGACCCATTATCCCACACAATATAGGCAGCAGATCTTGGACTTGCGGCAGACCAGTCTTGGATTTCTTGCACTTTTCCACGTCGCCCGTTACCGCCATCTTGATCCTCCCACTGCCAGTCCACCCCTCTCACAACTCTTGCACTAGGAAAAATACCTCTAATAGCAATTTTTTTAGTCTTCCTTCTAGGTTCCAAATAAAACCTTTCCCCTCCTGGCGTAGTAATACGATAAAACCTGTGCCTCAAATGATGTTTGTCTCCGTGATAACAAACCGAACACAAATCGTAGTTGCCACATTCAGCACACTTCCATCTAATACCAAAAATAGGCTGTTGACGACAAGTATCGCACATAGTTCCTTCATGTTTAATTCCGGTAGGAGCACTATCCAAAATCCTCAAATCATATTGGCCAGAGCAGCGATAATTTGCAGCTGTCCCATTATCCCATACAACAACAACTTCGTCAGGTGATTCAAAGTTTCGTACTGTGCCTACATGACCCTCTCCTCCATCTTGTTTGCCCCATTTCCAATCAGGACCACGTATTACTCTTGCGCCGACGCCTTCAGTAATACGCCCATTGCGTGGTACTGCACCAGTAGCGGTACTGTTGGGGTTAACTGCGTTGGCAATTTCCATCATTAGTACTGAAACAAATATTTTTGAGGTTTTAGTGACGTCGTTTTTATATGTAGAGCGACGTCAAATTTACGATTTTGAGCCAGTACCTGAAAACCGGGTGCTGAAATGAAAAAGTTATAAAATAATCTGGCTAAAAAGGAGTTTGTCTATTAGTCAATTTATTATAGGAAATTACAACATTGAGGCTCGATGGACAACCGCAGGTACTGTCAATGTAAATTTAACGTAGCTCGTTTCAAATAGGTAATTATCTAGTTTCTTGTTAATGAATGCCACCACCCAAAACTGACAAAAACAACCATCTATAGGGTTAATAAACTATATATTTTTTCAAAAATATAAAAAAAACATCTCAACTGAATAATTACCCATTAAATTTCAGTTTGTGACAAAGAAAGAAATTAGCAATTAACTATTTAAAATCTCAACGAAATGACCTACATTATATTTACATTTACTTTATTATTTGGTTTTTTGACAGTTGGGTTAGTTGAGCCTCAAAAATTCATTTATTTTCTAATTTATTGGTGATAAGATTAATGCTCAAAAAGCAAAAATTGTAAACTAATAGGATTGCTTATCTTCATAAGGCGTACGTTCGCCAGGGTCTGCGAGCGACGTCATCATTATCAGCTGTTAATAGTGGTGACGTCACCCGCAGACCTCGATACGACTGCGATTCAGGCTATGCTTGCGAGTTAATTTTTTCGATTTTAAATGCAAAAAGTAGGTGTTTTTGCTCAAAAAGACAGTTGACAGATGAACAATGCTTTAAACGTCAGCTGTCGAAAACAGGGTGCAATCGAATTGAAATCGCTATTAATGTATAGACTTTCCAATGCTGATGCAATATTACGTGTCATCTTTCTTTATTCCGTGAACGTTCATAGCATGAAGCAAGACAACTAACCAAATTTGATTATACCGACGACATTTGAGGGGGCAGAAAGCAGAAAAATGACGGACTATAAGAATACATATAAATACATACATGAAATTACATAAGGAATACATAGGAAACATGTCACACTTGTCAAATTTATTTTTTATTTAAGTAGCCATAATGGATTTCAATTATCTGCAGCCAATCGCTTTATTGATGTATTGTCAAGATGAGGAGTTGACGCACCTGTCAATTTTTTGTCCGCATAAACTTTACTAGTATGAGTTTTATTGCAAAATAATTTTTAAAAACAAAACATCTACGCCCATGATATAAAAGGTCCGCCCACTTAATACTAGTGGGCGGAGCCTAACAACCATAGACGTACCGTTAAAATTTATCTTTCAAGAAAAATATTGGTGGGATTGGAATTTTGCAACTGGTATGATGATATGAAATAACGTTACGCCATTATTTTAAGCCCGTATTACATCAGTAAAGGTGCAGCAAGAGTTCAACAACAAACCCCATGTAAATCTCCATAAGAAAACGCTAAGGTCCAAATTGCGGCTTTTACGACCATTTCCAGATAGCCCCGCCCTCTCTCCAGCGCCAAAAGTGTCTGAGGTGTCTTGTAGTTGTCTTCGAGGTGTTGTTTAGCTGTCTCGGAGGTGTTGTTTAGCTGTCTCAAAGACACCTCCGAGACAGCAGAACACCTAAAGCACCTCAGAGACAGCTAAACAACACCTCCGAGACAGCTAAACAACACTTCAAAACAACTCCAAGACATCTCAACAACACCTCGAAAACAACTACAAGACACCTGAAACACCTCTGGCGCTGGAAAGGGGACGGGGCTACCTGGAAATGATCGTAAAAGCCGCAATTTGGACCATAGCGTTTTCTTATGGAGATTTACATAGTGTTTGCTGTTGAACTCTTGCACCTTTATTTACATCTGTATATTTTTCCGTGTATTTCTTCATGTAGTTCAGGGTGACAACCGAAAAACTTCAAACGCAACATAAATCAGCATTATGAAAAACAAAATAATTTTGGCACCCTGAACTACATGGAGGAAATACATAGATGTAATACGGGCTTTAGACGAATTATAAGTAAATTCTTAGCTTTAAGCTACGTTTACACTTAGACGCTGAAAAAACACAAATTAATGAAACAGGCCACTTTCACTGTATACTTTTTTTTTTAAAATAAAAGTGGCGTTTGAAATCAATCAAATCAGAAGTGTGACGTCAGTGTCCCTAAAATGCGAGGATGCCGAATTTTTCATTGTACCTACATCGCAACCGAAAGTAAATATGAAACAATTTCCGATGCACGTCATCAATCACCTGATGAATGACATTCAAGGCATAAACATAACCAATTAAATATAAGGAAACTTGAGCTGTAAAATTAAATTTATTATCGCCATGTTGATTATGTATATTGCGTCATATTCAGCGCGGTTGCCAACGCTTGCGCGGTCTCGATTTTTCAGTATTTTAATGTGGTTATGTTATGAAAAACTCGAGTTTAGAATTTGTTTGATTGTTTAAAACTTTTCTCTATTTCAACTCAAGTTACTAGTAAACCAAGAAAATTGCAACAAAATTATATATATATATATATATATATATATATATATATATATATATATATATATATCCATGGTGTCACCCTGTTTCTAATAACCCCCTTAACCATCCTCGTTAGTATGAATCTAATCCCATGTACAATTTTGGAATAACTGTCATCTGATTCACAATTTTGTATATTTTCATATAAATTTGCATGTGAAATCGATCGTGATTGGGTACGCCACTGGTGTCACCCTGTTTCTGACAACCCCCTTTACTTTCCCCATTAGAATGAATTTAGTCCCATGTACAGGGTCTTTCCCCATATATTGATATATATCATATCAAGAAATTTTAAATACGAAAGTTTTGGAGTTTTACCTGAAATTTTTGAATTTGATCTGATTTATATATTTTCGTATAAATGCGTATTCGTAGGTCGATCGAGTGGACGCCACTGGTGTCACCCTGTTTTTGACAAACCCCTCAACCTTTCTCATTAGTATGAATTTAATCCCATGTACAGTTTTTGAATAATTGTCATCTGATTATAATTTTGTATATTTTCGTATAAATCTCCATTTGAAGGTCGATCGAGTGTACGCCACTGGTGTCACCTTGTTTCTAACAACCCCCTCAACTTTCCCTGTTATGTCGTTTCCGGTTGGTAGAATGAATGAATGAATGCAAAGAAAATGTATTTCCATCTGTTTCTTTGACAGGCTGAGAGAAAGAGATGAAAATACAGTCAGTGCGAATTAAATCTACCAATCGGAAACGCCATTAGTATAAACTTAATCCCATGTACAGTTATATATATAATTTCCTGCCATTGCAGTCTGGCAACGCTGCCCCCTTTCTACGTCACTCAAAACCTATGACGTATATCGGAAAATGTTTAACGTTTATTATATTTGCGTCCTTTACTTAACCAAAAGAAAAGAAAAGGATAGATATAATCGGTAAACTAATGTTCCCTCGTACAATGAATAAACCTCAATATTCATCTCCATGTTGCCAAATCTTTTTTGAAATCTGTAGAAGCCTTTGGCAATAAAAATGTAAATTACAAGGATTAGAAAAATCTTGAGAAAAGAAGAAAAATAATGGATAATAATGGATACACGTTACCAAAATGTATGACCTAAGCACGTTGCAATGTTGCCGCATCAACTTAATTTTACTTTAACATACCATGTCTAATAAAGTTTGTCATCTTCCCACATATCATTTGGCAACATTACCCACGAGTGCCAACCTAAATCCCATTTTATCGGCCGATTTGGTTAAATGATCCAACAGCGTTTTATCTCTCTTCAACTAGGGTTTGTTTAATGAAAAGGAAAATGCAATTGGCAATATGTAATTTCGACGTCATTGATGAAGTGTATCCAATATTTTATTAATTTCACTATGGTTTTAAATTTGCATAGATTAAAATACCGACGTATATTCATTCTGGCATCCATCCGTTGAATGGAAATTGTGAATTTCTAATGTGGCAACAACGCGCAGGAATGTCGGCTTTAGCCAATGAGAGAGCGTTTTCAGTCACATGATTTTTGAAGAAAATGCAGTCGAATTCAGCCAAGCAAGAGAGAGCAACAGTCAGCAGTATGCGAGAAAGAGATAACGCGATTGGGAGTTTGTATGTGTAATTTTTCTGTCTGGCAAAGTAAGACAATGAAACCGATATAAGAAACTTAACGATTAAGAGAAAGACAGAGATAAATTAAATAGTGCGCACACTTTGATTATTCTTGGCGCTTGAGTAACCAAGAGCGTAAAATAATAGAGTGACAGCAATATAACAAATTGAATAAATAAGAAAAAGATGGAAATAAAGTAGGATAAAAAAAAATGAGACACAAATTTCAAATTATTTCTCGACATGTGAAAGTGGCCCATTATACATTATTTCGTTGTATTTTATTACCGTCAGATGTCTCCTTTTGTCGTAAGCGAAAAAATCAGATATAATATTGTGCAAATAAACTGGAAAAATCATTTTAAAAAAAATTACATTTAAAGACAAACATCTACGCCCATGACATAAAAGCTCCGCCCATTTTGTCAGTGGAAAATCCACTAGTGGGCGGAGCGTAACAAACATGGACGTACCGTTAATATTCAGGTTGGGATTTTCCCAGAAACACGACATCAATTTCGGAAATCGTTAAGGATTTTGACAGTTTTCAAGGAATTTCGGATATTTGACACCATGCCACAAAAGATTTTGAGGACTTTGAAAAATCTATTGGGATTTCAGGATTTCCAAAAAATTTCACAGGAGTTCGGACTAAAATGTACAGAGATTTCAAGAGTGAGCTGCCTTTCGGGATTTTCTTTCTTTTCGAAAAAATAAACATCTACACCAATGACATAAAAATTTTACCCACTTAATACGCTTTCAATAGATCATCCAGTAGTGGGCGGAGCCTAACAACCATAGACGTACCGTTAATATTCACGTAGGAATTTTGCAAGAGGCGTGTGATTAACCACAATTTTTAGATACATAGATGGATTTCAGAAATCTATGAAAATTATGACAATTTCTAAGGGATTTCGGATATTTGCCGCCATTCCACTGAGGATTTTGATAAATCTATTGGGATTTCGGAAGGATTTCAGGATTTCCAAAGAATTTCACAGGAGTTCGGATGAAAATATACAGAGATTTCGGGAGTGAGCCGTCTTTTGGGATTTTATTTATTTTTTTTTCAAAAACAAACATCTACACCTATGACATAAAAGCTCCGCCCACTTAATACGATTTTAATAGATCATCCACTAGTGGGCGGAGCCTAGCAACCATAGACGTACCGTTAAAATTCACGTAGGGATTTTGCAAGATGCATGTGACCACAATTTGTAGGTACATGGATTTCAGAAATTTCTGGGGATTTTGACAATTTGTAAGGGATTTCGAATATTTGACGTCATACCACTAAGTGCGGTCGTACATCAATGAAACATCAAACATACAACAGCAAATACCGCAAGTAGACTTGTGCTGCATATATCCATTGTAAAAACGAACAATGTCTCGGGATCATCGCACACTGGTGCAATACACCTGTTTGCAAATAGGCAAAATCATAAGAAAATTAAACGAAATCTTAAAAACTTGATTATACAGGGTGTCCTTGTTTAACTGGTCAAAAATGCTATGGTATATAGAGGAATTATAGAGAAGTAGTTTAAGATAGGACACCGAAATCGAATTTTTCTCTCTGTATTAAAAACGCTTTCAGCGATTTTATTGAAATTTTCAGGATTTAAATAAGTGTTGATGCAACTTTTCTAAAAATTGTAGTTGACTTGATTTGTCTAGGGACAGATTTGCAGCACATGTAGGTTAAATTTTCTAAAGAAAAAATGGTACGCCACTGACCATCGGTGTCCTATCTCAAACTACTTTTCTATGGTTCCTCTATATACCTTAGAACCCTAGCATTTTTGACCAATTGAACTGTATTTCAATAGCTGATAACAAAAAGCATAGGTAACAAATTTGAGTTGAAATAAATAGATACATTCGGAAAACTCTTGTTTTCTAGTACAATGAATAAACCTTAATGTTTTTCTCCATGTTGCCAAATCTTTCTTAAAATCTGTAGAAGTCATTGGCAATAACATGACATGACATAAAAGGTCCGCCCAAGCAAAAAAAGGACCGTGCACTAGTGGGTGGAGCCTAACAACCATAGAAGTACCGTTGATATTTAATTTGGGACAAAAATTGTTTGGAGTTTTCTATATTTGCATGCTTTTCTATATTTGCATCCTTTTCTATGCTAATGAAAAATAAAATAGATATAATCGGTAAACTCTTGATCTTTAGCACAATGATTATGATGAACCTCTATGTTGTCAAATGTTTCTTAGATTTAAATTTACAATATTCAATTTGTACTTAGGAAAAAATGTGGCATCCATTGGGAGCTTGTATATGTGATTTTTTTATTTGGCCAATAGAAAGCCTAGAAAAGGCAGATATGACAAAGAAAATTATATATTAAAAGAAAGACAGAGATAAAGTGGAATAAATTAAATACTGACGGAAACTTTGATTATTCCCGGCGCTTGAGTGGCCAAAAGCTTAAAATAATACAGACAGCAATATAAGAAATTTAATAAATAAGAAAGAGACAGAAATGAAGTGGGATAAGAAAAAATATGACACAAATTTCAATTATCTCGGCACTTGCATGGAATTTTTGTATCTAACTAATAAAAATTCTAGAATAGGATAGTAGGAGAACGACATAAGAAACTTAACAGTTGAGAAAAAGATGGAGATAAAGAGGGATAAATTTAATAGTGTATATTACATTCAAAGATGCCCACGACATAAAAGCTCCGCCTATTTTGTATGCTTTCAATGGAAAAGCCACTAATGGGCGGAGCCTAACAATCATAGACGTACCGTTAATATTTGGTTAAGAATTTTTCCAGAAACACCATCAATTTTTGAAAATCACTAAGAAATTTTGAAAGTTTCCAGATTTGATGTCATATCAATGTCCTCATTGTCATAAGAATTTCGGATGAAAATGTACAGCGATTTCGGGGATGGGCTGCGCCCTTTGGGATTTAAAAGATTTTGTTGGATTGAAATTTCGAAATGGAGAAATTCAATATTTATTTACAAAATAAGTATAATCAGAACTCCAAACTTGGAACTAAACAAGGTAAATTTAATAAGTAACCATTACAAATACTCGACCTTTGCCGCCATATTGAATCTTGGCATTTTTAATTTGGATCAAGATTGAGGTTGCCTGATAACTTTTATGACGTCATCTGTATGCTTAAACAAATCTCAATAAGAACCACCTGATGACGTCATCTGTTTGCTATTACCAGACAAGCAACTAAAATTTTGCCAATGATATCGGCAACGTTGCCGAAATTTGATCTGGGGGAAGTTTCGATTGTTTTATTGTAAAATAATAATAGAAAAAAAAATTAAAAAATAAACATCTACACCAATGACATAAAAGCTACACCCATTTAATATGTTTTTAATGGAACGCTCACTAGTGGGCGGAGCCTAAAAACCATAGACGTACCGTTAATACAAACACATAGAGAGTTTTTTTTTTTAAGGAAAATATTTGTTGGGTTGGAATTTTACAAGTGAGTTATCAATACGTAGGCCGATAACAAGTTTTTAAAAAACAATTTATTCACTAAATTACAATAGAGAAATACTTTCGCGTTCGCGTTACAAAGTTTCAAATAAGAAATATAATTACAATTCAACTGACTGACTATTCTAGGCGGGCAGCGATATTTATAATAAAGAAAAGCGAATTAAGCAGTTTATATGAATGGTCAGCAAATAGAGCTGACATTACTCCTCCCTTCTTGAGATACAACTTCATGCTAAGCGAGGAAGTTGGATTGGTCGGGCTTCTTCTTCGGGGTGGTTGTCCCCTCTTCGTTTCTTCAACTTCGATGCTAGTTTCTTATAGCCAAGAACAGCACACCCAGCAAGGATCATAGCATATATCAGAATGGTTCCCAAACTTGGTAGTCTTCTGATTTCAGTAAACGTCAAACGGTTTTCGACAATCTCATTAGTTAGTTGGTGGAGATTGTCCAATTTTATGGTTTTCAAGTGTGTACCTAAATTCAGGGAATGCATTTAATTTAGGTACATTTGGAAGGTCAGGAAATAGTATAGGTTGTGCATCTGATTTCAGAGGCTTCTTTTTGTTGATAATCAGTCTCGAAGAGATAGTTATTTGGCAACTGGTTGGTATACGAACTAGAAAGGTTCCAATAACTTTTCTGATTTCTTCTTGTCCAAAGCACTTGAATTTGATAGGTACTTTAGCCGGAAGTACAAATACCCATTGATTGGATTTGTCCAATCGATTGATTATTGGTTGTGTGATTTTGACTTCAGTTGGCTTGCAAGTAGAAGTGTCTTTTTCAGAGTTCAGTAGCTTTACTTCACATGGACTGCTGTCTTGAAGTTCGTGGAGTTCTTCTTTTTCGCATATGTGGAATTCAGGAAGGATTTCCTGGCATTCTTGGCCATAATGTGCGTAGTGCAATCCGTTTTTTAGAAGATATTTATTTTGTGGAAGGACTACCTTAAACTGACTCTGACTTTTGATTGGTATTGAATATAGGTGGAAATAATCGAAAGATTCAGGATACATTATAGGTATATGGACCAAATAAGTTATTTTATTGTTAAGAATAAATGATTCTAATTTGATGATTTTTTCATACAAAAGAATGTTCTCAACATTAACTGCTAAAGGCATTTGTTCATTACTTAGTTGTTTTTGTAATTTGATAAGTTCTGTACAGAGATCTTCAGTTCTCATTATGCTAGGATGCATAATTTTTAACTTGGAAAAAGTTAAAGAGTTTTCGACATCTTGTAATATTGAATCTATTATTTCATAGACATTAATAATTTGATTAATTATGTCCTTAATATAAAGAGAATTTTCTCTATAAGCAGATTTCTCTACTATGTGTGCGATTTGATTGATTTTTGATTCTAAGAGTTTCTCATTATAATTTATTTGTTTTATCGTCGTATTGAATTTTTCAATAACAGTTAAAGAAAGTGAATTTTGTTTCAAAATATTTGCTTGCAAATTCTTTTGATTTCCTTGCAATTCCCTTATAAGATTTTCATGACGTTCGCCATCGTCAGCGTCGAGGTTTCCGGTTACGGATTTGAAAATTGACCCTAGGCCGTTAATCAAGCCTCTTTTTGTTCTTTGTGGCTGGGGAATTATTTCTTTAATTTTGTTATCTACTCTAATTTGTATTAGTTGAATTAATTTGATATAATTACTAATATCTTCTTTGTGTCCATTAAGCATGTTAGTGATATTATTGGATTTAGAGTGTAGTTTGTTAATTTCGATAAGTATGGGATTTAGGTCATAGTAGTGTATCAATGTGTAGGTGTAGTCTCTAATTTTTGCATTTCCAAGTTTCACTGGGATAATTCCAGGATTATCGTCCAATTTTCTTATGGAGATTTGCTCTTGGTTTCCTAATGCGTGGGTTATAAAGCTGAAATAAAGATTAGTAAGCGTAAGCGTGAGGTTATCATATTCATATTTATTAGTACCAATATTATTATACTTATTAAAATTAACTTAAGTATCGAAACTATATTTGTTTCTTAGAGGACGTTTAATATTGTCCATATGCACTTTGCCTAGAGTGTCCGTTGTTATTGTTTTCCATGTGGGGTCAACGGTCTCTATTTGTGTGGCTGGTCGAAATTTGTCTCCTAATTTTTGGCGTGTATGTTTCTTTACATATATTTTCTGTTCTGGTCTAAATAATGTTGGCTTATCACGATTTTCATTGATTTTGCCAATTATTTTATTTTTTGTATCCATAAGACGTTCATTTATGTTGGAATACAAGAGTTTTGTTTTATTTTTGTGCTCGTTGACGTAATCTGTAATTAGGAGTTGATCTAACTTAAGATCGAATGGGTCATTGGGACTTATGTGTCCTGTGATTATGTCAATGGATCGTATGATTGTATGCTAAGATTGCATATTTAATTTTTTGGGTAATTGGCGTTTTTAGGAATCCTTGATTGTTGAAAATTCTTATGTGTTCAGATAAGGTTGAGTGGAGTCTCTCTATTACGCCATTAGATTGGGGATGTTCAGGAGAACAAAAATGTATTTTTACTTTGTGAAGTTGGAGTAGTTCAGTAAGAACAGTATTCTTGAACTCAGTTCCATTGTCTGTGATTATCTTTGATGGAATGCCATGATGTGAAAAGAAGGATATGAGATTATCACATATTTCGGTAGCGGATAAAGATGTAAGGGCATAAGCTTGGGCATATTTAGAAAAACTGTCTATTATAGTAAAAAATTTAACCTTGTCGAGAGTATATGTATCAAGGTGGATGATGTCAAATGGTTTTGTTGCAGAAGGCGTGATGTTCATTTCCATATTTATTGGGTGACGTTCATATTTGCTACGTTGGCAAATTTCACATTCATTGATAAATGATTGAATGGATTCTTTCAGGTTGGGCCAATAATATTTTTCCTTAATTCGTCGCTCAGTTTCTTCGATTCCTCGGTGATTTGTCTTGCTCTCATGGTAATTTTGAATTACCTCTACTATTTCTGTTTTGTTGACGACATCAATTAATTTTATCAAGCATCTTTTAAATTTAATTGAAGGCCATTTAAAGTTTTTCCTTATTATTTCGCAGAAAGGTTCGTAAGTATCTGGATTTTCGAAATAAATGGAATATAACTTTTCGGGTACTACATTTTCTTTCACAAATTGCATGACGTCATTTTCAAAATTATTTTCCGATAATTGGACTAGAAATCTTCTTTTCTTCTCGAATAATATCAAGCGTTTTGTTTTTGCAGGTGAATGCAAAACTCTCGTAATAATCATTTGATTAGCTCCGTAATTAACTGCTGATTCTATAATAGGGACTCCTACTATAGGATCTTGTTCGTTATTTGTATGTATGGTTTTATTGTCGTCTTCATTTGCTGGTGGGTCAAGGTCGGGTTGTGCCATCGTTGAAATTAGGTCTAAGTTATCTTCGTTTGCATTTATATTTTCGTTGTTCGTGTTCGACGATGAGGTGCCTTCTTGTTCAAGTTGTTTATTAAATTCCTCGATGTATGAGACTAAACTCGAGATGTTGGCGGCGTCTTTTGTGTGTAACTCAATGCGACTTAGCGCGTCAGCATTTGTTTTAAGTTTTCCTTTCTTATATGTTATTTGGTAGTCGAATTCTTGTAATTTTATTCGCCATCGTACTAATTTTGAAGTGGGATCTTTATAGTTAAACAGCCATTGTAAGGGTTTATGGTCTGTTATTATGTTAAACTTTCGTCCATACAGGTATGGCCTAAAATATTTTGTCGCCCACACTAGGCACAAACATTCCTTCTCAATGGTAGAGTAGTTTTGTTCCGAGTCGTTCAATGTACGAGATGCGTATGCTATTGGCAGGTCCTGACCTATGGGCCCTTGCGACAGTACTGCGCCTAGCGCTACATTGCTAGCGTCACAGGTCAAATTAAAGGTTTTAGAAAAGTCCGGGTATTGTAGTATCGGTTCATTTGTCAATAGTTTTTTACATTTTTCGAAACAGTCAATGAACTCTGGGTTATGTTCAATCTTGGCTCCCTTTTTCAAACATTTGGTTAGTGGTTTTGTTAATTTTGCAAAATTGTTTATGAAGCGTCGATAATAACCTAATAGTCCAAGAAATCCTTTTATTTGCTTCGTTGTTTTTGGTATGGGATAATTTTTGATTGCGTTGACTTTATCTGGGTTAGGACGTACTCCTTCAGGTGTTATAACGTGTCCTAAGTAAGCTACTTCATGCCTTAGACACTCGCTCTTATCTAATTGGATCTTAAAATTCGTTTCTCTTAATCTTTGGAATACGGTTTCTAATCGCTCCAAGTGTTCCTGTAATGACGACGAGAAAACTATAATGTCATCAAGGTAAACTAGGCACTTCTCGTTTTGGATTCCTCGTAGGATGCCATCCATGACCCTTTGGAATGTGGCGGGGGCATTGGATAGACCGAAGGGCATTCTGAGAAACTCGAAATGGCCATTTTCTGTACTAAACGCCGTTTTTTCAATGTCCTTTTCATTCATTTGAATTTGATGGAACCCACTAGCCAAATCTAAAGTTGTGAAATATTGACACTTCCCTAGCTTATCCAGAAGGTCCGTTATGTTAGGAAGAGGGTATCTATCTGGCATGGTCTTTGCATTGACGCCTCTGAAGTCAATAACGACTCTCCATTTCTGCTTCCCAGAAGCATCTGCTTTTTTTGGGACTACCCAAATAGGTGCAGACCAAGGAGAATTGCTTGGGCGTATAATATTCTGGTCCAGCATTTTCCTTATTTGTGATTCAACCTCTTGCTTATGAATGAATGGGTACCTATATGTTTTTGTATATACAGGCTGTTCATCTGTTGTTTTTATAGAGTGTTTTATTTCGCTCGTGAATGTCAATGGCATATTTTCTTGGTAAAATATGTCCGAATATTTTCTACATAATTCAATTATTTTGGCTCTCTCTTCTGAATTAAGGTGATCTGTGCGAATTCCAGTATAGTCAAAAATATCAGTATCGTAATTTGATGCCACAAAATTATTTAGATTAATTTGTTCTATTTCTTCTCTATTAAATGGTTCCACTTCAATTGGTCGTGAAAGATCTAATATAATTGGCTGACATGTGTTGTTCAAGATTGTCGTTAAAGCGTATCCATTTTTTGCAATGCTTAGGGAGTTCGGAATCTCGCAATTATGCATTTTCTGATATGGAATTATAACTTCGCCATCATGTATGCTGGTTTTAATTTTCACAAGCTGTTCGGTACGTGGTGAGAGAGTGATATTATATGCTTGGTTTATGTTCGTTCTTTGGAATTGTAACTTGATTTTTGCAAATGGAGTTACTAAGAATCCTGTTTCATAGTTTATGCTAGCTTGTAACATTTTTAGATTATCAAGTCCTATAAGGCCGTCAAAGATGTTATGAAATTTAAATTAATAAAATTTCAAAGGTTTCCTATTAGGTAGATTAAAAATTTTTGAAGCGGGAATTTGAGCACTGTATTGATGTGCTGATTGTTGGAAAACAGTTGAAACGATGAATGGCTCATAGCTTATGTGATTTGGAAAGAATTTTTGAGCTAAGTCGGGGTCTATGAACGACTTGGTGGAGCCACTATCTATGAGAAATTTGAGATTGCATTCAGGAAAGACGATATAGGAGAGCTCACTTGCGTTGACGTTATTGAATGATATTATTTCAGGTGATTCTAGGGTGCAGGGTTGGTTGACTGAATTTCCTGAAAATTTGATTGTTCTGAAGAACCAGCTGTGTCGTATTCTACGAGTTCAGTGGTTTGGAATTCATTATTTGAATCGTTATAATTATCGGAATAATTGTAACTTTGTTGAGGGTCAACTTCGGTCTCATAATAATATGATTCGGTGTAAGAAAGGTCAGTGACATTCGTCGTATTTGTATTATATAATTCTTCTGAAATAAAGTTACGTGGTTGCGTAACTTGGAAATAGTTATTACCAGAAGTTTGTGATGCATTGGTAGCAGAATAGGTTTGTCTTGTCGTTGTAGACATTGGGGTAGGTCTAGGAAAATTTTTGTTTTGACCTGGTTTAAATACATTGGTCTGATTTTTATTTTTGAAGACCTGTGAGTTAGTTGGGAATTTTTGTTGTATTTTATTATAATCAGGTCTCACATGAATAGGTTGAGATGGAAATTTTTGTTGAGTGAACGTGTTATTTGGTGTATTAGCATTAAATGTGTTGGAATTATTGTATCTTTGGTGTGTATTTTGTTTGAAGTGCTGTGAGGGATGTTTTTGTTGAGTTTTAGCTATATTCTGAAAATATTGTGTATTATATTCCTGTGTGACAAACTGTAGAGCTTCGGGAAGGTCTTTGGGACGCATACACCTAATTGTTGTTCCCAATGGTTCCCTTAAGCCTGATAAGAAAGTTTTAAGGGCAAGATCATTGTATAAATTTCGCTTTAAATTTTTCGCATTTTGATCAACTTCATGACTATTTACATAAGAACAAAGCAGGTTTAAAATATGCATAACCTTGTCATAATATTAACTAGGCTTTTCTGAGTTTTGTTGTCTCAACATTACGAGATCTCTGTTTAAACATGCCTCGTCTCTTTGATCTGCAAAATGCCTGCTCAAAGTTAGTTTCAAATTATCCCAAGTAGTAACATTTTCTGTACCTAGGATCAATTTTGCGTTCCCAGTTAATTTTCCAATGATGCAATTTATCAAGTAAATATTTTGAAAATGGTTTGGTTGATTTGCATCATAGAAATTATCAATTAAACTTTGGCATACTGCCAAATATCTATTCAAATCGTTAGGGTTACCATCGAATTGTGGTACGCAATTTAAGTACTCAGGTTTAAATTGAGCCATATTGTTAATTGTATTAATATTATTTAAAATTAAATTATTTTGATTAGTGCTTGTATCAGTAACTGCAGCACTGTTATTTAATGTTTGATTAATATTTCTTATAAACTCTTCTGTATCAGAAGGTGAGTCAGTTGAAGGTAGAGATAGAGATAATAATCTTTCTGTTAATTCATCAATATCAGACATTAAAGAAATTACAAATTGCACATTGCACTTACATGAAGATTATTCCGTAGAGCAACATTTATAAGGCCAAGAATTTCTGGTAGGCTATGTTTATCCTTCCAAATTAATCCTGGTCTCGCGAATATTGGCTATTTTTGGTCCAATAATCCGATTGCTTGAAGGCAGTTCTTTGGTTTTCGATTTCGTAAAGCCACTCCGACACTTCTCGCAAACACTTAACACGATTTTCACACAAGGGTGTAGATTCGAGTTCCCGGTTAGTCCGATTTCCGAAAAGTTCGTAAACCAGTTCCAAAAACAAAAAATCCGGACGACTGCGCCTGTTATCAATACGTAGGCCGATAACAAGTTTTTAAAAAACAATTTATTCACTAAATTACAATAGAGAAATACTTTCGCGTTCGCGTTACAAAGTTTCAAATAAGAAATATAATTACAATTCAACTGACTAACTATTCTAGGCGGGCAGCGATATTTATAATAAAGAAAAGCGAATTAAGCAGTTTATATGAATGGTCAGCAAATAGAGCTGACATTAGGGATAACAAACTATCGATAGGAATATCGATACTATCGATAGTTTTTTAATTTTCGATAGTATCGATAGACCTGTACCAATATCGATAGTTCCAATGTAGCCAAAGGTAAATGAAAACATCTGTATATTGAGGGAATTATAAAGAAATCTGTAGTTATTTTGAGAAATCTGTAATTATTTTTGGGGATAGACATGCTGTGCTGCCAATTTTTCGGTTAGGAGGAGTGACGAGTGACTTTGATGGACTTGATGGAGGTTGGAGGTTAATGTTTATCGTAATTAATTACAAATTTGGTTACTTTGGTCAGAGCAAACTATCGATAGTACAATCGATAGTTACTATCGATGGGTAGGCCATTCTATCGATATCACTATCGATAGTTTTTTTTTCGATAGTTTGTCAACCCTAGCTGACATTACTAGTGGATAAATAAAATAAAGAAATTCAATTGTTTTTTTTTGTCAATTTATTACGAAATTTTGACAGGCACGTGATTTGTGAATTGAAACTGTCTGATGTAGTCACGTGACTGTCAAAATTTCAGAGCAAAGATGACAATAACGAACACGGCCACTGTATCCTACTTTATTCCCTTCTCTCTCTCTATTGATTGAATTGTCTGACAACCATAGACGTACCATTAATTTTCACTCCCCATTGATAAAATTAACAAGTTTGTTGTTGATTTAATGTTCATTTAATTAAATTGTTGTTACAATAAAAGACTGTTTATTTGTGTTTTTATTCTTGTTAATTAATTAATTTACTATTCATTAACAAACTTCAATTTAACTTCCAACTTGACAGACGATAATCTGCTGAAAACCAAGGATATTACACCAAGTAAAAGTAAAATGTGCGCCAATGGCCTTCAGTGAAAAACATATTTTAATTCAATTTTACATTAAATATTGAAAATTTTCATTATATTTCAACAGCTGATACAATCAAACATTTAACTAAAATTTATAAATATTGATGGGTCATTGCACCTTTTCAATATCCGTCCCTGATACGGTTCAAGAATCATTTAAATAAAAAATGTAAATCATTTCATTAACAACTAATTTCTTCCATTCTGAGAAACAATAATTCATTATTATCGGGACCGTTGATGACACATCTCTCGAGAATTTCTAAACAAAGAAAACGCTTACCTTGTAGACTTGCCCGTAGGTACCATTTCCAACCACTTCAATAAGCTCGAAAATACCGGCTGGATCCTGCAAAAAAGTGAATATTTTTGGTTGTATTTACTTATAATATACAGGGGTAGTAAGAGTAGGTACACACCCAAAAAAAAATTTATTGGGTGTGTATGCAATACTCAAGCCCCCCAAAATGTAAGATTTTTCCAAGGCCTACTTAAATTTCTACCCAAAATTGACTTACCTTCAAAGCTGTTAAGTCAATATCATCCAAAGAACAGTTCACTGAAGGGGGCATTTGATGCGCCATTTTGCTTAATAAAGTCCACCCGTTCACTTTCCAAATCGATTCCGGCCGAGTCGCGATATCGAAGTTTGCCTTACATCAGGCCTTAAATTAAACTCCTCCGACTGATTAGCGATTTGACATGGTTTTTAAATCGCGAAAACTCAAGGAAATCGCACCCGAAACATGATTTTTTTTATTTTCCCGTCCCAGACTGGGTTCAACAACATTCGACGTATCGGCGCACCCTCTTTCCACCGACACGAACGGAAAAATAATAAAAAGAACTGTCAGTGGATTGTCAAAAAGGAGTTTGTGACGTTTGGATTTGTTTAGCTGTCAATTGTTGCCAACAGAAAAAATATATTTCAGATTAAAGCTGGTTTTCTCGCGGTGGAACTGAATTCGGTTCGAATCTGTACATTCTTGCGTTGAACCAGTGACGTCACATTGAACTTGGTTCAAAAAAGCTCAAACTGCAATCTTTGGCTTGTTATCCGTTGACAAAAGACTATGTTCAAGCTTTCCATTTTCTCGCGTTCACCAATGATGACGTCATCTACGAAGTGATTTCAATCATTCGCCCCGCAAAAAAACGCATTTGATTGAAAAAAAAATATTTTAAAAATGACAAGTGACATTTTTGGATTTTGTAGGTTATGTTAGGGTACTTTGCAGAGGAGATTTCGTGTTCCAATCGACATTTTTTACTCAAATTCTGTTAATTGTTGCTTCTAGAACACTAATTCTGGATTTAGTGTAAGTTTTTTTATGTTCGAAACTAATCGGGCAATGTTAACAGTTACTCTACTTGGTCTGAGATTCTCGTTTTAGTACAATTTAGAACTCTGTTTACTCGTACTACTATTTTAGAGTAAATAGAGTAGGTTTATTCATTAAAAAGTTTCATTTATTTCCCTCCTTATACTCAAACATGAATATAATTACTCTATTTGCCATATTTCGAGTGCTCTGAGTAAGCAAATTGTTCAAGATTGTATTTTTTTTGAGTTCGAATATTGAAATAAAATCGATTTGGAACTGGAACTGATTCTTCGGAACAGCAATTGTAGCAGTCAAAACTCTAAAAATCAATTCTGAGATGATCTGGAACCAATTCTAAATGAATTCTTAATGTGATCCAGGACACTAATTTAGAATTTTTGTGCACCATATGCATTTGATAATTATAATTGGTTTATAATCTTTTCTAGTTCGGAACAGTAATTGAAAACCAGTTCAGAAATGCTCTGGAACCACGAACTATAGTAAGTTTAATGGGTTCTAGAACATTAATTGTGCACCATTATGCCTATAATAATAAATCAGTTCATGATTTTCTCTAGTTCGGAACAGCTATCAAACTACTTAGAACTCTGAGAACCAGTTCAAAAATCATCTGAAATTGGTTCTAAATGAACTGCAAAGAATTCAATGTGTTCGGAACAAGGCAACAATAATGAATTTTTTCAGAATCAGTTTTGAATTGAATTATGTAATATGTATGTTCGATATGAACAAATGCAGTTCAATCCAGAACTGATTCTACCTATTCCAAATTAGAATCAGTTCAGAGTCGATCTAGAACCAGTTCTAAATGAATTGTGAATAAAAAAGAGTAAATTCAATGTGTTCCAGGGCACTTATATTAAGATTTTTTTGATCGTGAACTAATTTGGAACAGGTCTTTAGAACACAAAGAAACGTTTTGGAACTGATTTTAGCTCCACTTTAAATAATTTGAAACTGATTCTAATTGAATTACGAACAAAAATGGAATAAGTTCAATGTGTTCGAGAACATTGATTCGGAATTTTTTTTTAAATTGTGATCCAATTCATCCAGTTCTTCATTTGACAGTAAACGAGTTCGGAACAGATTTTTAGAACAGATTTGAGCTGTTTTCTCGCGGTGGAACTGGTTCGATTCGGTTCAATTCGGACATTCTTGCGTTGAACCAATGAAGTCACATTGCACCTGGTTCAAAAAAGTTTGAACCGGACTCTTGGCTCGTTTTTCGTTGACAAAAGACTGGGTTTAAACCTTCCATTTCCTCGCGTGCACCAGTGATGATGTCATCTACAAATTGATTTAAACCGTAGTTTGCACCATTCGCCTCGCGAAAAAACGCATTAGAATTTTATTTTTAAAAGTGACAAGTGACGTAACTGAAATAGAATTCCATTTATCGTTATTACCGGTATTTTCGGATTTTGTAGGCTATGTTTGCGTAGTTTTCAGAGGTAATTTTGTTCCAATCGACATTTTTAACTCAAATTTAATTTATTGTTGCCTCTAGAACACTAATTTTGGATCTAGTGTAGGTTTTTTTTATGTTCGATACTAAGTATAAGGCAACGTTAGCAGCTACTCCATTTGGTCTGAAATTCTCGTTTTAGTGCACTAAATTTAACTCTGTTTACTCGTACTACTGTTTTAGAGTGAATAGAGTAGGTTTATTCATTGAAAAGTTATATGTATTTATTTTCCTCCTTATACTCAGACATGAACATAATTCCTCTATTTGCCGAGTGCTCTAAGTAAGAAAATCATTCAAGATTGTATTTTTTTTTACTCCTTCGAAGTAAATAGAGTGAGTTCGAATATTGAAGAGTATAAAGGCAAACAAGTTCGGAACAGGTTTTTGGGTTTAAGAGCAAATAAAACCGATTTGGAACTGATTCTAGTTGCACCGCGAACAATGATACAGGACACTAATTTAGGATTCTCATGCACCGTATCCGTATAATAATAAACTAGTTTATGATTTTCTCTAGTTCAGAACAACAATCGAGCTACTCAGAACTTTGAGAACCAGTTCAAAAATTATATGAACTGGTTCTAGATGAACTGTGAACAATTCAATGTGTTCGGAACATCGTAACAATAATGGGTCTGTTCAGAATATATGTTCAATATAAACAAATGCGTAAGTTCAATCTAGAACTAATTCTACAAATAAGTCCGAACAAGCCTATTCCAAATTAGAATCAGTTCAGAATCGATTTGGAACCGGTTCTAAATGAACTACGAATAAGAAAGAGTAAATTCAATGTGTTCCAGGGCACTTATATTAAGTTTTTGTGATCTAGTTCAGAGTTTCATTTGACAGTAAACGAGTTCAAAAGAGTTTTTAGAACAGGTTTGAGCTGGTTCGATTCGGTTCAAATAGGTTTGAAGCTGTACACTCTTTCGTTGAACTAGTGACGTCACATTGAACCTGAGCTGGGATCAAAACGACTAGAATTCTACTTTTATGACGTCAGGTTGCCTAGCAACCATCATTATCGCCTGTACTGTACGCGATAAATAGGTCGCGAGTGACGTCATGAAAGTAGAATTCTACTGGCCGTGATACCAGCGAACCGGACCTCTGACTTGTTCTCCGTTAACACAAAACTGTGTTAACCTTCCATTTTCTCGCGTTCACCAGTGATGACGTCATCTACAAATTGATTTAAACCATAGTTCAAACCATTCGCCTCTCAAGAAAACGCTTTAAATATTCAGAAGTGTATACGTTTGCTCGAAGTTACGTTCTCTGTTCGGAATTCTAATCGATTTGGTTCTGGATCGATTTTGAACTGATCCAACTAGAGTAAACGTATTACTCGGTGCGTCCAGAGCTGTCTTATTCGATATCGAGTATCATAACAATCCAAATCGACTCGAGAAATAGAATCAGGCCTCTGATTATTATCGAAAGAGAGTATTCCAAACAGTTGGGGTATTCTGAACAATTAGAGTACTCCAAACAATTGGTGTACTTTTTATCAGTAAAAGAATTTCAAATAATTAGTAGAATATTTCGAACAGTGAGACTATTCCAAGTGGGTGGAGCATTTTCCGTCTCTTTTCCTTTTAATAGGAAGAACAAGGATAAAAGTACAAAAAAAGACAATTTTAAAACTCACTCTGTGATAAGGCTTTTTAGCACTAAAGCACTTGAAATGGCGCGTTTAATTTGAATGTTTTCTACGGCTTTTGGTCTTAGATTGATGCTCCAAAAGGCGTTTTGCTCATTTAATTTGCTGCACTAAGTTGCTCCAAACACTCTAGAGCAAGGTAACAACAATAATTTTATACTTTATAAGCATTAAAAACAACTTCTTTGTTCCAAGTACCATTAAAACCCACTCTAGAACAGTTTCCAGGAATGTTTTTTGGTGCTTTGGGCACTTTTAAATACTATTGATTTTGAGTTCAGAGCAGTTTTCAAACGATTCAAGAACAATGAAAACAGTTCTAAAACAATCTGGTGCAGATACAGTTGGAAACGATTTTGAAACTGTTTATAAAAAGATAATTTTGCGTTTAGAACTGTTCTGAGACGATTCATTATTCCCAGAACAGTTTCAAATCCACTTTTAGTGCGCGTAGTTTACTCTAAAACCATTATAGAACAATCGAGAATAAATTCTAAAACAAGTTTTGTGTTTAAAACGGTTCGAATAGGAAAAGTAATGGAAAAATTCCAGAACAATCCGAAAATGAAGATTTTTGAGACAAAATGTGACTGTTCTAGAACAAATGGTATGTTTAAAGCTGTTTTTTTTTCTTCGGATTTGTGGAACAAAGTGCGAATGTTCTAGAACAATTTGGAGGAGATGCAGTTAAAAAGTTCTAGAAGAGAGAAATTTTGTGTTCAGAGCTGTTCTAGGACAATTCAAATCAGTCCCAGAACAGTTCTAAATCCACTTTTAGTTCAGCGCAATTTACTCTAGAACCATTTTAGAACAATCAACAATAAATTCTAACCTAAAATAAGTTACTCGCTGTTCTAGAGTGGGTTTGTAAGAGTACTCGAAAAAACGGTGGAAAATATAGAGCGAATAAAGAATATTTTTTCTTACTTAAAAACCTTGCTCCAGAGTGAGTTTTAAAAATTGTTCGGAACAATTCAGAACTGCAAATCAAATAGGCATCATCCTATTTGGAGCATCTTTAAGGCCAAATGCCGAAGAAAACACTCAAATCGAACACTTTAAGAGTGCCCTAGAGTAAACTACAAATAAAAAACTCGCCTCGAGACTGTTCTAGAGTGAGTTTGTAGAAGTACTCTGAATAAATTGCGACAATGAAAAATGCAGAGTAACCTTTTAAAAAGGGTTCTGAATTATTTTTAATAAAAGAAATCTTGCTCCAGAGTGAGCTTTAAAGACTGTTTAGAATAACTGAATAGGATGGAAAAAAACAATAAAAAGTAGTGTTCTAAACTGTCCGAATCTTTTTGATCTGTTCAACTATCCGAACTGCTTTGACTGTTTTAATACTGTTCCATTTGCACTAACTGGATTTGAACTACTCCTATTCGAGTTAATCTATGCGAAAGCTTCGTTACTCATATTGATAATTCCATAACACTGACAATGACAATCGCTCTCATGTGGGAACACTGTTACTCGGGTTCAAGAGTAGACATCCTAGTGCTAGATAATAGTTTTTTTTTGTGAATCAGATTCTAATCCAATTGTAAATAGATTCAGAATATTCGAACCCATTCCAAAACAGAATTTGGAACAAATTCCGAATTTCATAAAATTTGTCTTGTCGGAGCAGTGCAAACAGAACAGACTTGGTTCAGATGAAACAGAAGTTAAGGCAATTAAAACACTTACTGATTCAGATCACTTAATTTCAGAACAGTCAAAGTAGTTCGAACAGTTGAATAAATTAAAAAGAGTTAGTGCACTTGGAACAATCAGAGTAAAATTACTAAAAACTCAAATTAAATTTTTAAATAGATTTACTATTACGGTAAATAAGTTTGTCAGTAGCATATTAGAGTAGTTTGAACAGTATCAATCAAAGCAGTGCAAACAAAACAATTCGAGTTAGTGTAAATGGAACAGAATTAAAACAGTTAAAATAGTTAAAGTAGTTCGGACAGTTGAACCGATCAAAAAAAGTCAGTGCACTCGGGACAGTCAGAGTAGAATCTCAAGAAACCCGAAATTAATTTTCAAATCATCCTAATATTATAGAAATAATAAATTCATTAATTGGTAGCATAATAATGTAGTTCGAATAGTAATAATTAGAACAGTGCAAACAGAATAAAGTTAGTACAGATGGAACGGAAATTAAAGCAATTGGAACACTTAGAGTGACTCGAATAATAGAAGGAATTGAAATGCAGATGAAATGCTTAAAGTAATTCAAGTCGAACTAGTGCAAATGGAACATAATTAGAACAGTTAAAGTATTTCGGACAGTTGAATAGATCAAAAAGAGTCAGTGCATTTGGAACAGTCAGAATAGAATTTCTAGAACCCAAAAATTAATTTTCAAATCAGTCTTCTTCTATAGTGAATAAATTCATTATTTAGTAGCATAATGGAGTAGTTCGAACAGTAATAATCAGAGCAATGTAAACAGAACAATTCGAGTTAGTGCAAAAGGAACAGAATTAGAACAGTTAAAGTAGTTCGGATAGTTGAACAGATCGAAAAAAGTCAGTGCACTTAAAACAGTCAGAGTAGAATTCCTAAAAACCCAAAATTAATTTTCAAATCAGCCTATTGTTGTAGTAAATAAAATTTATTGATTAGTAGCATAATAGAACAGTAACAATCGGAATAGTGCAAACAGAACAAAGTTAGTGCAAATAAAACAAAAATTAAAGCACTTGGAACACTTAGAGTAATTCTAACAATAGAAGGAGTTTAAATAGAATTAATGCAGATAGAATGCTTAGAGTAATTAAAATTAAAATCGAGTTTGTGCAAATTGAACAGAATTAGAATAGTCAAAATAGCTCGGACAGTTGAACAGAATAAAAAGAGTCAGTGCACTTGGAACAGTCAGAGTGGAGGTACCAATAATATAAAATGAGTTTTCAAATCACCCCATTGTTATAGTCAATAAATTCATCAATAAGGGCGGGTATTATAAAACTGCTTTGACAGTTAACTTGAAGTTAACTTTTTGAATTACATGTAATTTCAGAAGTTAACTTCAAGTTAACTGTCAAAGCAGTTTTATAATACCCGCCCTTAGTAGTACAATAGAGTAGTTCGAACAGTAACAATCAGAGCAGTTCAAACAAAAAGAGTTAGTGCAAATGAAACAGAAATTAAAGCAATTAGAACACTTAGAGTAACTTAAACAATAGAAGGAATTCAAAATATAATTTTAATGCAGATGAAATACTTTGGAGTAATTTAAATCGGGTTAGTGCAAATGGAACAGAAATAAAACGTCAAAGTAGTTTAAGACAGTTGAACAGAAAAGAGTCAGTGCACTTAGAACAATCAGAGTAGAATTACCAAAAATAGAAAATTAATTTTCAAATCAGCCTAGTTGTAGTAAATAAATTCATTGATTAGTAGCATAATAGAGTAGATCGAACAGTAAAATTCAGAGTAGTGCAAACTGAACAAAGCTAGTGCAAATGAAACAAAAATTAAATCAATTAGAACACTTAGGGTGGGTTCCGTTGCCTAACCTGGTTAACCGGTCGGTACAATGTCGGTTGACAGCGGTTGCCAACGATTGACAAGTGGTTGTTGAAAAATTCGGTTTCATACGGAACGCTTTTTCAATCGCAGAATCGCCACCGGTTACTTTGGTGACATGTTTGACATAACCAACCGCGTTCCGTATGGACCGGTTTTTCAGACATTACGGAACGTGTAACCGTAACCAAGGTTGGCAACGGAACCCACCCTTAGAGTAATTCGAACAATAAAAGTAGTTCGATTAGAATTAATGAAGATGGAATGCTTGGAGTAATTTAAATCGAGTAAGTGCAGAAGAATTACTAAAAATCTTGTCATCAACATTGTAAAATATTAAAATCAATAATAACTAAATAACTAGAGGGTCAGATCAGATAAACACCCAGGACAGAATGCTCCGCCCACGATAATTCTAGGCTGCAAAAGCTGGTTAAATTTATTAGGTTCAAAATACCATACCGTAACGCTCCGAGTAAGCACCTGTTAATTAATAAACGGTTTAGAGTTACTCTAGGGTCACTCTCACACCCAGAGTGCTATTTCTAAACGCAGCTCTGTTGTACTCTAATGTACTGGAACTGGAACGTTTATAAATAACTCGGGGCGCTCTAGAGCGGTTCAGAAGTGTTTTAAGTGCGTCACTGGAAAGCAACTGGAAGCGTTTTCTCACACTGCGAGTGGTTTAAAATACGGTTTAAACCAATTTGTAGATGACGTCATCATCTGTGAACGCAAGAAAATGGAAGGTTTTAACTACAGTCTTATGCCAACAGTCCGATTCGAATTTTTTTGAACCAGAGCTGCTTTCTAGTACCTAAATTGTTAAAATATAATGCTCCTGGAGTGTGATGCTCTTGAACTGTTCGACATAAGCAGCACTGGAACGCTCTCGTCTTAACCCCCACCATTTCGGACTTCAGGAGCAAATAAAGGTTGGTGCACGAGGGGGCAGAGGATAACAGAAATGAGTAGTTCAAGTGTACGACACTCTAAGCACTGGAACGCGCAAAGCAATTGTGGAGCACTCCTAAGCTGCTCAGGAGTAACTCAAATGGGTCACTGGAAAGTATCTTTGGATTCGATAGCAAAATTGGTTCTGCACTTTCAGCTCTGAGTGCAATCGGCTCCACAACTGCATATATAAGCTGTATTTTGGATAGAAATTTGGAACGGTTCTGGGCGATTCGAAATCAAAAAACCCAGAACAAGTCGTAAATACAAAGTTCCAAAACAGTTCCTCTTTCAGAACAAGAACTGAGAGAACCGTTCTAGAAAAATCCCAAAATTGTAATTGTGGAGCATTCCTGAGCTGCTTAGGAGTAACTCAAATGGGTCACTGAAAAGCACCTTAGGTGCGCTATTTCTGAATGTATTGGGGCGTTGCGGTAAATGTCAATCGTCAATAGAAGGTTCTCGTGCCGTCCAAATTTCAGATACTGTAAAGCTGGATTTATAGTGTCAGTATCATGGCGTTTCCGATTGGTAGATTCAGTGCGCACTGAGTGTATTTGCATCCTTTTATTCGACCTGTAGAAGAAAAAGACAGGAATAGAAAAAATTGCACTAGATCTACCAATCGGAAACGCCATCAGTAACAGTAACATAACACTTAAAACTTGAGAACAGATATGAAAATAACCATTTCTCAAGTTTTACTGATAAGTTTGTTAAGTGAACTATAAATGGCTTTACGGTCGGCCGTGTTTTAATATTTCACTGTTACTGCTACTGTTACTGATACTGACACTATAAAGCCTAGTACTCATAACTGCGGAATTCGGATTTTTTTGACATTGCTTCGACAATTTGCACGCATAAAACGTCAAATTTTCAACGCAATGTCAAAAAAAATGCGAATTTCGCAGTTATGAGTACTAGGCTTTAATCCAGCTTTTCGCTATTTGACAAGTATGACAGTTCTTACGGTATTAGCGTTAGCGGAACAGGTTATCTAACGGAACTCACCGGATGCCTTACTGTAACGCTATGCTATATCAAAACTAGTTTACGCTCCATTTATGTTTGCAAAAACAGCAAGTTCTAATAATTCCTCCATAAAATACACCAAGGGGAAATAAATCAAGTTCAGGAATCTTCAGAATAAATAAAAGTTACAAAACAAGTAAAGAAAGTTGGGTTAGATCACTCAACTCAGCTGTCAAAATGTAAACAAAATAAGGGATTAGAGGATTTTTAAATGTATCTTCGTGTTCGAGAACTATGAAATACCATGTGGAATACCGTATTGTTAGCGGTACCGTATTAGGGTAGCGTCTGACACACGAGAACTTTCTAATGTTATGGTTATGAATCACGTCAAACCTGGTAAAAACCGCGGGGCGTTTTTCAATTCAGTCCCCGAGTGGGGTAATTTGGGCACGTCAACTCTCGATTTCTGAACCATTTCAACGTAACGCTCCGAGTAAGCACCTGTTAATTTATGAACGGTTTAGAGTTAGTTACTCTAGGGTCACTTTCACATCCAAAGTGCTACTTCTCAACGCAACCCTGTTGTTTTACTAGAACGCACTTTACTTTAAGCGACGTGTTTTTGATGCACTGATAAAATTGCAGGTGCTTGAAAGGGCAGGAGAGAGGAAAAACGAACAGTTCAGTTGTGCGAAACCTTAATGCACTGGAACTGGAACGTCTCTAGAGCGGTTCAGGAGTGTTTTGAGGGTGGGTATTATAAAACTACTTTGAGAGTTAACGTTTGGAATTACATGTAATTCAAAAAGTTAACTATCAAAGCAGTTTTATAATACCCGCCCTAAGTGCGTCACTGAAATACGGTTTAAAACAATTTGTAGATGACGTCATCATTTATGAACACGAGAAAATGGAAGGTTTGAACTACGGTCCTATGTCAACAGTCCGGTTTGAACTTTTTTGAACCAAGTTCAAGATGACGTCACTGGTTTAACGCAAAGCTGGAATCACGACAACTAGAATTCTACTCTTATGACGTCAGGTTGTTAAGCAACCGTCATCATCGTCTGTACTGTACAATGAACTATAACCAAAATCTGGAATGCTCACACATGACGAACGTGAAGCCTAAATAGCAGAAATTGCTTCCAACACGTATTCCAATTGATGAAATCTGTGAAGGTAAATATGGACAAAACTTTCGAAAACGTTATATGTCAGCGAGCAACAGAAAAAAACAACATTCCCCTTTGTGGCATCTGTCTTTCATGGCCTCATTTTTTTTTGGCAGATATGGCAATGTGTGCGCATTCCAGTTTTTGGCTATAGTTCATTGGTACTGTATGACTGTACGCAATAAATAGTTTGAGACTGACGTCATGATAGTAGAATTCTACTTGTCGTGATCACAGCTCAAACAGTTTGAATCTGCATTCGATATTTCGTATTCCGTGTACCGTTTTCTACACGATTTTCCCTTATATTGAATGTAGAAATTCACAGAATCCGCATCCTTCCACCGCGAGAGAACAGGGGCCCGATTACGAACGTCCTATACGAACCGAATCCTCCATCTTTTTTCCGAAAAGAGGTTATGAATGTACTCGAAGCGAGACAACTCGGATCGAGAACCATTCCGTAGCTTCCGACAACAGCTGTTGACGGAATCGTTTTCTGTCCTTTTTGCACACACACTCGTTTTGGTTTTGTTCTTGTTTTTCTTGTTGTTCCATTGGATATTGGGGTGCGCTATGCTTCGTATTGGTTTTCTTGTGTTTTTATCTATGGTTTTTATTAAAATATAATTCGTACATACATGCGAGCATCCACCCTAGATAGACGAGTCGGGCCTATGGCCATAAGACATTACGTTCGCCAAAATAACGATAATCGAGTACTGCGACTCAATTCACGTGCCATCAATCGCAGTCCTCGACCGGACTGTTTCTATTTAAAACAGAGCATTTCAGTTAGTTTTAAAAATCGTTGTGTCCAATTTTGTTTATTTATTTTTAACTTTATTTCAGATTACAGTAACATGTAACATACACATATACACATAAACCATGAAATGAAATAGCGATACAAAAAAGACCTTACACCTATAATGCTACTCAGAACAATAATATTATTTCCAGTTATATGTGTATTATTACTATCATTCAAATATTCTTGGGTACTACCTATATGGTTCCAACACAATAAGTATCTTTTTCAGTTTACTTTCAAACATTTTTTCTTCTATCTATTTTTAATTCATTGATTAGTATTAAGAAGTTTTATTCCCATGTCACATGGAATTTTTCCCAATAATGTTAACCTGTGCCTCGGAAAACAAATATTATTATGCTCTAGTGTTATAATTATGACATGAGTTACATACGGCTCTACATTGTATATTTTATTTAATCAGCATATTATTTTTCATTAGCTTGCATTCTGTATTCTCTTTTTGTAGCTTCTACTTGCCGAGCGTCGTTAGTCAGAGCTTTGCATTCACTTTCGACGCTTCGAATTTTAATAAATTTTAAACGTAAAAATATTGTAATAGTTTTAAGTGAAATAAATTTGTTTTTAAAAAATCGTACATCGCGTACTGATTTGTAACTGGCGCAGTCGGTAGGATAGTCAGGAATCAATAAATCGATACTCGATATCGATTTATCGTGAAACGGTCAACTGGCTATCCGAAAGAACTTACGGTTCGGGATTTTGATTGAACATCAGAAACTTTCGGCCGTGACTACGAAAAGTGTTCGTGTGCGTAAAGCAATTAATTGGGGATTGTTTCGCGACGGCATTTTGAGAATTGATAAGAAACTCTATCAATTCTGCGAGGACTTAGTGCTTTTGGACTTGGATTACGAAATTGCCATCAGAGGACTGAGGCCTTATAGTACCACCTAGACATAAGAAGAAAACTCTATGGCACGAAAATTGATAGCATATTTTATGTAAGTGCAATTTGTAAATGTCTGATTTGGACGATTTAATTAACTCTTTTGAAAGTATTGAGATAAACGATAATAGCTCTGACTCCGCTTCAAATACAGAAGTGTTAACTGATCAATCTAATAATCAATTAGAAACTGAAGGTAATATATTGATCAAGTAGAAAGTGAAAATAATATTTTACCTATTGATAGCTCAAACTTAGATTTAACTGCTTTTGCACAAACTATAACGCTTTTGCGAAGTCAACAAAATTTAAACTTTTCTCCTTTAAATATTGCTACAGTAAATTTACCAGTAACTATGGCTCAATTTAAACCCGAATATTTAAGTTGTGTCCCAAAATTCGAGGGAAACCCTTGCAAGCTAAACAGATATTTAGCGACTTGCAAATCTCTCATAGATAATTTTTATGATACTGTAAATGTAAATTGTTTCTAAAATATATTTTTAATAAACTCTCTTATAGGTAAACTTTCTGGCAATGCTAGATTAGTGGTTAATGTTCAGAATGTCTCCACCTGGGACGGTCTAAAAAATACATTGACTAGACATTTCGCGGACAGACGCGACGAGTCTTGTTTGAATAGAGACCTTGTTTTAACCAAACAAAATGCTAACGAGACCCCTCAATCTTACTATGATAGAATTGTCGAATTACTGAATTTACTCTGCAGTTACGTAGATGCTCACGACGATGTGGCTACTGCCCAAATAAAACGAAATTTGTATACAGAACTTGCTTTAAAAACATTCTTGGCCGGTTTAAGGCAACACAATTCGTTGTATGTCACCAAAAGATTTAGCTGATGCCATACAACTTGTTATTCGAGAGAGTAACACAAAATATTTCCAAAATCAACCCAATCACAATAATAGCAATGCAAATCATACAAAACCAAAACCTCAACAACATCAATTTCGATTTAATGGTCCAACCAAAAATTTTGGTTATAATAACTATACACCAAATCAGTTTAAGCAGCCCTTTCCGTCACAACCTATCAATATTAGACCTAATGCAAACATCCGCCCACAAAAATTCTTTTCTAACTCCCAAGTTTTTGGTAAACCAAAACCAACAAACGTATTTAGACAAAATCCTGGAAAAATCTTGCCAAAGCCCACACCAATGTCAGGTGTAAGTTTCCAAAACACCCAAAATTTCAGACCAGTGGCTCAAGCATCAAATTTCCAGCAACCACAACAACAGTACCAGCAACAGCCCAAATATGCATTTGAAGAATTATTTACTACAGAACTAGATCCAACTTCTGAAGAATATCAATACAGTTATTCAAACGTCATCAATCAAACGTACCCCGAAAATAATGCAAATTATGATGAACAGCAGATCTATAACCCCGAAAATTTTTATTATTATTATGCTGACCCAGCACAGATAAATTATACAAATGAAACTCAAGAAGAACAGACCACATCAAATCAGGCTGTGGAATCAAATTTTCAGGAATCAGCCGAAGACAATCAGAATATTTGACGGAATCGCCCCCAGTGATTTCATTAAATTTAAACAACACCAGTGAACTCTCATACATAGTGTTTCCTGAATACAACGTCAAAATTTTAATTGATTCAGGTTCCACGAAATCTTTTATTGAATTTAAATTATTTCCGAATTTCGTTATTAACGATCCTTTCATCGTTAGTACGGTATTCCAGAAATCAGCCCATAAATATAGTGCTAACATACCAGCACCTAAAATATTTAATTTACCCAAAAAAGGAAAACTCAAATTTTACCTATTCAAATTCCATAATATTTTTGATGGTTTGATAGGCCTTGACAATTTAAAATTATTACAAGCAAATGTTGATTTTAATAGTGGCTACCTTATTACGCCCTATGCAAAGATCAAATTAAAATATCAACAAACACAAAACGAACTTAATTGCATTACTGTTGAAGCGAGAACAGAAAAAGTAATTAAAATCAAAACATCTATAAAAAATGGCGAAATTATTGTTCCCTATATGAAATTACACAATATTGAAATACCCGAATCACTAACAATCGCAAAAGATGGCTATGCAATAACAACAATCTTAAATAACTCCTGCGAGCCAATTACTTTAGATTTTTCAGAACAAATAGAAGTCGACCCTTTTGCAAGAAATAATATCGAGATGATAGATTTAAATAATTTTGACGAATCATCCAAACAAAGACTAGATTTATCAAAAATTCGTGTTGATCATCTTAATGATGAAGAAAAATACAAAACTTTGGAACTGTGTGAAGAATTTTCAGATATTTTCTATCAAGAAAATACACCTCTATCTTTCACTAGTAACTTGAAACATCTTATACAAACGACAGATGAGACTCCAATTTATACTAAAACTTACAGATACCCGTTCATCCATCGCCAAGAAGTAAGAAATCAAATAGAAAAAATGTTAGATCAAAAAATTATAAGACCTTCAAATTCTCCCTGGTCCTCACCAATTTGGGTGGTACCAAAAAAATTAGATGCTACAGGAAAGCAAAAATGGCGTGTAGTCGTGGACTACAGAAAACTGAACGAAAAGACAATCGATAACAAATACCCGCTACCAAATATCACGGATCTTTTAGACAAATTAGGTAGCCAGTATTTTACAACATTAGACCTTGCATCAGGCTTTCACCAGATTGAAATGAATGAAGCCGACATACAAAAAACGGCCTTCAACACTGAAAATGGGCACTACGAGTACCTTAGGATGCCCTTCGGTCTGAAGAATGCGCCTGCTACCTTTCAAAGCATAATGGATTCAATTTTAAGGGGTATTCAGAATGAAAAATGTTTGGTATACCTAGATGATATCATTATTTTCTCGACATCCTTACAGGAACATCTAAATAACTTGAGAAATGTTTTCCAACGGCTACGTGACTCTAATTTCAAGATCCAGCTTGATAAAAGCGAATTTTTGCGTCGCGAAGTCGCATACCTGGGTCATATTGTGATGCCAGAGGGAGTCAAACCAAACCCCGATAAAATTAAAGCAATTAAGCAGTATCCGATATCGAAGACTACAAAGCAAATTAAAGGATTCCTAGGACTGTTAGGCTACTACCGGAGATTTATTAACAATTTTGCAAAAGTTACGAAACCTCTCACCAAATGTTTGAAGAAAGGCGCTAAAATCAATCATGACGAAGAATTTATTAACTGTTTCAAAATGTGCAAAAATCTACTAACAAATGAACCCATACTCCAGTATCCTGACTTTTCAAAACCTTTTAATTTGACAACAGACGCGAGTAACTTGGCCTTAGGAGCAGTACTTTCCCAAGGGCCAATTGGACAAGATTTACCGATCGCCTATGCCTCACGCACGCTCAACGACTCTGAGTGCAACTATTCTACGATAGAAAAGGAATGTTTGTGTCTTGTTTGGGCAACCAAATATTTCCGCCCTTATCTCTATGGCAGAAAATTTAACATCATTATAGACCACAAACCGCTTCAATGGCTTTTTTCAGTTAAAGAACCAACTTCAAAATTACTTCGCTGGAGAATAAGACTAGAAGAATTTAACTATCAAATTATTTACAAGAAAGGAAAATTAAACACAAATGCGGACGCCCTATCGAGGATAGAAATTCATACTAAAGAAACAACAGAAAATAATATTTTTGACCTGCAAAAATATGTAGAAGACGTAACTAAAAATTTAGAGGACAACAACCACCAAAATAATGACGAAATTTCTAGCACAAGTCACGAAAATATGGATCAAATATCAGTTGTAGCACAACCGGACAATGACCCACCAGAAATCGCGCAAGATGCCGATGATGCAACTATCCATACAAACGCCGACCAAAACCCTGTAGTAGGAGTACCTATTATTGAAACAGCTGTCAATTATGGTTCTAATCAAATAATATTGCAGCAGGTACACCACTCACCAGCAAGAGCGAAAATAATTGTACTATTTAACAAGAAACGTAGAATAATAGTACAACTATCGCAGGAAAATTTCGAGGAAGACATCATGAAATTTATCAAAGAATTAATAGTGCCAAATAAACCATACAAAATTACCACGAAAGCAAGTTAAACCACCGGGGCATAGAAGAAATAGTTCAAAGATTAAAAACAAAATATTACTGGCCCGATCTTAAAAGTTCCGTCCAATCTTACATTAACGAATGCGAAATTTGTATTCGTAGTAAATATGAACGTAACCCAGTAAAGATTCCAATGAACGTTACACCCACGGCATCAAGGCCCTTTGAAATTATTCACCTTGATACCTACACTCTAGAAAAAAGTAAATTCCTCATCATCGTTGACAGTTTTTCAAAATATGCGCAAGCATATCCACTTAAATCACTAGCTGCTACTGAAATTGCAGACAGTCTTCTAAGTCATTTTTCTCATCATGGAATTCCAAAACAAATAATTGTAGACAACGGTACAGAGTTTAAAAATACCATAGTGACAGAATTACTGTCCCTACATAAAATAAAAGTTCACTTTTGTTCGCCTTATCACCCGGAATCGAATGGTATCGCCGAGCGTTTCCATTCAACCCTTTCAGAGCACATCAGATTGCTTAACAATCAAAATTTCGCTAACGCAACCATACAAAATAAAATTGTATATGCCGTTCTGGCTTATAATCATACAATTCACTCTATAACCAACCTTAAACCCATTGATGTTGTGCAAGGACATATTACATCAGATGATACTTTTAATTTAAAATTAGATCAATTAATTTTATCAGATTATATAAATGAACATAAAGAAAAAGCAAAAGTTCTTTATGCGCAATTGAACGAAAAATTAATGGCTAAGAAAGAACACTTAACTACAAAAATTAATGTGAATAAAGACAACCCAGAAATATTTGAACCAAACCAAACAGTATTTACGAAAAAACACATATACGACAGAAAAACGCTGACAAATTCAATAAGCCAACCAAAATAGTAAATGTCGACACAGCTAAAAAGACAGCAAAACTCGAATCCCAAGAAAAGATTCACTTGTCAAACATAAAACGTCCATTAAAAAATAAATATAGCTTTGACTAATTGCTATATTCTCTTTTCAGGATACTACAAGTATCAATTGCCCTTGAAGACAAAATTCAATTAGAAAAAATCGCTGATAACCCTGGACTATTGCCAATTAAATTAGGACAAGCCAAACTAGAAGAATATTCATTTACGCTAATTCATTTTTATGACCTCAATCCAATCCTAAATGAAGTCAACAAACTTCAAGAAAAATCAAAAAACTTGACCGATAACGTAAATACGCACGCAGAATATAAGATCGAAACTAGTAATTATATAAAAATACTATTCTTAATTCAAGACCGTGTTGAAACAAAATTAAAAGAATTAATTCCACACCCACAACGCACAAGACGCGGGCTTATTAATGCAGTCGGATCAATTTTCAAAACAATTACTGGTAACCTAGACGCATCAGATCAGATGGAGAACGTTATGAACAACTAATTGAAAATTTACAGAGTAATCAAATTGAAATAAAATCAAAAGCCTTAAAGGAAAATGCCATTTCGATTAAGCTGATTGAACAATTTAATAAAACTATTCAACAAATTGGGAAAAACGAGAACTTACTCGAATCCAAATTAAACCAGATTAGTTTAATTGTACAAAAAGGCACTTTCCGAGAAAATGCTAATATTATTAAAGATACTCTCAATCAAATAATTAATTTATACGAAATCATTGACTCAATACTGCAAAATGTAGAAAACGCAGTTACCTTTTCGAAACTGAAAATACTACATCCGAGTATCATAAAAACTGAAAATCTATATTTTGAGTTGCAAAGAATCCAAAAAATTGTGAATGCGAAAAGTATGCCCTTAGAGGTTACTCTAGCTAATACATTGTTATACGAGAAATTAGTAAAAATAGAAAGTTTTATTTTAAACAATAAAATTACCTTTCTAATTCGATTTCCTATCACTTATCAAAATAATTTCGACTATTATCATTTATACTCAATACCAATTTACAAACAAAATAAATTCAAAACAATCATTCCAAAAAGTAAATTCTTGGTAAAAAACAAATTGCACTTCTCATATCGACCTACGGAGTGTCAGGAAATCCAGAACCAGTACTATATCTGTAACAAAATGGATCTCACAGAAATCACAACCAAAAATCCATGTGCAATCCAATTATTGGAATCAAGTAACCAAGTCCAATCATGTCAACAAATCGAAGTTAAGATTTCGATCCCAATAGTCAATCAATTAGACCTCTCAAATAAATGGATCATAATTATTCCCAAAGAAGAAACAGTCAAAATGGAATGCAGCGACCAAGAAGAATATCAAAAATTATTTGGTACATATTTTGTCGAAATCCCAAAAAATTGCAAACTAACTAATCACAGCAATCAAGAAGTGATTATGAACAACGCACACGTAGGTCAAACAAAAACCCAGCCTATATTATTTCCTGATTTGAATAATGAAGAAAAACTACTACTGCCAACACTTAACTTGAGTGTTCATCTAGATGACCTGAAATTAGATGACCTCCAAAAAATCGAAAACCAAATTAAGGACAATCAACTTAATTTTACACCGTTTCCCGAAATCGTCGAAGCCCCAAATATTTGGACTATCTTCATTTACCTACTAATGGTAATTTTCGTCAGCTACTGCACCTACAAGAAACTGACTCAACTTAGACGAAGACCACGAAGAGCTCAAGAAGCCAATCCAGAAGACCCAATCCAAGAACCAATTATTCAACTACCCCTTCAACATGTTTAGTTGAATCTAATGAGGGAGGAGTTACATACGGCTCTACATTGTATATTTTATTTAATCAGCATATTATTTTTCATTAGCTTGCATTCTGTATTCTCTTTTTGTAGCTTCTACTTGCCGAGCGTCGTTAGTCAGAGCTTTGCATTCACTTTCTTTTAATAAATTTTAAACGTAAAAATATTGTAATAGTTTTAAGTGAAATAAATTTGTTTTTAAAAAATCGTACATCGCGTACTGATTTGTAACTCATGTCACATGGAATTTTTCCCAATAATGTTAACCTGTGCCTCGGAAAACAAATATTATTATGCTCTAGTGTTATAATTATGACATGACTAGCATCAATAGCGAAACTTTTATTTCCAATTCTACCATGGAGATTCTTCTTGAAAAAGACAAGGAATGGTACAAAACTCAAAACTTGACAAGATAAATATTCAAAACGGAAAAAAAAATCACCATTTCATTTAAATTTTTGAAAGCTAAGAACGATAATTAGTATGGATTATATTTATAGGCCAAATTTACCAACAATATGGAAAGAAAAATCTACGTGTAGAAAGGTATAATTAGAAAGTTTAGCCATATAAAGCACACGGCTTTTATTTACTACAAAAATTACTCTTGGCCAAATGTTCCATAATTAATATGATTCTCTGTTTGTCAAAAAACACAAGGTTGTTATAATAATTTAATTTTTGCATTTCTGAATATCAAAATATAAAGCAAAACATAGTTGCAATCTTTAGATATTCATAATCATAATCCATAAAAATACTGCAAGTTTCCCAACAATTCCATGCATTTAATGATGAATGATGCATTTACATAGTAAACGCAACAATAAAGGACTGCAGCTGACGTCACCTCCAGCGAGAAGTTTCGCATTCTACCATTTTGATCGCGGACAGCTGATTAAAGCCGATTCGTGTGTTCTTAATCGCTTTTCCGTTCAATACGATGCGTATACGCTTCGAGTTTACCTTCGACTCGGAATCTTTCCGTATCGGATGTTCATAATTCGGCCGCAGAACTTAAGGACACTGTGGTCTTCGAGCTACATTACATCAAGGATATTACATTAAGAACCAAACAAAAAAAAGAAGAAAATGCATGAGTCATCACAATAACCTCACTTTATTTATTTTCGAAAACTAAAAATAAATTTTTTCGCTGCTCTTTGAATAACAAACAATTCTACAATGTCTACATTAACCAACGCCGAATATTCCGAGCATCTAAACCAAAATTTATCCATCCTGTACAAATACGGAAGAACTGGTAAGTAAACATTCTTTATTTTTTCAAATCTAATCAACTTCCTAAAGGATTTTCCAAATTCCAACCCACCGACGTCCGATTCCTAATCAACAAGTACATAGAAACGAGATACAACTACAAAACCTACCACTTGCTACTAGAAATCCCTTACGCTGGCCGCATTCTCAACTGGGACCTGATTTTCGATCCCGAAGACTTGGGCGAAGTGCCAGACTTTGATTTCAACGACGACTCGTTTTTGCGCAATCCCGACATCGAATACATTGCTAAAGTGATTCCTAGCTGGGACAAATGGGACTTAACTAATCATTATTCGCTTACGAATATTGTAAATGAGTTTTTGTGCCTCTACAAAAAAACCCACTTGGATAAGTTGATTAAAAACAACAAGTTTGCAAATATTAAAAACGCTTTTGAAGAGTTGACTAAAAAGTTTGGTTTGTCTTCAAACCAACTTGAAGTGCACGTTGAAACAATTGCAAACGAAAATAATAAAGAAGAATATAATTTGGTTAATTTTTTGGTTAATTTGCCAGTTGATTTGTCCAAGTTGCCTGAATATTGTCAAGAAGACCCTGACAATTTTATAAATCCTGGCGATGATTTTGTGCATTTGCACATTCAAATGAAGAAACTTGACAATTCATTAACCAAAATAGCTTTGACACTATCGCCAAGGGTTGAGCAAGTTTTAGGAAGACTCGATTTACCGAAATTTACAAAAGATGACACTCTTTGTACTTATGCAAATGCCATACAAAACCTTATTGAATTGCAAATAAAACAAATTTGCAGACGTTACAATGCCAGGAGTATGTTTGTTTTAAACATTGTCGATACTTTTTCAAATAATGTTGCTGAATATGATGCTACAAAATTTTATAAAGTTGCCTTTATTTATGAAGATAAGGCTTTTGAAAATTATGCTTGTTTGGTTACGGTTCAGTTGGGTGGCAAGTTTCCACAAGAAAGGCCCAAAGTGCACATGAACTCTTTATATTGTCACGAAAATAGAAGTTGCATGTTGGCTGTACCTTTTTCAACCTACAAGCCACAAGCAAATGATGTTGAGAATGTTATTGCTTTAAAGATGCTTTTGAAGCAACATGCTGAAACATTGCAACATCATAAGCATTAAATTATAAGTTATTTTTTAACAAAAATAGAATGTTATTTTTTTCATTTAAAAATAAATAAATTTATTATTTATTAATGCAATTTTATTGTTCTTGCTACAACATTACAACTCATAATCCAAAAATGAAAAGATACATAATTTTTCTCATTTGGAAATGAAATAATATAGTTAAATGGAGCTAAATCTATATAATCTGGTAGTTTAAATAAATGAGTACGTCTGTAATATATTGTTAACAATAACAGCAATAGTGTGCAAAGGGCTTGAGGTCCATATTTGGCCAACATTTGTAAGGAAATTGTGTTTCTTTGCTCTTTAGTTTCTTTAAGTTGCTGATCGATTGCGTTAATTTTGCGCTGGATTTTTGAATATTTGGCAAAATCGTCCATCATGTTGTATTGTTTCTGGTCACCTTCTAGTTGTTGTTTTTGGTTGAGGAGCTGTTTTTGGTCGCTGGATGGTTGGTTGAACCACTTCAAAAGCTAAAATAAGCCAATAATCAATGAGTATTTTTCTAGAAATATAAACAAGTATTACCAGGTTACTTAGTACATATGATTGATTTGCCAAAAAACTGAGAAAAGTAGAAATGAATAAGAGAATTACGGTCATTGTATTGTATAGAAAAGTTTATTAGGGCTCTGACACATTGTTTTGAAAAATGAATTGTTGATTAATGACAAGTTTGACATTTGCCAGTGTTGCCACTAAGACAAAAAATGTTAAAAATAAAACTAATTTATTCAACTTTAAAACCGTTGAAAAAAAAACTTTCAAAGTAATAACAATTATTATTTTTTATTCAATATTCAAATTTTATCTAATTAGTTGAAATCCGTAAAATCAATAATATTTCGTCGGTTGAATGCACGCAAATGGTGGATGTTGGAATATGGCTGGATTTGTTTTTGTCATCTTTTTCGTCGATTTGCTCCGAAATCAGGGTTGCCAGATGGTTATAATTAATTTCCCCCAAAGGATTTCAAAAATCAATATTTGTCAACTAAAATCCCCCAAATAAATATAGATTTATTCTGGACTCATAATTGCAAAAAAAAAAAGACAAATACGTTGAATATTTTAAAATAAAACTCATACCCTTACCACTTTTTTATTTGTTTATATTTTTCTAATCCCAAAAATAAAATGACAATTGACAAATGACAAATGAAATAAAACGTTGTGACTGGTGACAAAACAGATAAGTACAGTTGTACCAAGAAGTTTGAATAGTTTAAAAAATAATCTCAAAACAGCCATGTTGGCTTTTTGTGCTTTGCAGGGATTTCATGCCCTTATTCGTTTTATCTAAAAAAATCCGCAAAAAATCCTCTGAAGTACAAAATCCAAAAAAAATCCGCAAATCGGATTAAAATCCGCCCATTGGCAACACTGGAGAAGAAGCAAACTTTATCTTTTTTATTGGTACTTGATTGAAAAAATAGATGGCGCAGTTGTTTTAATACATTTTTTACTTTAGTTTTATTCATTGAAATATACCCGATTTCCCCCAATAGCGAAAATTCTTACAATTCTTACCCCCAGAAAAAACTATTCCCCCATCTACCTAATTGAAAATCCCCCAAATTTGGGGGAAAATCCCCCAATCTGGTAACACTGATTTAGATTGTACTTGAAGACTAATTTTTTTCGTCGATTTCAAATGTAGAAAAGGTGATTTAAACAAGGTTTCAACATTCAGGTAGTCGTTTTTCAAATTTGGCCATATTATACCAAGGTTGTTTGATAGAGGTAGGTTGCCTGATAACTTTATGACGTCATCTGCGGGACCTCAACATAATGCAAATTTCCATAAGGCACCCCATCAAACGTGTTATCAAGTTACCCATTACCAGGCAACCTATGAACTTTAGGAACCTTGATATTATACGTCATGAGTTGAGGTCAGCGGCTGACATGGCAGACACTTTCAGCTCAATAAGCAGTCCTATTAGGTAAATCGCTCACCATCAAATTCTGGGCCTATCAGTGGCGTCATTATCAGCCGCTTTTAGTGATGACGTCACCCGTAGACCCTGATGGAATGTTTGCGATTCTGGCTGTCAGTGAGTTAGTTTTTTCGTCGATTTTAAATGTAGAAAAGGTGATTTTCGGTCTGTTCTCACGCGATAAATTGTCTATCTACTACTACTACTACATGCGTCATCAAGTTACCCATTATAAGACGACCTATTTATTTTAGGTATTTGGGGTTGTCTGATAAATTTTATGACGTCATCTGGGTTGTCTCAACGCCTCAACATAATGCAAATTTCCATAAGGCACCGCAGATGACGTCATCAAGTTATCTATTACCAAAACCTTGGTTTCGATTTAAATTATTTTTACAAATTTCCATTTCTAGTTAAAGTTGTTTGAGAGAGGTAGGTTGCCTGATAACTTTTATGTCGTCATCTTAGGTGCCTTTATATAATGCAAATCTTTATAAGACGTTCCAGATGACGTCATCAAATTACTCATTACCAGAACCTTAGTTTCTGGCAAAATTATTTTACCAAATTTGCGCAGGTTCCACGTATCTGGCTCTAGTTTTTTTAATTTTTGTGTTTTATTTTAGTTTTTTGTTAATTTTAATTCAAAAACCGGGAAAAGATAAAAATTGAGACAAATTGTTGCGCATTCAGCCGACGTACCTAGTATTTTACTGCATGTTTCCATAATTTTCATGCGATTGGCCAAAAAAAAAGGGAAATTCAAGAGCGGAGAAGAGATTAATGGCCGTTTCCACCAACTATTTTAGGGGAGCCTTAACGATAAAATGACATTTTTACATGAAGAAATGACAGCTTGGGGAATACTTATCGTTAGGGCTTTCCTAAAATAGTTGGTGGAAACCAAGGGTGGAAACGGTCATAAATGGAGACAAATTATTGAGCATTCAGCCGACGTACCTAGTATTTTACTTCATATTTTTTTATTTTTATGTGATTGGCCAGAAAGAAAAGAGGAAAGGGCAAAGAAGAAAAGGGAAATTCGAAAGTCGGGAATAGTTAAAAATTGAAAGCGATTTCCATTTGTCGAGCCAGTGCAAAAAAAATGTATCCTTATCCTTACTATATGCTTTTAAAAAAAGATGCGGATACACTCAGTGCGCACTGACTGACAAATGGAAATCTTCATGAGACTAATTGTTGCGCATTCAGCCGACGTATTTAATATTTAACTTCATATTTACATAATTTTTATACGATTGGCCAGAAAAAAGAGGAGAGGGCCAGAAAGAAAAGGGAAATTCAAGAGCCGGGAATAAATAAAAATTGTGACAAATTGTTGCGCATTCATCCGACGTACCTAGTATTTTACTTCATATTTACATCATATGTAGGCGATTGGCCACGAAAAAGAAGAGAGGGAGTAGAAAGACAAGAGATAAAGGGAAATTCAAGAGCCGGGAATAGATATAATTTGGGACAAATTATTGTGCATTCAGCCAACGTAACTAATATTTTGGCCGAGTTCGTTTTTGTCATCGCTTTGCTCCGAAATTTTGACAGGCACGTGATTTATAAACTGAAACTGTCTTATCCAGTCACGTGCCTGTCAAAATTTCGAGCAAAGCGATGACAAAAACGAACTCGGCCAAAATATTAGGTACGTCGGCTGAATGCACAATAATTTGTCCCAAATTATATCTATTTCCGGCTCTTGAATTTCCCTTTATCTCTTGTCTCTCTACTCCCTCTCCTCTTTTTCGTGGCCAATCGCCTACATACGATGAAAATATGAAGTAAAATACTAGGTACGTCGGATGAATGCGCAACAATTTGTCTCAATTTTGATTTATTCCCGGCTCTTGAATTTCCCTTTTTTTTTGGCCAATCGCATGAAAATTATGGAAATATGCAATAAAATACTAGGTACGTCGGCTGAATGCGCAACAATTTGTCTCAATTTTTATCTTTTCCCGGCTTTTGAATTAAAATTAACAAAAAAACTAAAATAAAACACAAAAATTAAAAAAACTTGAGCCAGATACGTGGAACCTGCGCAAATTTGGTAAAATAATTTTGCCAGAAACTAAGGTTCTGGTAATGAGTAATTTGATGACGTCATCTGGAACGTCTTATAAAGATTTGCATTATATAAAGGCACCTAAGATGACGACATAAAAGTTATCAGGCAACCTACCTCTCTCAAACAACTTTAACTAGAAACGTAAATTGATCGGAAATTTGTAAAAATAAGTTAAATCGAAACTAAGGTTCTGGTAATAGATAACTTGATGACGTCATCTGCGGTGCCTTATGGAAATTTGCATTATGTTGAGGCGTTGAGACAACCCAGATGACGTCATAAAATTTATCAGACAACCCCAAATACCTAAAATAAATAGGTCTTCTTATAATGGGTAACTTGATGACGCATGTAGTAGTAGTAGTAGGTAGACAATTTATTGCGTGAGAACAGACCGAAAGTCACCTTTTCTACATTTAAAATCGACGAAAAAACTAACTCACTGACAGCCAGAATCGCAAACATTCCATCAGGGTCTACGGGTGACGTCATCATTAAAAGCGGCTGATAATGACGCCACTGATAGGCCCAGAATTTGATGCTGAGCGATTTACCTAATAGGAATGCTTATTGAGCTGAAAGTGTCTGCTATGTGCCTGACCTCAACTCATGACGTATAATATCAAGGTTCCTAAAGTTCATAGGTTGCCTGGTAATGGGTAACTTGATAACACGTCTGATGGGGTGCCTTATGGAAATTTGCATTATGTTGAGGTCCCGCAGATGACGTCATAAAGTTATCAGGCAACCTACCTCTCTCAAACAACCTTGGTATAATATGGCCAAATTTGAAAAACGACTACCTGAATGGTAAAACCTTGTTTAAATCACCTTTTCTACATTTGAAATCGACGAAAAAATTAGTCTTCAAGTACAATCTAAATCGCAAGCAATCTATTAAGGCCTGCGCACGACGTTCCCCTTATTAGTTGCTTATAGTTGTGACGTCACTCGCAGTCTCTGCCGACTCAAGAATTGGCGAACGAACGCCTTATCAAGATGAGCATTGAGCAATCCTGTTAGTTTACGATTCTTGACTCTGGGTTATATTTCCAAAATAGCATGAAAGACTTGAACCGGAGCATGATGAAAGCGCTTATTACTTGATTATTCCCCCCATTATTTTCCCACACGAAAACGGCAATTTAAGAATAACCCGACATAACCGAACATAATCTTTGAGAAAATTATGCCGCAAAAAATTGTCCTATGGAGACTTGCGTTGAGGCACCCCAGATGACGTCATAAAACTTGAGATTTGAATTATATAGGCCTTATGAGTATAGGCTATCCTGTAGTTAGTAGTAGTAGGTAGTGTGTATAATCTTTGCAGGTAACCTTTATCTCTCAAACAGCCATAAGCCTTACACTCATAACAGCGAAATTCGCACTTTTTTGACATTGATTCGACAATTTGACGTTTTATGCTTGAATCAAACGTCAAATTGTTGAAGCAATGTTAAAAAAAGTGCGAATTTCGCGGTTATGATTACTAGACTTTAGCCGGAAACGTGAATTGATTGCAAATTTGAAATAATACTTCAAGATTCTGGTAATGAGTAACTTGATGACGTCATTTGGGCCGCCTTATGAGGTACCCCGGATGACGATATAAAATTTGAAATTTGAATAACGCAGGCCTTATGAGGATGGGCTATCTTATGTAGTAGTAGTGTGTATTATCCTTGCAGGCAACCTACATGTGTCAAACAACTTCAGAGCTAGAAACGTGAATTGATTGCAAATTTGGAAAAATACCTTAACCAGTAAACATGGTTCTGGTAATGAATTATTTGATGACGTCATCTGGGGCGTTTTATGAGGCACCCCAGATGACGACTTAAAACTTGGGATTTGAATTACACAGGCCTTATAAGGATAGGCCTGTTCTCAGACATTTTTCAAACAACCGTTAGAAAGAAACGTGATTGATCGCAAATTTGGAAGAATACTTCTAGAAACCAAGGTTCTGGTAATGGGTAATTTGGTGACGTCATATGAAGAGTGTTGCCAATTAGCGTGTAATTATACACGACTTGCATGTATTTTGATTAGCTTGGGTGTATTTTTCAAACATAAACAAAAAGCGTGTATTTTGCATGTAATTTTCTCTTTATTCTTGTTCTGTTTAGGCTCAATGGTTTCACGGCTTTCCAATTTAAAGCTACGGCCCCATTGCGACATAGGTAGGACTTCAAGTTTTTTCTTCCTTTTTGCTTCTTGCATTCCATCCTCTGTATGAAATGGAAATATCTAAATAAAAAATTAACATAAACGACAAATAAAACCATTCTGTTTGACATTTGGTTAAGTAGATTTCTGGAAACTCAAGGATAATACACACTACTAAAGACCAGAAAGCAAAAGTCCACAGAATCATAATCTGTGGTGCAACTACGTCAAGGCGAGAAACGACATGGTGTTTACGTCATCAATGGTGCTCTAGCGTGATTAAAGGTTTGAAATTTGATCTACACAGTTTTTATAAAGATAGGCTATTCTGTAGTAATAGTGTCTATTATCCTTGCAGGAAATTGAGGTCTATGTCCAAACGTAACCACTTTTCCAGGAACCAGAGTTCTGTGGCCACAACTTTATGTTCGGTTGAGGAGCGATAACCAGGAGTATTAAACCCTCAGATTTGTCTGGATTTCATCCATTTTTCAATATTATGAATTATAAAAAAAAAAATTACTTACTTCTTGATGTCACAAAATACGTACTAAGGTTGTGTGTAAAATTCGTGTAAATGTGAAACTGAAAGTATGTAAAAACGTGTATTTTGACTATGCTGGTCAAATCGTGTAATTTTTCAAATTCAGATTGGTAACACAGGGCCATTATGTTGGGGCACCCCAGATGACATTATAAAACTTGAGATTTGAATTACACAGGCCTTATGAGGATAGGCTATAATGTAGTAGTAGTGTTTATTATCCTTGCAGGCAACCTTCATCTCTCTAACAACCTGCCAGAAACGTGAATTGATCGCAAATTTGGAAAAATACTTTAACCAGAAAACAAGGTTCTGGTAATGGATAACTTGATGACATCATCTGGGGCGCCTTATGAAGATTTTCATTATATTGAGGCATCCCAGATGATGTTATAAAACTTGAAATTTGAATTATACAGGCCTTATGAGGATAGGCTATACTGTAGTAGTAGTAGTGTGTATATCCTTACAGACAACTTACATCTCTCAAACAACTTTAGTTAGAAACATGAATGGATCGCACATTTTGAAGAATACTTTAACCAGAAACCCAGGCTCTGGTAATGTGTAACTTGATGACGTCATTTGGGTTGCATTAAGTTGAGGTACCTTAAATGACGTCATAAAAGTTATCAGGCAACCTACCTTTTTTAAACATCCTTAACCAGAAATTTAAAATCAAAGAAAAATAAAAAATGAATTAAAAAAATTCAAATTCAAGAGCCTGGAATAGAAAAAACATGAATTTTTCTTAAAATATTTTTCTCTCATTTGCAAGGTACGTCGGTTGAATGCACACCCGTTTGTCAAAATTTATAAATTTGAGGTTATGTAAGTGTTTTTGTTTACCTCTTCAAAAATGTTAAATTCATTCACAAAAATCTTCAATAAATCCCTTAATTTACCATGCACCCCTTTAAAATTAGCCCGAAATTTTGGTAAATATCCTACCTTGCCTCCTAATACCATTTCAAAACTCAATTTTCAGCCACTCCGACTAGATTCTACAAAAATACCAGCATTTTGAAAAGCGAGGGCAAATATGAAATCACCCTGGACCAACGCAAATTGAAAACGCCTAATGGAACCCCTTTTTACGTGGAAAACGAGCCTTTAGCCCTGGCAGTTGCTTCAGAATGGAACGCTCAGAAAAATAAAATCATACAAAGCAAAATGCACATAGTAATTTTCATTGACTTATTACCGGCTCTTGATTGGAACAATCTCTTATGACGTCATTGGTCAAACCAATCAAAAGCTAGGAATATTCAAAAAAATTACCTCCAAAAACATTTGATTATTTTCAGACTACTTTATGCAATACAGTCCTGGACAATCCAAACAAGCTAACAAAACTAGATATAGTAAATTATATAGTAAACTATCTAGATACTGATACAATTTTGTATCAAGCCAATGAAGATGAAGACCTAATGAAATTCCAAATGGCCGAATGGGACCCCGTAATAGAATGGTTCAACAAAAGATTCAATGTAAAGCTGAAAAAATCAATACAAATGGATGTTTCACCAATAAGTGAAGAGGACAAAACGATTATTACCAAGCATTTAATGTCACATAATTTTGCAACAGTAAATGGTAATTATATCATGTGTCATTTATGACATACTACCCTAACTCCCCTATCATCAAATTCTGGAATATTCGAGGATCAAGAACATTTAATTTCTTGTGTGAGAAGAAACCAAAAATCAGCTTTTCTACATTTAAAATTAACTCACTACTAATACAGTCTGAATCACAGCATTCCATCAAGGTCTGCGGGTGACGTCATCACTAATCTGCTAATAGTGACGTCACTTGCAGGCCCAGAATTTGATTGCCTATTATATATATATTAAAACATTTTTTTATTTAACAAATATCCAGGTTTTATGTATGGTGTGGACACATTGAAATCAGTAATTCTCACTTTGGCCGCAACTGAAAAGTTCCTAACACCAGAAAAAGCAGTTCTATTGTCCAGACTGGAAGAAGAATACCAGAGTGGTAGATGGGGCCGGGTAGAGTGGGCTCACGACTTGAATCAACTAGAATTACAAACAAGATTTTCTTCAGTGATACTTTTTGTTTATTACAATTCACAATCTTATATGGTTCGAGAGAAAAATATACTTGGTTAATTAGTTAATTCTTTTTGGGTTTTAATCAGATTTTCAATGTATTGGGTGTATAGTTTTTGGCTTTTGGTTAAAATGTATAATCTGTTTGGTATTTTGCCTAAAGAAGCTAATTGTTTGACTCGTTCTAATGTTGTTTCAGTGCTGTGCAAAAGTATTTTAGGTGATTTACATATTTGGTCTTCATTAAAGCCTTGTTTACACAACAAATCGATCATTAAATTCATTTTGGATAAGCTTTTATGTTGCAACTGAGGATGCTTTCTTATAAGGCTTTTGGCATTGGCTTCACCGCAATGAAGTTTTTTTGATAAATATTGCACCAGGGAGTTTTCTCCTAGAATGACGCGGTTTTCAGATTGGCGCCTTATATGCCTTAAAAAAAAAAAAAATAATTAGCAAGGATAATGATGTGTTAAACAGCTCCTATTAATGACGTCATTATAGTTAAACAGCCTTGATGATTGAGAAGGAAATCTAATGTCTCGTAGCATACCAGTGACGTCATAAAAATTATTAGGCTTTGATTATTGACATGCCACCTGGGCATAAGTTATGACGTCATTCAATATAAATGTTAACAAAAAAAAATATTCTCACTTGATAAGGGTGTCTTCTGGACATCTCAACATCCAAGTTTTCATTACACACTTCTCCTGATTCTGAATAAATTTCAAACGATTTATTATGAAATCGTTACTGTATTTCAAAATCCATAAGTCCTTCAAGATGTCCTCCTTTGTGAAACCGTGCTCGTAATACAAATTTAAAATATCCTTGATTTCTTTTGAAGATTTTGATATTAGAAATAATCTTTTTGAAAAGATTTCGCAAGTTTTGTCCAATGGTAACTGAAATAATAAAGAGGTTTCTGGAATCGGTGAGAGAAAGAAATAATCAGCAGTGCAGAAGAGAAATTGCGTAATTGGGATTTTTTTAGGCATACATATGACGTCATAAAAGCTATCAAGGCAACCGTTTCCTAACCACAAATGCCAGGATTCAATATGGCGGCAATGGTCAAACGATTAAATAAACAAACATCACTGATTTTTGATAATTGCCGCCATATTGAATCCTGGAACTTGTGGTTTGAAAGATCCTTGTTACCTATTAACCTTGATCCAAACCACACAGAAAAATCAAAATATTTACCTCAAATGTTGTACTGAAACTCTTCAACTTATTCATGAAATCATTAATATTCATTTTTACCAAGCTTAAAGTCTTTTGAGGAAGTTGCACTAAAGGTAAACTCACATTAAGATTCAAAGGCAACAATTTCAATTTATCAATTTTACTGTCCAGATTTCTCTCGCTTAAAACACAAGGATAATTCCTAATAGACTTTTTGCTCAACCTGTTTTGCTTGCATATTTTGTAATTATTTTTCAACAAATCGCTGTGTAAGATTGACAATTTTCTGTGGGCCGATAATAGTTTCAGTGCTTCAAAGGCATTAATTTTCAGTATTTTTTGTAGGGCTTCTCTGGCCGTAGTGTCTGGGGTTTTTGGTTTTTCAGGTAGTACTTTGGTACTGAAAAAGTAAAAGTTTTTGTAGGCCACATTTCCTAGTTTCGGTCTGAGAATATTCAATAGAATTTCACACATTATTAGTAGTACCAGGAACAAGGGTTTTGTTATTCAAAAAAGATTTATAAATTCAAACAATTTTTTTTAGGTTATGTTTACCAAATTTTACCAACCTATAAACTGCCAGAATATAGGCGCTTTCTTTTTTGCATCTGAGAACATATTATTTTTATCTCTCCATATTCTCAAAATATGGAAAACAACAATAGCTGCTTTCGGGTGCTTTCCTTTGAGCGCTCTCGAGTTACTCCGAAGTACTCCAGCTGAGATTTGACCCGTTCGAGTGCAAAACTAATGGAGTTTGACAGGTCACTGACAGGTGTGAAGTGTTCTAGGAGCACCCGAAAACGGCTAATGACGTCAAACCGTTTTCGAACACTTAGGCTAAGTTCGGCTTCACACTCTATAAGCTCTGAGCGCGCTCGAAACAATAAGATCCTGTTCGATTTAGCTCTCAGAGTGTTCTCTTTTGCGTTGGACCGTGTATGACGTCACGATATCCATGCTCATACCGTACCGCTCAGTGGAGTGCAAAGCCGAACTCAGCACTAGTGCAAGTGTTTACTCTATTTAACAGTGCAATAATTACATTTGTTCTGTACAAATTATCAGGTAGTTGAATCTCAGCTCGGTTCGGGAATCAAATTCCGAATTGATTCCAATCTAATTTTATAATCCAGTTCAAGGTTTTTTTTTCTCAGTGCTCTATAGTCTATACCAACCAATTATGAAATTTAAGCAAATTTTAAACATATGGTTTTGGTTCGGTGACGTCACAGTTCTCTGCGATTGAGCAAGAAAGAGCGCGCGTAGGAGATTTGAATCCGTTCCGGATTGCTTTTTGATCAAGCCGGTGCAATTTTAGTCAAAAGTCAAAAGCGCTATTTGTTCGCAACTGATCCGGAACCAATTCGAACCTCGAAGAAAGAACTTTATCAAAATTATACTCTGACTGTTCCAAGTGCAATGATCATTGTTCAATTGTCCGAACTACTTTGAGTGTTCTTCTTTTGTTCCATCTGTACTAACTCTGTTCTGTGTACACTGCTCTGAATGTTACTGTTTCGGACTACACCATTATTATATTGATCAATGAATTTATTTACTATAACAGCCGTTATACATCAATTTGTAAGTATTTAGTGTCAAATGTTAATTTAACATGTTGTTTTGTTACTTGAGCTGGGTTTGGCTTGCACAATCCGTGCACTCCGAGTGACTCTGATTCGTTGAAAGGTAATACTCAAACGGCTGGAGTGCGAACGGAATCACTCGGAGTGCACGGAGTGTGCAAGCCAAACCCAGCTTAAACAGAAAAATAGAACACGATTTGATTTACTTGCACTTATCACTTGATATTAATCTAATTTCGGATTTTTAGTTATTCTATTCTGACTGTTCCAAGTGCACTACTTAACTCTTTTTGATCTGTTCAACTATCCAAAATACTTTAATTGTTCTAATTCTGTTCCATTTGCACTAACTCAATTTGAATTACTCTAAGAATTTCATCTGCATTTAGTTCAATGGGTTATTAAACAATAATTTAGGATTCTTGTGCACCGTATTTTTTTCTAATTCGGAACAACAATCAAAAATCTTGGATCTCTAAAATGATCTGGAACCAATAAACTATAGTAAATTTAATGAATTCTGAAACCATAATTTAGGATTCTTGTGCAACGTATTTTTTTCTAGTTCGGAACAACAATCGAACTACTCCTCGGAACTCTGAGAATCAGTTCAAAAATTATTTAAAACCGGTTCTAAATGAACTGAGAACAATTCAATATGTTCGGAACAACCCAACCATAATGAGTTTGTTGAGAATCAGTTTTGAATTGAACTGCTCAAAATGTGCAAGCGCAGTTCAATTCAGATTTGATTCTGAACTAAGTTCGAACAAACCTATTCCAAATTAAAATCCGTTCTAGAACCGAGTCTAAATGAACTTCGAAAAAAAAGAGTAAAGTTTATATGTTCCGTTGCAGGTGCCTGCATTACCGGCTTCTTAGATTTTTTAAATTATGTTTGCGGACTTTGAGATTTTGTTCTATCTGACATTTTTTAATTAGAATTCTATTTATTGTTACCTCTGGAACACTAATTTTGGACCCAGTGTAGGTTTTTTTTATGTTCGAAATAAATCCAGCTACGTTAGCAGTTACTCGATTTGATCTGAGATTCTCGTTTTAGTTCACTAAATTTAACCGTTTACTCGTACTATTGTTTTAGAGTAAATAGAGTAGGTTTGTTCATTGAAAAGTTGTATTTATTTCACGCCATATCCTCAAAACATGAACATAATTACTCTATTTGCCATATTTGGAGTGATCTGGGTAAGTAAATCGTTCAAAAATTGTATTTTTTTTACTCCTTTGAAGTAAATAGAGTACGTTCGAATATTAAAGAGTAGAAATAGTAGACTCTAAAGGTTCTATTTCAAAATAAGAAGCATTTCAGAATCGATCAAGAACATTAAAGTTTACTCGATTGTAAATGAACTAATTCCAATTTTTATCCAACAGCAAAAGAGTTCGGAACATTGTTTAAAACAAATAGAACCGATTTTGAATTGATTCTAGTTACACCGCAAACAAATAAAAGTGAATTCAATGATCTGGGCTGGGATCACGACAAGTAGAATTCTACTTTCATGGCGTCAGGTTGCCTAGCATCCGTCATTATCGCCTGTACTGTACGCGATAAATAAGTCGCGGGTGACGTCATAAAAATAGAATTCTACTCGTCGTGATTCCAGCCCAGGGACACAAATTAAAGATTGTTCGATCGTTAACCAGTTTAAGACTTCAAAATCTATCCGGAATCGCTTCTAATTGAATTACGAACAATCAATGTGCTCCAATACAGTTCAGATTAGTTTATTTTGGATTTCGGAACAGCAACTGAAACAGTCGGAATTCCAAAATGATCTGGAACTGGTTCTAAATGAATTATTAATGCGATCCGGGACACTTATTTAGGATTCTCGTGCATCGTATGCATCTAATAATAATTTAGTTTATAATTTTTTCTAGTTTGAAACAACAATCGAAAAACTCGGAACTCTAAAAGCCCAGTTCAGAAATTATCTGCAATCAATGAACTATTTTATTGCTCGAGTTACTCTAAGTGTTCCAATTGTTTTAATTTCTGTTTCATTTGCAATAACACTGTTCTGTTTGCACTGTTCTGATTGTTACTGTTCGAACTACTCTAATATGCTACTAATCAATGAATTTATTCACATTAGTTGAATTCCTTTCACAGCTAGGAGGAGCTCCGGAACAGTTCTGGAGCTTCACGCGCTTATTCCTTTCGAATAATGTTTGTTGCACCACACATCTTTTCCCTGCAAATCGGTGGCGACTAAACACAGAAGCGAGTAGCTCGAGTGCTTCAAACTCTTGAAAGGAATACAACTTATAACATAACAGTAGGCTTATTTGAAAATTAATTTTAGGTTTTTAGTAATTCTACTCTAACTGTTCCAAGTGCACTAACTCTTTTTGATTTATTAATCTGTCCGAACTACTTTGACTGTTTTAATTTTGTTTCATTTGCTCTTATTCGATATACAGACTTGAGCATTCCAAATGGGACACCCGATTTTTCCTATTGTAAAACGGGCTCACAAGGATTTTCATATTTCACAAAAAATGCGTTGTACAGAAAAAAACTGATTAACCTAAAATATCAAAAAATGACAAGACCTGTCAGTCGGGTGTCATTTTAATGCTGACGAATGTACATTCGCGATAGTTCAATAATACCTATTTAGAGTACTCCAACTGTTAAGAGTACGCCAACTGTCTGGAGGACTTCATAACAATTGGAAATTCCTTCTTGATCGGACTACTGTAACTGTTCGGAGTACTCCAATTACTCGAAGTACGTTTACTAATCAGAGTGCTCCGTATACGCAATTGTTCCAAATATTCTAACTGTTCGAAGTAATGCAACTGTTTGGAGTACTCTAACTGCTCGGAGTAGTTCAAGTACACTAACTATTTGTCAAACGACCGATTCATTTTGGAACTAATAGTTTTATTCGCGGAACAAATTCCAATACATTTTTGAACCAATTCAGTTTTTTTTTTCTCCACTTTTTTCGTTTTTCCAATTTTCAATTTTTTTCTCCACTTTTTTCGTCTTTCCAATTTTCTCAATTTTCAATTTTTTTTTTTTTTTCTCCCCTCCGTTGTTCCAATTTTGTCAATTTTGATATATTTTTTTTTCTCCACTTTTTTCGTTTTTCCAATTTTCTTAATTTTCAATTTTTTTTTTTTTTTTCTCCCCTTCGTTTTTCCAATTTTCTTAATTTTCAATTTTTTTTTTTTTTTCTTCCCTTCGTTTTTCCAATTTTCTCAATTTTCAATTTTTTTCTCCACTTTTTTCGTCTTTCCAATTTTCTCAATTTTCAATTTTTTTTTTTTTTTTTTCTCCACTTTTTTCGTTTTTCCAAAATTCTCAATTTTCAATTTTTTATTTATTTTTTTTTTCTCCACTTCGTTTTTCCAATTTTGTCAATTTTTAATTTTTTTTGTTTTTCTCCACTTTTTTCGTTTTTCCACAATTCTCAATTTTCAATTTTTTAATTTTCTTCTCCACTTTTTTCGTGTTTCCAATTTTCTCAATTTCCATTTTTTTTTTTTTTCCCCACTTCGTTTTTCCAATTTTGTCAATTTTTATTTTTTTTGTTTTTCTCCACTTTTTTCGTTTTTCCAGAATTCTCAATTTTCAATTTTTTATTTATTTTCTTTTTCTCCACTTTTCGTTTTTCCAATTTTCTCAATTTTCAATTTTTTTTTTTTTTTTTCTCCACTTCGGCTTTTCAATTTTCTCAATTTTCAATTTTTTTTTTTCTTCTCCGCTTTTTTCGTCTTTTCAATTTTCATTTTTTTTTTTTTTGTTCACTTTTTTTGTTTTTCCAATTTTCACAATTTTCAATTTTTTATGTTCTTTTTTTGTCTCCACTTTTTTTGATTTTCCCAATTTTCTCCATTTTCAATTTTTTTTTTTTTTTTTTCTCCACTTCGTTTTTCCAATTTTCTCAATTTTCAATTTTAATTAATTTTTTTTTTTCCCCACTCTTTTCGTTTTTCCAATTTTCGTCTTTTCAATTTTCTCAATTTTCATTTTTTTTTTTTTGTTCACTTTTTATGTTTCCCCAATTTTCTCAATTTTCAATTTTTTTTGTTTCTTTTTTTCTCCACTTTTTTTGATTTTCCCAATTTTCTCAATTTTCAATTTTTTTTTTTTTTTTTTTTTCCACTTCGTTTTTCCAATTTTGTCAATTTTTAATTTTTTTTGTTTTTCTCCACTTTTTCCGTTTTTCCACAATTCTCAATTTTCAATTTTTTAATTTTCTTCTCCACTTTTTTCGTGTTTCCAATTTTCTCAATTTTCATTTTTTTTTTTTTGTTCACTTTTTTTGTTTTCCCAATTTTCTCAATTTTCAATTTTTTTTTTTTTTTTTTTCTCCACTTTTTTTCCAATTTTCTCAATTTTCAATTTATTTATTTATTTATTTTTTCTCCACTTCGTCTTTTCAATTTTCTCAATTTTAATTTTTTTTTTTTTTTTTCCCTACTCTTTTTGTTTTTCCAATTTTCTCAATTTTCAATTTTTTTTGTTTCTTTTTTTCTCCACTTTTTTTGATTTTCCCAATTTTCTCAATTTCCATTTTTTTTTTTTTTTCTCCACTTCGTTTTTCCAATTTTGTCAATTTTTAATTTTTTTTGTTTTTCTCCACTTTTTTCGTTTTTCCACAATTCTCAATTTTCAATTTTTTATTTATTTTCTTTTTCTCCACTTTTCGTTTTTCCAATTTTCTCAATTTTCAATTTTTTTTTTTTTTTTTCTCCACTTCGTTTTTTCAATTTTCTCAATTTTCAATTTTTTTTTTTCTTCTCCGCTTTTTTCGTCTTTTCAATTTTCATTTTTTTTTTTTTGTTCACTTTTTTTGTTTTTCCAATTTTCACAATTTTCAATTTTTTATGTTCTTTTTTTGTCTCCACTTTTTTTGATTTTCCCAATTTTCTCAATTTTCAATTTTTTTTTTTTTTTTTTCTCCACTTCGTTTTTCCAATTTTCTCAATTTTCAATTTTAATTAATTTTTTTTTTTCCCCACTCTTTTCGTTTTTCCAATTTTCGTCTTTTCAATTTTCTCAATTTTCATTTTTTTTTTTTTGTTCACTTTTTATGTTTCCCCAATTTTCTCAATTTTCAATTTTTTTTGTTTCTTTTTTTCTCCACTTTTTTTGATTTTCCCAATTTTCTCAATTTTCAATTTTTTTTTTTTTTTTTTTTTCCACTTCGTTTTTCCAATTTTGTCAATTTTTAATTTTTTTTTGTTTTTCTCCACTTTTTTCGTTTTTCCACAATTCTCAATTTTCAATTTTTTAATTTTCTTCTCCACTTTTTTCGTCTTTCCAATTTTCTCAATTTTCATTTTTTTTTTTTTGTTCACTTTTTTTGTTTTCCCAATTTTCACAATTTTCAATTTTTTATGTTTTTTTTTTTGTCTCCACTTTTTTTGATTTTCCCAATTTTCTCAATTTTCAATTTATTTATTTTTTCTCCACTTCGTCTTTTCAATTTTCTCAATTTTAATTTTTTTTTTTTTTTTTCCCCACTCTTTTTGTTTTTCCAATTTTCTCAATTTTCAATTTTTTATTTTTTCTTCTCCGCTTTTTTCGTCTTTTCAATTTTCTCAATTTTCATTTTTTTTTTTTTTTGTTCACTTTTAATGTTTTCCCAATTTTCTCAATTTTCAATTTTTTTTTTTTTTTTTCTCCTCTTCGTTTTTCCAATTTTGTCAATTTTATTATTTTTTTTTTTTCTCCACTTTTTTTGTTTTTCCAATTTTCAATTTTTTTCTCCACTTTTTTCGTTTTCCAAAATTCTCAATTTTCAATTTTTTGTTTATTTTTTTTTTCTTCACTTCGTTTTTCCAATTTTGTCAATTTTTAATTTTTTTTGTTTTTCTCCACTTTTTTCGTTTTTCCAATTTTCAATTTTTTTCTCCACTTTTTTCGTCTTTCCAATTTTTAATTTTTTTTGTTTTTCTCCACTTTTTTCGTTTTTCCAATTTTCAATTTTTTTCTCCACTTTTTTCGTCTTTCCAATTTTTTCAATTTTCAATTATTTTTTTTTTCTCCACTTTTTTCGTTTTTCCAATTTTCAATTTTTTTTTTTTTCTCCACTTTTTCCGTTTTTCCAAAATTCTAATTTTTCAATTTTTTATTTATTTTTTTTTTCCACTTTTCGTTTTTCCAATTTTCTCAATTTTCAATTTTTTTTTTCTTTTTTTTTTTAATTTTTTCGAAACGTGACTGTAACTTATCTGGAATTCGGATAGATGTCGATACATGAATTATTATTTGAAATTACAGATTTCTGTAATCATTTTTAGGTTTATAACAGAAATCTGCAATTGTGTAATAATAGTAGGCTATGAATATTTATTTATAAATTTCAAACCAAATACATTCTTATGATGAAATAAACAAATTTAAATGTTAAATTAACTCAAAAGAAAATTCCCCTCATTCTCCTGCCAAGTCCTTGCCTCTCGTATAAAACATTGAACTTATTAACGAACTGGTTGAGATCGTTGCAGCTTTTAGTCAAAGTACCCAGATACGTCATCAATCCCACATCGTTGCATTGCTAAAAAAACCACAATTATAACAACAAATAACTAAAAATTAATTCTTTACATTATAAAAATCTTGCCGGAACCGAGCACTTTGCACCACCGGCAACCTGTGACACATCGAATAAGCCTCCCTCAAAATCTCGTGGTTCCTCGGCAACTCGCCGCTTTGCACCGCTTTCATGTACTCCAGAACCAGTTTGACTCTGGAGTGTAACATTTTTATGGCGCTGTGTTGAGCTGTCAAATGTTCCGCCACTAAAGAACTTTCATTTGACTCCATCGAGGCCATTCTGGCAACATGGTCTACTCCGATTCTTTCAGCTTCTTCTGTTGCTAGAGTGTAAGTGAGAGGGACGAAAAGCATTGTGGCTTCGCCGCTGACCAAATCGATTACGGATTCGTATAAGGCTACCGGCATATGCTAGAATTTAAATTTTTTTTCAAGGATGTTTTGAGAATGGGGCTCTTTCACTTAAATTTAAAAAAAACTGGAAAAATAAAACTAAAAACCCAGATAATTAAGACAGAACCTGGCAACCCTGTTGTGTTGCAATAAACCCTACAAAACAACAAAATGGGTGCATCAAGCAGCGTTGCCAAATGCAATTGGTAATTTTAAAAATTAGTGTAAAAGCTCATTTAAAAAAAAAAAAAAATTTACATCAATATTTTTGTCGTAAGGGTTCAGTTTAAGCATTATGGGTGATTCGTTGATGTCGCATATTTGCTTATGCACTTTAATGTCGCTGTTATTGGGATTTTCTCCAGTGGTGTACCAACCAATAAAGTCCATTTCACTAAAAACTTGTTTGACTAAAAAAAAAAAAAAGAAAACCAGTGTAGAATTTTAAATTTTCCTGATTTATTTTGGCCCAATTTATTCACTTTTTGATAAACTGGCGGATAAAAACGCAATCTGCAATCAAGGTTGTTCAAAAGAGGTTTGTCTAACTTCAATGACGTCATCAGTGTGCCTTAACAAAAAGCAAATCTTCATGAGAACCACCTGATGATGTCATCTGTTTGCCAACCTTGATCAAGGATAATACACAAACGTTTTGACAGTTGCCGCCATATTGAATTTTTGTTTTGACAGGTCCTTGGATTGCCTCAGGGCCCTCAGGATTATTGATAGGTAAATTTATCTTGTAGACAGGTTATCTGAAGCTGAATAAACCAGGCCTTAGATACATACATTGTTCTTCTTTCATGTTATAATAATCCCTATCGATAATGGTGTTTTCGCCAATGGTGTTCACAACCAGCTCAAACGAGTTCATGATTTCAATATTTCTGCCTTTCTGTTTGCCAATTAAAGCCCCAAATACTACAAAATTACTTCATTAAAAAACCTCACAACAAAATTAATTTTTACCTTGTGGTGCTTGGCCTTCGGCTTGAGCTCGGGCTCTGGTCCAATGTTCGGAAACGTTCATTATGACCAAGGGGTGTAAAGAGCAAGTTACCGAGCCAGTGGCCCCCGAAGCCATAACATTTTTGTCGGTTGTTGTGTCCATAGACGATTTTTCGGCCGAAAGGGCCTCGGTGGAAACCGGGGTTGTGTCCATCTCTTCGGCTTCCATTGTCTCGGTGGAGGCTTTTGGAGTTGGGGCACTCATTTTTAAATAATCAAGATTCTTTGTTTGTTAATTTGTTGATGCCTGAAAATAAATTAAGTTAGGTTATGTTGGATGATATGATTATATTACAGGAATCTGCAATATCATATTCAAATTGCAGATTTCTGTTATTAATTTAAAAATCATTACAGGAATCTGTAATTATAAAAACTATGAAAAAGAACTGCTCCGGTTCTTTGTTCGCGGTTCGACTCTATTCTGTTTTGTATCGATTCTGAACTACTCCAACCAATCTTTTTTAGGAACCCTCAACTGATGAAATCCGGAGTTTGTTCCGTTTCCTGTTCCAATATTCTGAGACCGTTTAAAATTAGATCAGAGTTTGTTCTAGATTGGATCACAATCTGATCCGCAAATGGAAGTATTAGTTTCAGAACTACTAGCATGTTGTTCCCAGATTATTAAATTTCATTCGAATCAATTCCGCGATCGATTCTGACCAAATCCAAGATTTATGAAATTCGGAGTTTGTTCCAAAATTCCGTTGTTCAGAGCTTGTTTAAAATTAGTTCTCTGATCCGCAAATAAAACTATTAAGGTACAGGTACACTCAAATTAATTAGTTGGTGATCCGGACTTTGTTCCGTTTCCTACTCCAACATCCTGAGTTCGTTCTAAATTGGATCAGAATTTGATCCGCAAATGAAACTATTTGTTCACTTCATTATGTTACTAAACAATGAATTTATTCACTATAAAGTAGGCTGATTTCAAAATTCATTTTTGGATTTCAGTAATTCTACTCTAACTGATCCAAGTGCACTAACTCTTTTTCAATTCAACTGTCCAAACTACTTTGACTGTTCTGAAATTAAGTGATCTGAATCAGTTCTGAGTCAGTTCTGGCGGTTCAATATCAACTGTTCAGAGTGCTCCAACTGTTCGAAGTTCTCCTATTAATCGGAGTACTCTAATTGACGAAGTACTGCAATTGTTCGAAGTACATTACCAATTTTACCGATAATAACTAATCAATGTTGCTCGTTTTACTCTATTTTACATTGCAATAATCACATATTTGTTCTGTACAAATTGTCGGCTAGTTATTAGATATCGATATCAGCTTGGTTCGGGTATCAAATTCCGAATCTAGTACAATGCTTTTTTCCTTCTGTCAATGCTCTATACATACCGACCAACAATGAAAATTGAGCAAGTTTTAAACGCATGGTTCTGGTTCTTGTTAATTCCCGCCCTAGAACCGTTTGAACTAACTAATTTGGAACTGATCCGGAACCTATTCACCGCAACCACAAATCTAGAACTGCAATAATTGAAATTTAATGATCTAGAAACGACTTGTGAATAGTTCCGAATAGCTCTGGAACAAGGACGAGGGACAAAACAAAACTGCAAATGTCATGAATTTATTAACATTTTCGGCTGACCGTATGCGCGATGACGTCACAATTCTCATCGAATTTGACAGAACAAGAAAAAGTGTTCCGTACGAGATTTTACAGCGTTCTATTGTTTAATTCGAACACGTGAATCTCGCTCAGAGCAACGTTTCGGAACTGATCCGAAACCAATTCGAGCCGCGATCAAGGAACTTTAATTTAAATCCTGAAACAAATTACAAGAATTAACTCTCTAAAACTGGTTAAGATTACTCCAGAACATAATCAGTTTTGAATCTAACTAGATTTAAACAGCGTTCTCATGAGAACTATTGAATATTTCAACTAATAATGACAATCGCTCTCATGTAGGAACGCTGTTTTCCAGGTTCAAGAGTAGACATCCTAACGAACTTGGAACATTGGAATGTGGAACAGAACCTTGGAGCAAACTCCGGAATTCATAAATTATGGGTTTTGATCAGAAGCGAATCCTGAACAAAGAAGAAAATTACATGCAAGATTTAAATTAAATTAGTGCAAATGTAATAGAATTAAAACAGTCCAAAATAGTTCCGACAGTTGAACAGATCAAAAAGAAGTCAGTGCACTTGGTACAGTCAGAGTAGAATTACTGAAAACCCAAAATTAATTTTCAAATCAGCCTACTGTTAAAGGGGGTGTGCGCTAAAAATTAAAGTTTTAGTGTAAAAAAATCTAAGAATAACTGTTCAAACCTCGTTATTCTACGATAAACCATCGCTGAGATATACCGCTTTAAAGTGTGGACGACGCTCTCGTGACGTCACGAAAACTTCGTCCAGCGGCGCTCTGCATTGTTAATTTGATTGTGCCCGGCAGGCGTGAGTGGTTTTTGTTTAGATTATTGCAGGTAACACAGGAAAAACATTATGTAAATTTAATTAAATCCACTTTCTCGTGCGTCGCTTGAGCTTTCGTGACGTCATAGGGTGAGATGCGGTACCTTCATAGAGCCATATCTGCGGTATTATTTGTCATAGAGGGGTGCGGATTTCACTGTTATTCTTAGATTTTTTCTCTCTTTTTTTTGAGATGAAGTTGTTTTTTTGGCGCACACCCCCTTTAAAGTGGATAAATTCATTGTTTAATAATATATTAGAGTAGTTCAAACAATAATAATCGCAATAGTGCAAACAGAACAGACTTAGTACAAATGAAACAGAAGGCTGATTCAGATCACCTAATTTCAGAACAGTCAAAGTAGTATAAACAGTTGAACAGATCAAAAAGTGTCAGTGCACCTGGAACAGTCAGAGTGAAATTACTAAAAACCCAAATTTAATTTTCAAATAGTTTAACTATTATGTTAAATAAGTTCATTGTTTAGTGCAGCGGTTCCCAAACTGGGGGGCGCGAAGCTACATTGAGGGGGGCGTAAGTCATTCAAAAAATTAGTACAATTTTTAAACTTTAAATAAAAAATCAGTTAAAATTCAAAAAAAGATGCCTCTAATCCGGCAACAGCGCATACACGTAGGCTAAAGCAGCTTTTCCATGCGATCATTGCTACAGTGCAGGCTCGCTGCCTACTGTCATGCCCATTCCTTTTCTCCCAAAGTCCAGTTCAGACAAGTTACAGTAAGTGAAAGAAATGTTTTTGTATACTCAAGAAAAAAAGGGGGGCGCGACCACTTCTTGGTTTCAGAAAGGGGGCGACATAGAAAAAAGTTTGGGAACCACTGGTTTAGTAGAATATTAGAGTAGTTCGAACAGTATCAATCAAAGCAGTGCAAACAGAACAATTCGAGTTAGTGCAAGTGGAACAGAATTAGACCAGAGTGCCCGAAATTTTAAAAAACGAACGCAAGTGAGCCTGCACCGAGCATACTTTATAAATAAAAGAACGGTAAATTCAAGCTCGGAGAACTTAGATTAAAATACCGAACACACGGATAATTAATAAATTCATTGAGGAGTATCATAATGGAGTAGTTCGAACAGTAACAATTAGAGCAGTGCAAGCGGAAAAGATAGAACAAAATTTAAAGCAATTGGAGCACTTAGAGTAACTCGAACAATCGAAGTCCAAAGCTGTTTTCTCGCGGTGCCACTGGTTCGACCCGGTTCAATTAGGTTCGAACCTGTACATTCTTGCGTTGAACCAGTGACGTCACATTGAACCTGGTTCAAAAAAGTTCGAACCGGACTCATGGCTTGTTCTCCGTTGACAAAAGACTGTGGTTCAAACCTTCCATTTTCTCGCGTTCACAATTGATGACGTCATCTACAAATTGGTTTAAACCGTAGTTCGAACCATTCGCCCCGCGAGAAAACGCCTTAAATAGAAATGGCATATAACAATTAACAGTTACCTTGCAGAGGGTGCTTTTGTAATTGGAGCTTTTTAAATTGTGGCGCGTTGATAACCAAAGCTGTTTTCTCGCGGTGGAACTAGTTCGATTTGGTTCAATTAAGTTGTAACCTGTACATTCTTATGTTGAGCCAGTGACGTCATGTTAAACCTGGTTTAAAAAAGTTCAAATCGGATTCATGGTTTGTTCTCCGTTGACATAAGACTGTGGTTCAAGCTCAAGGATAATACACACCACTATTACAGGATGGCCTATTCTCATAAGGTCTGTGTGGAACAAATCCCCCTTGTCCTAGCCAAACCAAATCTACAGCTATGACGTAGGCAGCATGTTATTTTTCGCCTTGATGTAGGCTGTTTAAGTAGCTGACGACTTAATTATGACGTCGGAAATGATGACACACCAATATGGCGGCGATTACCAAAAACCGATAAGCAATCCTGTAGGTGTGTGGTGTGTATCATCTTTGGTTTATGGCTTCCATTTTCTCACGTTCGCAAGTGATGACGTCATCTACAAATTGTTTCTTAAATAACCTTGGCTTAAACCGTAGTTCGCCTAAATTTGGCTTCTCACTCGGTTATTTACGCGCCACAATTTAAAAAGCTCCAAGTACAAAAGCGCCCTCTACAATTCAATTTTGAATAATACATGCCGGATATATGATGATTATTATTTGTTTTTAAGAGTGCACTAAATTTGTATCCATTTAAATTCGGGATTACTTGTGCAAGAACTGAAACCAGAAACACATCCAGCGCCCATCTATGTTATAAATACCAAATCAGCATAGTCCTTGAAAAATAACCTATTTCGTGACGTCATCTGTCACCCATTTCAATCCAAAGTAAATAAGTTGAAATAATGAATTAAATTTCCGATAGAATTGATAATTAAAGTCAATAAACACGCAACGTGAAACGTGTAAAGTTTATTATAGTAAACTCGTTGGATTAATTGAATTAGTTATTGTAGCGCCATCTATGATTGAGCGTCAATGTCAAAAAATCCATCTGCTGTTATACAAGTGAAGTTGGAATTTCATTCAGCAACGCTATTTTGAAAAAAAAACTTGGCTTCACTTTAGTTTAATAAGCAGAATGGCGCGTTCCTATTCCTTATGTGCGTAGGACAGCGCTTTACTTGCTTTAAGGACTAAACGTAATGCAAATCTCCATAAAGCACCCGGGAAGCGTCAAGTCACCCGTCACTAGACAACCTATTAACTTTAGGAGTGCGAAAAGTTTCACTTTAAAAACCGTAAAAACTAGAATTGCTCAAAGTTGGCGTTTTTGTAGTCAATTTTTATTCTGAACGATTATAACTTGTTCTAGAGTGCACTAAATTTGGTCCGGGATTATTCGGTGCAAGAACTACATTCAGCGCCATCTATGTTATAAATATCAAACCACAAAAGTCTTTGATAGGGAAAAAAAACCTATTTCGTGACGTCATCTGTCACCCATTTCAATACATTCCAATCCAGAATAAATAAGTTAAAATAATGATAAAAATGATAAATAAAGTCAATAAAAACGCAACGTGAACGTGTAAAGTTTATTCCCGTAACTGGTGCAATATGTTATCGTGGTTTTAGTTAAATTTTTCTAGTTTCTGTGGTAGTTTTCTACCAATATGTTTGCCTCACTCAAGAATAAAATTCGCGAAGAAACCGGCAGCGATTTTAGTAAATTAACAGCAAAAATCACCTCTACGACCGTACAGAAAATTGATAATTTGAGAGGAAAATCGCATCAAGGATCCAGTTCAAGTCTCAACTCTATTGTTTCATCAGGTAATAACTAATTAGCCTAATTAAGACTTGTTTATCATATAAGTTTTTAAATTCATGAGTCAGCAATGTGGAATTATATTGGGAAATCAATTTTTTGCATGGTTAAGCAATACTCATTTTATTGTTTCTAGATGGGTTCAGAGAAGATGGTCCGATTGAGCCTGAAGAGTTCAGACGCCGGATAGCCAAAATAGAGCTGGAATTCTCTAGAAAACTAGAGCAGAAGGAGCACGATTGGCAGGACATTGTCAAGGAAAAAGATAGAAGATTGCAAAATTTTGACAAGGAAAAAGACGAAGCATACAAACAAATATCAAATTTGAAGGAGGCATTACGAAATGCAGAAGGTAATGGTGAATATTTTAATTTGGATCTAGTTTAGGGCTTCATTTGACAGTAAATTAGTTCAGAACAGGATTATGATCAATTTTCAGAAGAAATAGTAAAATAGAATTCTATTTTAACAATGACAAGTGACTTAACTAAAATAGAATTCCATTTATCATTGCAGGTGCCTGCATTACCGGCTTTTTGAGATTTCGTAGGTTATGTTTGCAGATTTTCCAAAGGAAGTTTTGTTCCAATCGACATTTTATTTTACCTAAAATTTCGAATTTTTCCAAAAAAATTCTTGTAAAAATCACATGAAATTCTCGTGAAATTTTAAATAATTCTTGAAAAGTTATTTGGAAGTTTAATGAATTCTGGTGAAATTATGTAATATTTCGAAAAAAATCCAATGAAATTCCATCAATTTTCCAGAAATTTCACGTAATTCTCTCAAAATTCCAAATTATTCTCGTAAGATTCCAAAAAATGCCCATAAAAATTACATCAGATTTTCATGAAACCTTCAAAAAAGGTTTTTGTAAAATTGTTTAGAATTACATATAAGTAAAATTACGTGAAATTTCGATAAAATTATGACATACTACCAAAGAACATTTCATTTTACCTAAAATTTCGAATTTTTCCATAAAATTCTTGTAAAAATCACATGAAATTCTAAAAAAAAAAATTTAAATAATTTTTGAAAAGTTAATTGGAAGTTCAATGAATCCTGGTAAAATTATGTAGAATTCCAATAAAATTCCATCAATTTTCCAGAAATTCCACGTAATTCTCCCAAAATTCCAAGTTATTCTCATAAGATTCCAAAAAATTCCCATAAAAATTACATCAGATTTTCATGAAACCTTCAAAAAAGGTTTTTGTAAAATTATTTAGAATTACATATAAGTAAAATTACGTGAAATTTCGATAAAATTATGACATACTACCAAAGAACATTTCATTTTACCTAAAATTTCGATTTTTTCCAGAAAATTCTTGTAAAAATCACATGAAATTCTAAAAAAAAAAAAATTTAAATAATTTTTGAAAGGTTAATTGGAAGTTCAATGAATCCTGGTAAAATTATGTAGAATTTCGAAAAAATTCCAATGAAATTCCATGTAATTCTCTCAAAATTCCAAGTTATTCTCGTAAGATTCCAAAAAATTCCCATAAAAATTACATCAGATTTTCATGAAACCTTCAAAAAAGGTTTTTGTAAAATTATTTAGAATTACATATAAGTAAAATTACTTGAAATTTCGATAAAATTATGACATACTACCAAAGAACATTTCATTTTACCTAAAATTTCGATTTTTTCCAGAAAATTCTTGTAAAAATCACATGAAATTCTAAAAAAAAAAAATTTTAAATAATTTTTGAAAAGTTAATTGGAAGTTCAATGAATTCTGGTAAAATTATGTAGAATTTCGAAAAAATTCCAATGAAATTCCATGTAATTCTTTCAAAATTCCAAGTTATTCTCATAAGATTCCAAAAAATTCCAATAAAAATTACATCAGATTTTCATGAAACCTTCAAAAAAGGTTTTTGTAAAATTATTTAGAATTACATATAAGTAAAATTACTTGAAATTTCGATAAAATTATGACATACTACCAAAGAACATTTCATTTTACCTAAAATTTCGATTTTTTCCAGAAAATTCTTGTAAAAATCACATGAAATTCTAAAAAAAAAAATTTTAAATAATTTTTGAAAAGTTAATTGGAAGTTCAATGAATTCTGGTAAAATTATGTAGAATTTCGAAAAAATTCCAATGAAATTCCATGTAATTCTCTCAAAATTCCAAGTTATTCTCATAAGATTCCAAAAAATTCCAATAAAAATTACATCAGATTTTCATGAAACCTTCAAAAAAGGTTTTTGTAAAATTATTTAGAATTACATATAAGTAAAATTACTTGAAATTTCGATAAAATTATGACATACTACCAAAGAACATTTCATTTTACCTAAAATTTCGATTTTTTCCAGAAAATTCTTGTAAAAATCACATGAAATTCTAAAAAAAAAAATTTTAAATAATTTTTGAAAAGTTAATTGGAAGTTCAATGAATCCTGGTGAAATTATGTAGAATTCCAATAAAATTCCATCAATTTTCCAGAAATTCCACGTAATTCTCTCAAAATTCCAAGTTATTCTCGTAAGATTCCAAAAAATTCCCATAAAAATTACATCAGATTTTCATGAAACCTTCAAAAAAGGTTTTTGTAAAATTATTTAGAATTACATATAAGTAAAATTACTTGAAATTTCGATAAAATTATGACATACTACCAAAGAACATTTCATTTTACCTAAAATTTCGATTTTTTCCAGAAAATTCTTGTAAAAATCACATGAAATTCTAAAAAAAAAAAAATTTTAAATAATTTTTGAAAAGTTAATTGGAAGTTCAATGAATCCTGGTAAAATTATGTAGAATTTCGAAAAAATTCCAATGAAATTCCATGTAATTCTCTCAAAATTCCAAGTTATTCTCGTAAGATTCCAAAAAATTCCAATAAAAATTACATCAGATTTTCATGAAACCTTTAAAAAAGGTTTTTGTAAAATTATTTAGAATTACATATAAGTAAAATTACGTGAAATTTCGATAAAATTATGACATACTACCAAAGAACATTTCATTTTACCTAAAATTTCGAATTTTTCCAGAAAATTCTTGTAAAAATCACATGAAATTCTAAAAAAAAAAATTTAAGTAATTTTTGAAAAGTTAATTGGAAGTTCAATGAATCCTGGTAAAATTATGTAAAATTTCGAAAAAATTCCAATGAAATTCCATGTAATTCTCTCAAAATTCCAAGTTATTCTCGTAAGATTCCAAAAAATTCCAATAAAAATTACATCAGATTTTCATGAAACCTTCAAAAAAGGTTTTTGTAAAATTATTTAGAATTACATATAAGTAAAATTACGTGAAATTTCGATAAAATTATGACATACTACCAAAGAACATTTCATTTTACCTAAAATTTCGAATTTTTCCAGAAAATTCTTGTAAAAATCACATGAAATTCTAAAAAAAAAAAAATGTTAAATAATCTTTGAAAAGTTAATTGGAAGTTCAATGAATCCTGGTAAAATTATGTAAAATTTCGATAAAATTCCAATGAAATTCCATGTAATTCTCTCAAAATTCCAAGTTATTCTCGTAAGATTCCAAAAAATTCCCATAAAAATTACATCAGATTTTCATGAAACCTTCAAAAAAGGTTTTTGTAAAATTATTTAGAATTACATATAAGTAAAATTACGTGAAATTTCGATAAAATCATGACATACTACCAAAGAACATTTCATTTTACCTAAAATTTCGAATTTTTCCAGAAAATTCTTGTAAAAATCACATGAAATTCTAAAAAAAAAAATTTAAGTAATTTTTGAAAAGTTAATTGGAAGTTCAATGAATCCTGGTAAAATTATGTAAAATTTCGAAAAAATTCCAATGAAATTCCATGTAATTCTCTCAAAATTCCAAGTTATTCTCGTAAGATTCCAAAAAATTCCCATAAAAATTACATCAGATTTTCATGAAACCTTCAATAAAGGTTTTTGTAAAATTATTTAGAATTACATATAAGTAAAATTACGTGAAATTTCGATAAAATTATGACATACTACCAAAGAACATTTCATTTTACCTAAAATTTCGAATTTTTCCAGAAAATTCTTGTAAAAATCACATGAAATTCTAAAAAAAAAAAAATTTTAAATAATTTTTGAAAAGTTAATTGGAAGTTCAATGAATCCTGGTAAAATTATGTAGAATTTCGAAAAAATTCCAATGAAATTCCATCAATTTTCCAGAAATTCCATGTAATTCTCTCAAAATTCCAAGTTATTCTCGTAAGATTTCAAAAAATTCCCATAAAAATTACATCAGATTTTCATGAAATCTTCAAAAAAGGTTTTTGTAAAATTATTTAGAATTACATATAAGTAAAATTACGTAAAATTTCGATAAAATTATGACATACTACCAAAGAATTGCGACTAAATTTTCTGGAAATTCAAAATTATTCTTGTGAAATTTCCCATAAAACTCCAAAATATTCACGTAAAATTAAGTGGAAATTTCGCTAAATTTCAAAAAAAAATCTTGTAGAATTACAGGGAATCCTTGTAAAATTCCAAAGAAAAAAAAATCCCTTGAAATTACTTGTAATTTCAATACAATTTTGAAAAATTTCTGTGGTATCACGTGAAATTTTCGTAAAATTAAAAGAAAAAATCTCAAAAATTTCCGTAAATAACATAAAATTGTTTTGAAGAATTTGGGGCTTACTCTATTCTATTATATTCTTTGCCCGGACGCAAATGAATCTACTCTATTGACTCCAATTTCAATATCCCTACTAATAAAGTATAAGAAAAAGGAAGAAAAATCAAAAAGAGTAGTGGAAGCGAAGTAGATTTTCAATCAATGATTTCAAAATTGGAGCAGATGCTTTTACGTTTGTCAATTCAAAACACTTTACTTTTTTTACTCCTTTTCCATTACACGAACACAAATAATTTCACTCTTTTTACTCTGAAAGTCTGAACAGAGTGAAAACGAATACAATCCCGAACACTCTATAAACATTCGCGTTTTAATATTGCAAATGGAGTAACTATGTTCTAGCAAATATTTTGAATCCTTTGACACTCTTCATTTGCAAACTGTTCGGGACTACACTAGAGTAAATAGTGCAAGTTCTATATCATTCTAGACCAGCCAGAATGAGGTAAAGGTAAAAATTAAACACTCGCTTTTGAATTTTTAATTTCTTCTAAATTTTTCGTGATTCAAGAGCCAAAAATTAAAATTCAAAAGACTGTAATACTCCATTCAAAATCGGAGTAAATGGAGTAAGTTTCTGTATAACATGAACTAGTTACTCTACACCAAATGAACATTGGGACTGCTTACGCAGGAGGTAGAGTAATAAGTTTTTGCATCGATACACGAAACTTCAAAATTGTATATAAACTCACATGTATAATTTTAAAATTTGCTGTTCTGGGGCAGGTATTCAAATTTATTCTGCACTCAATTCGAGTCAGTGCAAAATAAATTAAAATAGGACTGTTCCAGAACAGAAAGCAAAATGCCCTTGAATCGCATTTATTTAGAAAAATCATTTTTAGAAAATTTAGAATGTTCACGGAATTGTATTCATTTCAACCCCTTTTTACTCTGTTCGGATTTTTGGAGTAAAAATAGTGGAAAAACTTATTACTCTAACTACTTCTAATATTCAAATTTAACTATTTAGTGTAAATAGAGTAACTTAGTACCCGTTATACAAAAACTTACTCTATTTATTATACAGATTTCAATTTTCAAGTAGAGTATTACAGTTTTTTTAATTTTTATTCCAGACTTTTGAATCGCACTTATTTGAGCTGGGTTCGGCTTGCTCACTCCGAGTAACTCTATTTGCACTTCTGCCGTTCGGGTATCGCTTTTTGGCGTATAAGCCGAATCCAGCTTAAGAAAGAGTGTTTCCAAAGTGTTCTGAGTAAACAGATAGTTCAGAATTGTATTCTTATTGACCTTTTTTTAGGGGTTTTTAGAGTAAAGAAACTAACTCTAACTACTCCGTAAACATTCCTAATGTTTGAATTTGTTTATTTAGTGTAGATAGAGTAACTATGTTTTACAGAATTACTAGTAAATGAAGCTCACTGCAAATATCCAAAGTTGTCATAAATAATCGCTAAGTTTACTCTTTCTACTCCATCCTAAATAACCGAACGCAAATAAACTTACTCTTTTTACTCTAAACATTTAAGCTAGCAAAATTAAAGTTAAAAGAGCATACTCCAGAAGTTTTTGTTCTATATTAAAACTAATAAAATCGCCTAATACTGATTCGGATCAGTTTGAGCATTTTAAGGTAAAAAGAGCAAAAAAATGTCGAACAACATTCACTCTTATCTTGATATCCAAACGCAAATAAACTCACTCTCTCTTATTCCGCTATACGGAATAGAGTAAAATACTACTTTAAAAATTCCACTCCAAAAATATTAGAATTTTTTTAAATTGGAATTTTACTCTAATGCTGGAGTAGATTTCGACTTCGGATTCAACTAAGGAAAATTAGAGAAATTTACCATCTCGTTTAAGTAAAACTATCGGAGTTCTCTCTTTTTACTACTCCGAACACACATTAACATTGGTCAAATATATTGCACTTGAACTGAGTGCAAACAGCAGCTTGTGAATTTACTATTGAAGTGAGTGCAAGTTGAACACTCTCGATCTCGAGTAATTTGCACCGCACTCTAACTACTCCTAATGTTCGAGTTCGATTCAAATAAACTTACTCTGGTTTTAATAGAGTTTAATCAGTCTTGAATTTTCATTTTTTTTTCTATTCCAGGCTCTTTACTTGAAAAAAATTCTCAAGAAAGTGGCTCAAAATCTCTCTATTACTGTCCCTAATCACCCTATTCTAGCTGCACCTAAATAACATGAAATTTACACTATTTGTTCCAGTGTCCAAATCGGAACAGTTTTGCAGTAAAAAGTGTCAAAAGAGTAAAAGAAGTTGCCAAATTAAATTCAATTAGTAAAAATGGAACATTTGGAGTTCACTCTTTTTACTCTCTTCTTGATCAATTGTCAATAATCTATTTACTCCTATCAGAATATCACTTCTTCAAGTTCAATATTTGCTCCCTTATTTTACTCCACTCTGAAAACGAGTGCAAATTGGAACAAATTTAACTTTTATCTAGTGCAAAGTATTTCAAGCTTGATAAAAATAACTGTGCAAATATTTGCAAATTAGATTTACTCTAACTACTCCATAAGCACTTCTAATGTTCGAATTTGGTTGCAAATAGAGTAACTTAGTTCACATTAAATTATACAGAGTCAAGTAAATATCTAAAAAGTTTCGGATCAAGGAAGAGTATATTGGGGTGGAATTTTCTACTCTGGAATGCGAATTCTTGTCAAAACTGATAATTTTATGCTCTATTACAAGCACACAAATCTAATAAAGATTTGGAACAGTATTTTTGTCACTTTCGAGTAAAAAAAGCATACATTAACCTGAAGTATCGAACAGAAATACTTCAATTTTTCCGGTCTAAAAACTCGTTTCTAGAACAAGCGGAATAATTGGAGTGCACCCTATTTGACAACTTTTTTTTTCGGAGTAAATGGAGTAGGATTAGGCATATTTTAAAAATTTTATTTCAGTGAAGATAAGTTTAATTTGATCACTCTTTTGACACTTTTTACTCTAAAACTGTAGAACTGGAGCAAATAGTGTCAATTCTATATGATTCAGGTACAGCCATAGTAGAGTGAAAAGAGTACACTTTACAAGTTTTGTGAATATTGATTTTTTTCTAAACAAAAAATTTGTAATCGGAGTCAAATTATTTGTTTTCGGGTATCAAAAATGGAGTCGTTTAAAAAATCTAGTTTAAAAATTTGGTTACTCTTTTGACTCCTTTAACACTTCTTACTCCGAAACTGTTCGGATCTAAACACTGGAGTAAAAAGAGTAAGTTAGGTATTATTCAGGTGCAACCAGAATATGGTTCAGTTATACAGAGTAGAGTGAAATTTACTCTGGTGCTGGAGTAAATTTTAACTTTAAATTTACAAAGCAAAATTAGGGATTTTTCTGGTAAAATAAAACTATTGGAGTTCACTCTTTTTAATACCCTAACGCAAATTATCTTACTCCATTTACTCTAAACAGTTTTTTATTTATGAGGTTATGTTTACACACAATGAAGTTTATCAAAATGTTGCACCTGATTTGAACATCAATTTATGAAATTAGTACAAGTTGAATAATTTCGAGTAATTTGCACCGCACTCTAACTACTCCATCTGGCAGGTGACTGCACTCAGTTGACAGATAAACCATGTTTTAAACGTCAACTGTCAATAAAAGTTTGCACTGAGCGCAAGCAAAACGAAATTGCACTATAAACAATTTACAGATCTGAAACAGAAAATCCTGGAACACAAAGAGAACTCGGATCAGATGGAAAACTTTCAGACCGTCGAACTGTCAAAAGTCAAGCGGCTGGTGCTGGAAAAGGACCGCGAGCTGTCGGAAAAAAGTACCGCCCTCAAAGAAGTCACCGGCCAATTGGAAAAATTGCGAGCGGAAATTGGCAGGTTGCGACGGCAAGAGGAAACTTTGAGCGACGTACAGGTAATTTGAAAATTTTCTCCGCCAGGTTGAAGTTTATTGACTTTTGACATATGAAAAAAAAATTAACTAGCGCCATCTATTATTAGTTGTCGGTTTTTATGTAAATACACTTTTTTCGTGTTCCACTTTACTCTGTTGTTCCGGTTTTAATTGTTATCGCTGCTGGGTTTTTTTGGGGGGGCGCCTCAAACAGGTAAGTGCTTCAATCGCTTTCTGTCACTCCACGCAAACTGTCAACTGTCAAAAAACATCTTTGGTCCTCTTTCAGGACGACTTGGAAGCTTTACGTCACTCGACCGCGCGCGATTTGGCGCATCTCGCCACCGAACTGGCCAAAAGCGAACAAGAGCGGCGCCACCTGGCGGACTTGGTCGTCATTTTACGGGGCGACGAAAGCGCCTGCGCCACTGACTCAGAAAAACGTTTACTGGAACAGCGACTTGAAGAAGCGCATTTGCAATTGGCCGACATTAAAACTTCGTGGAGCGACAAAATCGCTTCATTAGAAACACAGGTTTGACAATTGTCAGAAAAAATGACAGTTGACAGTTATATTTTGTTTGTTTAGGTTGGTAGATTGAGTCGGCAAGCGGCGGAAGAAGGTGCGGAACGGCGTCGGGCGGTCGAAGACCGCGAAAAACTTCTGGAAAAAATTAAACAGTTTGAAGCGGAATTGGAATTCAATAAAATCGAGTTGACAAACAAGGAAACGAAAATTAGACGTTTGACGCAAGACGTCAACGAGCTGTCAATGGAGTTGAAATCGTTGCAGCTGGAAAACGATGTGGAGGTTCAGTTTCTGAGACAGGAACTTGTGAGTGACGGAAAAGAGTTTTAATTGGGGCACCTTTTTTTTTTTATTGTTGTAGCACTTTTTTTGCTTTCCTTTTCAGTTTTCTTCAATAAGCTTGCTATGATTATATTCGCTGTCTTTTTTTAATCGCATTGATTAGAAAGAGATGGCAATCAGTTGATGGAGTAGTTGGATCAGTTATTTTTAAGCCTACTGTTGTATTATTTTAATTTTTTTAAATAAATATATTTTATTTTTGACGTTTATATTTGTTCTTTTATTTGGGTTCTTTCGAGGTTGTTTGAGAGTAGGTAGGTTGTCTGATAACTTTATGACGTCATCAAGTTACCCATTACCAGACAACCTATTAACTTCCAAAACCTTGGGGTTCTTTATAATTTTCGTTATTTATTGTGTTAACTCTACTTTTTTTAGCTGTATTTTTTTTTGCTTGGATGAATTAAGTTGGTATATCTTTTTTTGTTTCAGCAAAATTAATCTCGGTTTATTCATCTGTCAGGTATGAAATCTGACGGATAAAAACACAGTCTTTAATCCTCTTGGTTGTCTAGTTATTTGCCAATCGAATTTATCTTGCAGATAGCGACTAGTGAGATGAATAAACCGAGTCTTAACCAAAGATGATACACACCTACAGAATTGCTTATCGGCCTCGTTTTTGGTAATTGCCGCCATATTGGTGTGTCACCATTTCCGACAAGCTGTTTAAACAGCCTACGTCAAGGCGAGAAATAACATGCTGCCTACGTCATAACTGGTGATTTGGCAGGAGGGATTTGTTCCACACAGGCCTAATGAGGATAGGCTATCTTGTAGTAGTATTGTGTATCATCCTTGAGCCTTAACCACCAATCAAAATTTGAAAAAATTCAAAATGGCGTACGCAATTTATGTTTCAGGATATATCGAAAACTGAAATAAAAGTCGTCAAGAAAAATCTAGAAAACGTAGAAAGCGAATTGGACAAGTCCGAAGACGAAAATGGTAAATTGAAAATTTCCGTGGATTCCGAACACATGACCAATAGTAGCCTGAGACAAGTCATAACGAAATTGGAAAAAGAATTAAGCGAAGAAAAAGCGAATAGCTTGAATGTACAAAAAACGTTAACAAGGTACAGAATTTCAAGATGGCGACGTGGGCATAACAAACTTGACAACCGTGAAGGTGCCTTTACATTCAATTTCAATTGACACGTCAAAAGTTTTATTTTTTTTTGACAACCATTATCTAATCATTTTTTGACAACTAACAATTACATGTCAATAAACATGTTTTTACGGTTATCAAGTGTGCCATATTGAACGTCAAATCGCATTATCAATTAATTATATTCAGGGTGACGTCAGAAAAAAACACTGCGCTATTGCGCAACGCCGAAATCTCCCAACAAATGGAACTAGTCAAACAGGACATGCGCAGACAGGAAAAAGAAATGAAAGACCTGTCAAAAAAAATGACAGCCCTCGAAGACGAAAACGCATCACTAAAAGACATTAGAAATATCGAGCAAAAACTAAACGGCACCATTGTCGATTTGGAAGAACAACTGTCAGAAAAAAACAAGGTGACAATTGACAATAGTTTATACAATGTTGCCACTGCTTTTTCTTTTCAGACAATAAAAATGTTGCAATTGAGGCTGGCGGACCTTAAAAAAACCCTACAGCAAGAGTTGAGGACACCAGGAACAGTAAATTACCACTCCGATCTGGTGGAAAGTAACGGTACCGTAGCCATTTTGCAACCAAGTCAAACTTCGCACAAGAATTTTCCCAGTATTGTCAAAAGGGACGAGGAAGATGTCAATTTTAAATATTTGAAGCATGTTGTCATTAAATTTTTGACAAGGTACTTACTTATGTCAGTTATTAGGTTATGTTCACACATTGTTATTTTTTAGTCGCGAATACGAGGCTCAGCATTTGATCAAAGCCATTTCCACTCTGCTGAAATTCAGCCCTGAAGAGGAGAAATTGATTTATGAAACGTTGGAATGGAAAAAGTCGTGGTTCGGTAGCAAACCGAAATTTTCAAATAAGAAATCAGTCAGTTTTGCCAGCTGATAATCATTTGTCAAAATTGACATTTGACATTATTAATATTTTGTTTCACTGCCGCAACAGTCAAAATTTTTGATTTTTTATTATGTTACAGGTGATACTAGATTCTTATTATTCAACAGTATTTTCCAAGGATGATACACACCTACAGGATTGCTTATCAGTTTCATTTTTTGGTAATCGCAATTGTCACCATTTCCGACGTCATAAACAGGTCGTCAGCTGCTACGTTAAGACCAGAAAAACGTCACAACTAGTGATTTGGCGTGGGGGGTTGAGGATAGGTCATCCTGTAGTAGTAGTAGTAGTGTGTATTATCCTTGAGTATTTTTTAGGTAAAAACAGTGATAAGTTGTAAATAATAATTATTATAGGCTATGTTTAAGGCAATTTAATTAATTTATATTTATCTTAAAAATAAAAGCCAAATGTTTTATTAAAATAATTTAATTTATCCAAGTGACCTGGATCTTGACATCAAAGGCGTTTTCAATTTGTTGATGACGTCATCATTTGTGAACGCAAAAAAATAGAAGCTTTGCACCACAGTCTTATGTCAAAATGGTCCGATTCGAACTTTTATAAACCAGGTTCAATGTGACGTCACTGGTGGTTCAACCTAAGTGCACCAATTCCACCGCAAAAAAAATAGCTCAAGATCAATCAGATATAGGTAAGTTGACCTTGGACCTTAAGTTAATTTCCTTATTTATATTGTTAATTAATTTATATTTTTGTATTTTGCCCGAGGTTGTTTTCGGAAAACTTTCCACTATTTTTAATTTGGAAGGTATTTTGAAATTCGCTAAATTCCCTTTGCAAAACAATTTGAGGTCGTCCAAGGTCAGCTGATGACCGGGTCGGAGTCGCACGCATGCGCACACTTCTTCGCCCAAACGTTCGTGCGGTACGCCAATGACCTGGAAAAAAATTCGGAAAATAAACCGGAAAATTCAATCGAATTTTACCTTACGTGAGTTTCCAAAATTCCTGGATGCGTGTTTAAAAAATCTTCGACTTCGGCCGGAAAAATGTTCTCTCCGCCTCTGATTACCATTTCTTTTAGCCGGCCTACTACTTTTCCGTAACCGTTTTCTTCAAGAATGAACTGGTCCCTAAAAAATTAGCGCAGTAAAAATGTATTTGTATCTCTCTTATGCAAACTGTTAGAAAAAGACACCAATACAATCAGATAGTTATTTACCCAGTTCTGAGCCATTTATCAGGTCCAATTAGCTCTTTAGTCTTTTCCTCATTTTGCCAATAACCTAACGTTGTGGAATAGCCTCTTATCAATAATTCACCAGGAGTACCTCTGGGAACAGTATGGCCCTAAAAACCTACTGTCAACTAACCATTAAAGCAAAAACCGGCCTTTACCTTCTCATCTACAACTTTAACTTCCAAATGATCACCAACATACCCCACTGTTGACGTAGACTGATACTCGTCGTCATCGTATAGGGATTGAAATGCAACAGCTGTCACTTCTGTCAAACCATAAACAGACTAAAAACTAATGCGTCATTAATGTCATTTGTCATTACTCGAGCCTACCTTGACTTTTTTGAGTTTTAAAATCTCCTTCATTTCCCTGAATAAGTGAGGCGAACAACAAGCACCACCACTGACAGCAATTTCCGGATTGATATTTTCTTGTCTAATTTTTTGCCTGTTGACAATATCCACATACATTGTCGGGGTACCCAAAATAACCGAACACCTGTCAAACGAAAAACAAAAAATTGACAATTTTGACAGCATAATTTTGATAACTAACTTCTCGTCTCTGATGGCGTCGAGGGCCTTGTCCGGGTCGTACCCGGGCGCAGGCAGTACCAAAGTGGCACCGTGATTAACAGCGCTGCACAGTACAATGACAGTACCAAAAGCATGGAAAAATGGCCCGAGCATGCAAAGGGTGTGATGACGTTTGTCCAGCTCGTTCCTTTTGCCGATTGAATATGAATTGTTGACGATTTGGAAGTGGGTTTGTTGAGGCGATTTCGGAACGCCTGTGGTACCCTAAAACAGAATCGGTTCCTCTGATTGACGTAACAAAAAAAAAGAAGAAGAATCAATTTTTGTCTATTATCGGCTCTTGAATCTTTTCTAAATTTTGAAGTGAAGCTTCTTAGACGGTGGTCAAGGTTGTTTGAAAGAAGTAGGTTGTCAGATTACTTTTATGACGTCATCTGGGGTGCCTAAACATAATCCATAAGGCACCCTCGATGTCGTCATCTGTTTAATTAACTTTAACAACTTTGGGCGGCGGTCTGATATTTGGACGAGTATGGAGAGTGGAGACGCGTCACACTTTGGCAAATTTCGTTACACGAAAGAGAAGAAAGATATAACGTAGAGAGACGGAGAAAAACAGCCAATGACAATGACAGCCGACGAGCGTTAGGGCGATTTGACGCAATACACACTAAGAATTGCTTATCGGTCTCGTTTTTGATAATCGCCGCCAAATTGGTGTGTCACCGTTTCCGACATCATAACTAAATCGTCAGCTGTTTAAACAGTTTACGTCAAGGCGAGGAATAATATGCTGCCTACGTCACAACTTGTGATTTGGCGTGGGGTGTAGAAAGGGGATTTATTCCACACAGGCCTTATGAGGATAGGTTATCCTGTAGTAGTACTGTGTATCATCATTGGATTGCCAAATAACTTTTATGACGTTATCTGGGGTGTCTAAAGATAATGCAAATCTCAAATCTCCATAAGACATCCCCGATGACGTCATTTGTTTCCCATTACTAGAAAACCTATTAACTTTAGGAACTTTGGGCGGCGGTCTGAAATTTGTACGAAAATGGAGAATGATTTAAAAGACGCGTCACGTTTTAGCAAATTTTGTTACACGAGAGAGAAGAAAGATATAACGTAGAGAGACGGAGAAACACAGCTAATGACAATGACAGCCGATGAACGATTAGGCGATTTGACGTTTTCTTAATTCAATATGGCGCCGTGGAAATCACATACTTGACAACCGTGAAGGCACGTTTACATTTAATTCCCATTTAAATTACAATCAATTGGAATTGAATGTAAAGGTAACTTTGCGGTCGTTAATTTTGTTATGCCCACGTCGCCATCTTTAATTATTAGCTGAGTCGAATCAAGGATAATACACACTACTAAGGATTGTTTATTGAGTTCGTTTTTGGTAATTGCCGCCATATTTGTGTGACACCATATCCAACGTCATAACTAAGTTGTCAGTTGCTTGCACTAGCGGCAAAAGTCTGCGGAATCATAACCTACAAAGCAAACAGCTTATGTCAAGGCGAGAAAGAACATGCTGCTACGTCACAATTGGTGATTTGGCGTAGTGGGAGGTTTTGGATTTGTTTAATACAAGCTTTATGAGAATAGGCTATTCTGTAGTAGTAGTGTATATTATTCTTGGATTTGACGTTTTCTTAATTCAATATGATGCCGTGGAGTATCACATCTGACAAAAAGGTAAAGGTATGTTTACATTCAATTCTCATTCAAATTACAATTATTTGGAATTGAATGTTAAGGCAACTTCACGGTTGTTTGTTACAGTTATGTCCACGTCGTCATTTAAAATTATCAGCTGATTCGAATTGCCTAATTGTCACAAACCAAGGATTATAAGCAAAGAGGATTGCCTATTATTGTGAAGCGCCGATAACCTTGTGACGTTTTGACAGATGCGCGTTTTTGTTTTTATACTGACTCATATCCTAGTCTGAAAGTTGTATGAAAGAGGAATCATTTACAAGAACTTGCACTCCTACCATGTGTACCACAAATAAAGGAAATTCAAGAGCCTGGAATAGAAACAATATGTATAATCAAGGTTGTTTGAGAGAGGTAGGTTGCCTGATAACATCATGACGTCATCTAGGGTATTGCAACATAATGCAAATTTCCATAAAGCATTCCAGATATGTTATCAAGTTACCCATTACTAGGTAACCTATTAATTTTAACCTTGATATATACCTATATATCTACTTGTCTCAATTTTAACTCCATTAGGAAGAAAATACTTCCGCCTACTATGTTGACAACAGCGCCATTTATGACACTATTGACGGTTCAATTTCAAACAACAGATTAACTATAACAGGACTCTAATTCTAAGCAAATAATCACTTACCTAAGTAATTTTTGTCTATAACCGGCTCTTGTTAACTTTTCTAAATTTCTCCAAATAAAGAAAACTCAAGAGCCTGTAATAGAAACAACATTTCTGAAAGTTGGCAACGCTGTTAATCGATGTCGATGTACCAACACGACAGTTTGACAAGCGACAAAGTAAGCTTTGGAATATTTCAAAGTTTAAATTTGGCGCCTAAACTAGGCACCTGTAATACCGAGAGTATATTCATGTCTTTTTCTACTAGCTTGTATAAGAAAGAGATAAAAAGACATTTGTTTCAATTTTTGTCTCTTACCGGCTCTTGTATGTTTCCTAAATTTTTTCCAATGAAGAAAACTCAAGAGCCTGGAATAAAAACAATATGTATGTATTTGTTTCAATTTTAAGTCAACTGTTGCAAGTGCCGAAACAAAAATTCAAAAAAATGGAGACAGTACGCCTACTATATCGACAACAACGCCATCTGACGGTTGAATTTCAAACAACAACTAAGCGAAACACTTACTGAAGTAAATTGTAAATGACAAACTCCGTCAGGATTAATAAAATTTTGCAAGTTGCGTATATTTTGAATTTCCACTTCTGAGGCCAAATTGACTACGTCATCGTACTTAAACGTACCACTAAAAAAATACAATTTGACTCAGAAAAATACTCGTAATCGTCCCGTACCTTAATTCTTCATCGCTGGGCACAATAATTGTTTCCAATGTAGGCAGGGCCTTAGAAAACAACCTGCCAGCTTGACATTTCTGAATCTCCGGAGCCAACTTAAGTAAATGCTCATAATAGTTGTCATCTTTGAACTTATGAGCACAAACCAACGCTTTGACTCCAACCGAATTAATACAAGCTTGCAATTCCATTGGTTGATAAGCTGGATTGATGTTCACCTAAAAACACAATTCAGTTTCAACTCAGAAATAGTAGTTTCCTTACAAGCACAAATCCTCCTCGTGCACAAGCCATATGAGTCAAGTACCACTCGGCAATATTTGGAGCCCAAATCCCAATTCGATCTCCCATGTTTAATCCCAGGGTTCTGAAGCCTGCGGCCAGTCTGTCAGCCTGATCTAATGCCTCTTGGTAGGTGAACCGTTTGTTTTGGGATCGGGACACCAGAGCGGTGCGCTCGCCATATTTCTGAGCGGATTCTTCGAGGAGTTTTCCGATTGTTAACGATCTGAGCGGTTCTGAGCCGGGATTGTGCAGATAGGAATAGTTACGGAATCTGTCAATATTTAGTTTTATTTACTAGAAATAACTATGAAGTTTGCTTACTTGGGTTTTTGGTCGTCATTCAACATTTTTTAAGGGAACTGGTCTTGCAATGGTGTAACAAAACATTAATACAAAAAAATAAACGTGTGTAATTTTAATGTTTTATTAATCCAAATGGAATTTAGCCTGTAAGGTTAATATCAAGGCAATGAACAATGAATTGTAAATTTTATTCTAATTAACGCAAAAAAAAAAGCATATTTTCCAAATGTTTTGTTATTTCTGTGAGGAGATTTTTTTAACATTATGACGTCACAACATTTTGTATACTATAATCAATTGATTAAATCAATCGTTTTCTAAGTCCTTGTTAGTTAACAAAAACCTTAGTCGATATGATATGGTTTATGTGAGGCAGAATCTAATAAGGTTTCCACACTAAAGCCCGTATTTATTCATCTTTAGATAACTATCTGCAAGATAAATTTACCTTTGGTAGGTATTACATATTTCGTCAGATTGCATATACCTAACTAGAAAATTAATAAACCGGCCCTAAGCAAGTTATGACTTACTTACTTGACAAGACATTTAAATATTTCTAGGTTTCTACGCCACATCATTTCTAACAATGGACTGAGTCGGCATTCAATTGCGCTATTCAAATATACGATAAAAGGAATTAAAAGATTATCGCTCATAAATAAAGCGAACATTGTTGATAACAATTTATAATTATTATTAATGTTTTTCTAATTTATTTCCGTCAAATTAAATAATTATGAATTCCTTATCGAAAATTAATAAGAATGTTATTAATGGTGTAAACGTGCTCGTTTGTGTGATGTAGATACAAGTGGCGCCACCTAGATTAGACTAAACTAACCTTAAAATCAATACCTTATGAAATGAATAGGTTTACACCAGAAATACTAAAATTGAAACTGAATTTGTCGTTTCAAAATTCAATGTTTGGATATTTCCGGTTCTTGATTGGTTTTAAAATTCAATTTTTTAAATTTTCCCGGCTTTCGATTGGCTTTAAAATTCAATATTTAAATATTCCCGGCTCTTGATTGGCCAAATTTGACGTTATAACATTCAATGTTTGAATATTTCCAGTTCTTGATTGGTTTCGATATTCAAAAATTCACAGGACACTTTAGAAAATGCACAACTCGCTTTGAAGGTTTACCTTCATCTTCAGTAGAAGGATTTATTGATAGTTGGTAGGTAAATTGGTTAATCGCAAAGTACTAACAGTGACGTTGCATACCATTTTTAGGTACTGTCAAACGTAAATTATAATGTCCGCCAAGAGGCACACTTGTCAAAAGTCACGTGTTCTGAATAGGAATATAGACTATCCAAGATGCTGTCAAACTTAAATTGAAATGTCTGCCAAGAGACACACAAACCCTTTGTTTGCTTGTCAAAGTCACATATTTTGGATAGGCTGACTATTCAAGGTGCTGTCAAACTTAAATAAAAATGTCCGCCAAGAGGCACACAAACCTTTTGTTTACGTGTTAAAGTCACATGTTTGGATAAAGCCTATAAACCGGTTTGTTGGCTTTGCGCAGGTGAACGCAACGTACAACGTCAGCAGTGAGTCAACATCTTGCTGAATAGGTTTTGTTAACGTTTACGTTGTAAGTTGTCCATTGCGCACTGTCCTAACAACCCGTACTTTCAGGTTTCATACAATTTGCACCAACTTCCAGATTAAGATTACTCAGCTGCTATCTGCACAATCCGTCCCCGGACAAATTTCTGCCACTCACATTCGGCAAACTGCTCGAGAAAGTGGCAAACAAATATGGCGACCGTTCAGCTGTCATTTCTAAACATTAAGCTGTCATTTCGAGAAGTCTGACAAACTTGCAGCCGGTATGGAAATTATTGGATTGCGCATGGGCGATAGGGTTGGCATTTGGGCGCCCAACATGACCGAATGGTACGTTACGCATATGATTGAGAGTTTGATTCGTTTTGGTAAAAAGCTGTCAGCTGTCAAAATACATCTAGTGACATGTCAACATGAATTCGGCCTTAAGCCTGTGTATCATTCTTGGGAAATATCTATGTATTACCATGTCGGTATTACAGGTGTCTAGTTTGGGCGCCAAATTCAAACTTTCCAAAGCCTACTTTGTCGCTTTTCAAACTGTCGTGTTGTTACATCGACATCGATTAACAGCGTTGCCAAGTTTAAAAGACATGTTGTTTCTATTACAGGCTCTAGGACTAGTACCTCTAACGCCCAGTTTCACAAATTGTAGTAAACTAGGTACTAGTTATGAGACAACTACTAGTTATAGTAAAAACAGCGTTTCACGATTAACGGTTCAACATGACACCTTTAGTTAACCAGAACCAAATTTTAGCGATGAATGTACTTCATCCAAGAATGTTCGTCTGTGACGTCATGAGTTTAAACGCTAGCTAGAAGCTGCGTCCATGCTTCCGTCGAATTACGTTCAATATGACGTCACGAGTTTCTCGCGAAAGCGTTTGTGTTCGGTTCAGTAGTTGAAATAACCCAAGGATCCGAATGAGTTAACTATGAGTTAGCTGAAATGGTTCGTTTTTATGATGAATCCTCCTCTTAGATGGCTCCACGATCAAAATTCGCTCTTTGTATTGAATCCGTGAAATTTTACTGCCTCAGGGGCCTTTTTTTTTTAAATTTTTCAAGGTGATTTTTGATATTTAGTCGAAAAATCAAGTACCACCTTTGAGAAATAAAATTCAACCACTAGTCATTTAACCAAGGATTGTTTGTTTAGGGCCGGTTTCTTAATAGCAAATCAACCCCGGGTTAAACATAACTGCAAGGTAAATATAGCAATTGGATACGTTTCGTCTACTGTGGAGTTAAAACCAATTCGGAAGTGACTCGCTATTGAGAAACCGGCCATTAGTGTGAAACAGGTTAATGAGCGAAGTCCCAGTTAACCCCTGACCCATATTAGTGCAGAGTCTCATGCATCCATTTTCCAACGTCCGATGTCCAAAAAACCTTCTATTCTGACATATTGGAAAACAGATGCATGGGATTCTGGCCTTAGCCTATTCAAAACGCTACTACCTCAATGGCTAATACAGACCAAGAATCGTAAACTCTACAGGATTGCTCAATCAGCTAAATTTGTTCACAAGTGCTGTGACGTCACCTGCATTCCTGACTTTCAAGATGGCCGCCGATACAGATGATAGGGTATTTTGAAATTATCTTGCTGAACAAACAAACTCGTCTTCGTAATTAGCTAACGACTCAAGCACACAAACTTTTGAAGTCTGCTAAATTAAAAAACACAGTTTTCAAAGGAAATCAAAATAGTCATTCACGTTATGTGTGTGACGTCAGCAAATACCTAATTGTGTGTACCAATATGACTTAAAAAACATCAAAATAAAACAAAATCCCCATATTATTACAAACATTCCTTTTTGTTTCATTCTCTTTGCACATAATAATATCCTCTAAATATAAAAATTTTGTATGTCAAAAATAATTTGGGGAAGACTTTCATTTCAAGTTGGCACACCTGCGTATACGTCACTTGTCAACAAAATTCTTAATCGACTCTTCAAACAACGTGCCGCTGAGTTCTTTGCCTCTGAGCACTTGACTCAAGTACCGCAAGGTGGCGCGCGCCAAATCTTTGACAGTCCACTTCCGGTCGATCAGTATCCGGCACACGGTGTCCAATTTGGCCAACTGCTGATGTTTGTGCGTGTAGTAGACGAGACTGGGCGCGCCGGCGACGCTCGCCGCCATCCACTGCACGACGACTTTCAATTGGACGTCGCCTTTGCGTGATGCGCCGCAGCCCCAATTACCTGTCGTGATTAGGTCGAACGCCGTTGGAAGTGTTTGGTAAAATTGCTGATACCTGGAAATTGAGAGAGAATGTTTGAGACATTTGGCAACGTTGTAATAATTATTGAAGTTGGCAGCAGTGGATTTTAGAGCCAGTTTATCAATCAAGGGATAACACTCTGGGCTAAGTTCCTAATTAAGTCGAAAAGTGTTTATCCAAGGTTTTTTAACCAAGAGTTAGGGTTATTCGAAGGTTGGCATTACTTATGCAACGTTGCCAGCTCACTTTTGTGCGATGACACTTTGTCAGTTCAACAAATAATAAAAGTGTTGTTTATTTCTGGCTCCTGGAGTTAACTGTCAATAGTCACTTCTGTCAAATTGTACAACGAAGTATATGTTAAAAAATTGTGCATATGGCAATCCATGGCCAACTTGATGGCACATTTTTCTAGAAAGTCTCTTGTCACTCTCATTGATTAAAAAAGGATAACCAATGACGAACTTTCAGTTTAACAAATAATAAATATTTGTCTTTAATCAAGTACAAAGTTCCTAAATGTTTGTATTATAGGTTGTCTGATAACTATTATGACGTCATCTGTATGCCTAAAAATAATGCATATATCCATGTAAACCACCTGTTGACGTCATCTGTTTGCCATTATCAGACTACCTATATAAGCTTTAGAAATCTTGAATTAAGTGTTGTCTATTCCCGGCTCTTGATGTTAACTATGTCAATGGTCAATTCTGTCAAATTATACCACGAAGTATATTTTGTCGGATAAACACTTGTCACAACTTTGATTCAGGGCTATTACTAACTCATGAGGTAACCATCTATTGATAAATCGACCCTTAATTAAGTAGAATGAAGTCTTTATGTCAATTGTCGATAGTTAATTTTTTAGTTTAACACTTTTGACACAATAACATCTGGTTAAGAATCCAAACAAGTAGTCGTCGGACAATCTAAATCTAAAATTGACCAAATCTTAGCGTTCAGACAAAATGGCCGCCAAAATAAGGGCAACGTTTTTTTTTTTTTTGACAGCTGACAACTTGCCAGCTGCGCTGCCAGCCGATGTTTTTGCCTGGCCAACTCCAAACTCAAAGATTTCGCGTTCAGGACGATTTTGTTCTTTTTCGTACTGAAATTCGTGACGTTATCCGGTGTAGAATCGCAACTTTCAGTCATAGGAACACCAGGAAAGCAAATGCAACTTTTGTGTTTGACATTTCGATTGGGTGTCACTTTACAAAATCAGCGCAACAAAAGCATACAAAGCGTGTTCACACCATTTTTTTTAAACTTGCGTCTAACCGGCAAAGGATTCGCTCAGGGTGCGTTTCAACAGCAAACCGGCGAAACGTACGACTGCCAAATCGCGCGCTTCCAGTTCCTTTTTGTCATCCTTTTTTGTTTCTAACATCGGATTTTCCAGCCAATGAGAAAACTGTTCGTATACTTCTTCCAATTCAGAACTGCAAACAAAGTTTTTGACAAATGACACTATGTGTGACATTTGTCATAATTACCTGTACTCAGTACTGAAACTGTACTCGGAAGATTTGGGCGATTCTTTTCTGGTTAGTGATGTTTGTTTCGTTTTAAACTTGTCAATTCATTGGCGTTTTTTGGTCAAGGAATTTTGCAAAAATTCTTCGTCCAGTGAGTCTTCTTTTAGGGCGAACCTTGTTGATCCGCCCCGTTTTACTCTAGAACACAAACAGTGTTGTTTTGACATGTGACGTTTGAAGATGTCAATAAAATGACATAAAAAATGAACAAGAATTAGGTTAGGAGTATGTGATTCTCTTACTTTATATTACAGTCTGTTAGTCCGGATCCAGCGACAGATATGCCAACAGCGTAGCTGGATTCTTCGCTGTCGCTAGCTTTGACAACATCCGAAGAAGTTTCTTCTTTTTTCAACGCCTCCCTGAGTCTTTGAGCAGAAGTACGACGTCTTTCCGACGTTTCCAAATCTATGTACCGTTTGTGATAGTTGTCATCTAAAAATCAAGTGACAGTTAATTTGTACGCGGCGCCATATAGTGACAAGTGACAACTCACCATCTTCTAAGCTACTTTTGGCACTGTAGAAATCGTCCTCGCTCGAACTGGCACTTTTTTGTGTTCTAGGGTATCTTGAAACCGGCAAACACTCTCCCGAAGAACCCAAAACAATAAACCGCCCTCTACGGTTGTTTACTAAAGTATCGGTGGCGCCCCCTTTTCGTGGCATTTGCAACCTCACTTGGAGCGTGTTGTTGTTACCGCTATTTTCCGAGTGAATCGGTTCTGGTGGTACTAAAAACACAAATTCTGATTATTCTTGCTTTTTGATTGTCCACTTCTTCTTACCTGCAGCCAAAAGGCACTTGTTGAGCTCGCGTAAAATATTGTCTACTTCGTATTGGCAGTTTTGTGTAGTCGTCTGCGTCCAAACAACAAATGTTTACCTAGAACAGTGTTATTTTGAGCCAATAATCAGGATAGCCTATCCTCATAAAGCCTGTTTGGAAAAAATTTAAAACCCCCCAACCCACCACGACAAATCACCAGCTGTGACGTAGGCAGCATGTCGTTTCTCGCCTTAACGTAGGCTGTTTGCACCATAGGTTATGATTCCGCGGGTTTTTGCTTTATGCATACTTGGTTTTACTACATTAATTAACATTAGATCTCGTTTTCATTTGCTACTGTTTATAATGTTCTTCATAAATCTAAATTCCAAACCACGACCGCTAGTGCAAACAAATAACGATTTAGTTAATGACGTCAGAAATGGTGACAAATCAATATGATGGCGATTATTAAAAACGAAGTCGATAAACAATCCTCAAACTTCGTTCTTAGTTGCGCGAAATTTGCTCCTTTTTTGACATTGTTTCTTGATTGGCTTGATTTGACGTTTTATAATTCAATGTTTGAAAATTCCCGGTTCTTAATTGGCTGAATTTGACGTTTTTAAGTTTGATGTTAAAGGCCAAATTGAATACATAATCATGTAATAAACTCCTTATCAAAAATCAATAAAAAAAATTTAATAACGATGTAAACGTACTCATTTGTGTTAAGTAGATACGAGTGGCGCCACCTAGATTCGGCTAAACTAACTCTAAAATCAATGCCCTATAAATTGAATGGATTTACACCGGAATTATTATTTCAATAATTACCATTTCCGTCCCACACAATGACGTCAATCTCTGAAAGGAAAATTCCATCCCTCAAACCTCACACATTAAAAGATGGACTTACGCAAACAATGACGTCACATCATTGTATAGTAGGCGAAAGTTTCCCAGGACCGAATTCGAATTTTCTGAGCTGCATTATCGATTCATCTGGTTCAATTTAAGTGAACCAGGCTGTGTTCGATTGTAGTTGAATCAGTTTACCCCCACCAACAAGAAACTGATCTAGATTCACTCTAGATCACATAAAGTGAACCAAAAAAAAACAAGAGAGCTTTCTACACCAAACGATCAACTGACAGTTATTGAATTGAACCTACTTTTTCCGTTCAGATCAATTTGAATTGAACTACGTCACGAATCGAATACGACTCTGGAAATCGATTCTCTGGATTGAAAGTCCGCGCCTGTTTATCCAGACGCTTGGAGTATTTTTAGATCCAGAAAGCCCGACAATTCCGACACGTCATATGGGCTCGTAGCGATTAGTTTTTGTTTTGGCTTTTATTAATCGATTAATTAAGTTTTGATTCATTTGCCAGAATATAATGATCGAGTATTAGTTAGAATAAGGATGATTTGTTTTGTTTTTCCTGTTCTGGGTTCAATTAGTGCAGTTCAAATATTGTGATTCTAAAAATAGTAGTGTTTCACTTTCACCAGGCTCCCAGGATAATAAATTGAATGTAAGTATGTCAGATTTTGATTGATTTTTCATTACAAATAATGGGTTTTACAGCTTCTGGTTAATTATAGCCTGCCAGTTAACAAAAACTTCGTAATTTGTGTCTTAAAATCACTACTGCATGAATAATTAACAAGAACTTGCTCAAATTGAGTCAATTTCTATGTGGGACAGGAACTATATAAGAAATTCTATAGTTACTGTTAACTTAACAGAAGCTTTATAATTTGAGCCTAGGAACTTAGTGTTAGCCTAACTGGAACTTAACAATCCAACTCTCAAAATCAGTGTCTTTTTTTTTTTAAGTTCAAATGGCTCTAGTGATGCTACCCTCAGACCTGCCCTGGTGGGACGCTGTCAAAAAGCAGTTGAAGAAAATCGCTTCAACCAAAAACACCCTAGAAATTATACAGGGGATGCAGAAAATATACGAAATGTGCAAGTGAGTACACTAGAACAAGTGGCAACTTTGCATTTTGATTCTAGTGAAAAAACCAAGCAGTTGGCAAAACTGTTTGCTAACTGAGTTACACTTTAAGTGAAACAGGATTGCCAACTATATGTCACAACAATTATAGTATCAACAGCATTGCCAAGTATTAAAACTATATATGAAATTATTAGACTCCTTGTCAAAAAAAAAAAAAAATGGCGACACTGAATTTATTTCAAACCAATCAGAGGCTCCGAATACCAAAAAACAATGTTGCCAACCTTAATCAATAAAACCAAACTAAATAATCAAATTCCAATGTTGCCAATCCTTATATAAAATATTTCAGTGTGAGTTTGGATTCAGAAGACGACACGGTAGATCCGGAACAATTCGTTGTGACATATAGTTGGCAACTCTGTATTTTGATTCTAGTGAAAAAACCCAAGCAGTTGGCAAAACTGTTTGCTAACTAAGTTACACTTTAAGTGAAACAGGATTGCCAACTATATCTCACAACAATTATAGTATCAACAGCGTTGCCAAGTATTAAAACTATATATGAAATTATTGAACCCCTTGTAAAAAAAAAATGGCGACACTGAGTTTATTTCAAGCCAATCAGAGGCTCCGAATATCAAAAAACAATGTTGCCAATCTCAATCAATGAAACCAAAATCAAAATCCAATGTTGCCAATTGTTATATAAAATCTTTCAGTGTGAGTTTGGATCCAGAAGACGATACGGTAGATCCGGAACAATTCGTCGGACTATTGAATTTCCTAGACAACGAAATGACGTTCGAGGAACGGAGCAATTTTTTAAACAAAACTCTACCCAACATTATCAAGAGGGCGCTGATGGTCAAAGAGTTGAGGCCCAGAAGGGGATTGCATTTCAGCTTACAGCAACAAAGTACCTACCTAAGAATTTTAATGTTAAATATAGGATATTTGATTTGAATATTTGTTTTTAAGCAAGCGTCACAGAAATCGACTACAACTTGGCAGCGTCGCTTTTGGCCAACGCGTTTTTTTCAACATTTCCGAAACGAACCGATAAAAGCCATCCAACGTTGCAAAATTTCAATTTTGCCGCCTTTTTCAAGCATTTTTCTTCCAACAGCCAAAAGGCGAAATTCAGAAGCATTTTACAGTATTTTGATTGGCTAGACCTAGACGAGGAACATTCTAAAGGCAACCTTAGAGTCTTAAGACAAGTACGTATTATGCTTATTTGACAACTATGACAGTTAGTGATTGTGTAGGTGATGCGCAGTAAAGAATGGCTGACGATAGACGATTGGTTGGAGTGCAGTTTAGACTTGTGCCCGTTGCAAATCAAACATGACGGCCGTTTGGAACATTCCGACCAGGAAAATTTGCAAATTTGTTTTTCCAGTGCTAAAATTGGCGGGAACGTGCTGGAAACTGGATACACTCAAGTAATTATGGCAACATCGCATAAACATTCAATTGATTTGATAAGTGGTTGGTGATACCAATATACTGACCACAACAAAAACAACGTTGCCATTTTCATTTATTATTCTTTTTTTTGCAGGAATCAATCAACTTGACTACAATTCCAGAGCTGTTGACATTATTATTGTTCGTAGAGGCTTTGGAAGACAACGAAGTGGTTACTGTGGAAAAGGCTCGCCACGTTGCCAGAATAGCTGACCCAAAACACAAAGCTACTTTCGAAAAACTGGATGATGCCAGGTTGGTAAGTACCTACTTACCAAGGATAATACATACTAGTAAAGCTTCATTTTCAGTTGCGTGAAGTTTACTTTTTTTTTATTTCGACAATTTCACGTTTTATGCGTGTATCAAACGTCAAATTGTTGAAACAATAAACAATGTCAAAAAAGGAGCAAACTTCGTGCAACTGAGAATGAAGTTTGAGGATTGCTTATCGACCTTGTCTTTAATAATCGCCACCATATTGATGTGTCACCATTTCTGACGTCATTAACTAAGTTGTTTTGCTTAGAAAAAAGTTAGTTTCACGAGGATTTGTACTTACGTCATCATTTGCCTTTTTTTTTTCGAAAAATAAGTTTTTTTATGTCTGAAATTTCAAACAAACATATAGTTTGTTGCACAGCACGAAGGTTTTTATTTACGTCACCGATGACGTCATAACTTAGAGAAAAAGTTAAGTCATAGATTAATTCATAGAGCACCTTTGGAATTATTGTTTTGTAATACATTTTTTAACTTAGACTAGAGTTTATTCAGTTAAGGCGAGAAAGGACATGCTGTCTACGTCACAACTGGTGATTTAGCGTAATTGAGTGGGGCTTCAGATTTGTTCCAAACAGGCTTTATGAAGATAGGCTATCCTGATTATTTGCTAAAACTATATTGTTCTAGGTGAATATTTGTTGTTTGGACGCAGACGACTACACAAAACTACCAATAGGCCAATACGAAGAAGACAATATTCTACGCGAGCTCAACAAGTGCCTATTGGCATTTCAACAGAAGAAAATTGACCAAGACCAAAATACCTCAAATTCAAACAGCTCAACGTCATACACGTACACGCAACGACACAGAAGACTGTCTCCTATTGGAGAATCCATTGGCTCAAATCAGTCAGACGGGACCAATCAAAATGTACCTTTGATCAATCAACAATCGTGCAGGTAAAAAGTTGGACAATCAAAAAGCAAGGATAATCGAAATTTGTGTTTTAGTACCACCAGAACCGATTCACTAATATCGGAAAACAGCGGTAACAACAACACACTTCAGGTGAGGTTGCAAATGCCTCAAAAAAAGGGTACCACCGAAAATTTAGTCAACAACCGTAGAGGAAGGTTCATCGTTTTGGGTTCTTCGGGAGAATGTCTGCCGGTTTCAAGATATCCTAGAACACAAAAAAGTGCCAGCTCGAGCGAGGACGATTTCCACAGTGCCAAAAGTAGCTTAGAAGATGGTGAGTTGTCACTAGATGACGTCACGTACAAATTAACTGTCACTTGATTTTTAGACAGCGAAGACGACAACTACCACAAACGGTACAGCATCGACTTGGAAACGCCGGAAAGACGGCGCACTTTCGCTCAAAGACTCAGGGAGGCGTTGAAAAAAGAAGAAACTTCTTCGGATGTTGTCGGAGCTAGCGACAGCGAAGAATCCAGCTACGCTGTTGGCATATCTGTCGCTGGATCCGGACTAACAGACTGTGATATAAAGTGAGAGAATCACATAATCCTAACCTAATTCTTGTTCATTTTTATTTCATTTTGTTGACATCTTCAAACGTCACATGTCAAAACAACACTGTTTTTGTTCTAGAGTAAAACGGGGCGGCTCTACAGGGTTTGCCTTAAAAGAAGACTCACTGGACGAAGAATTTTTGCAAAACTCCTTGACCAAAGAACGCCAATGGATTGACAAGTTTAAAACCAAACAAACATCACTAACCAGAAAAGAATCACACAAATCGTCTGAGTATAGCTTTAGTACTGAGTACAGGTAATTATGACAATTGACTTAGTGTCATTTGTCAAAAACTTTGTTTGCAGTTCTGAATTGGAAGAAGTCTACGAACAGTTTTCTCATTGGCTGGAAAATCCGATTCTAGAAACGGAAAAAGGAGACAAAAAGGAACTGGAGGCGCGAGATTTGGCCGTCGTACGGTTCGCCGGTTCGCTGTTGAAACGCACCCTTAGTGAATCCTTTGCCGGTTAGACGCATGTTTAAAAAAAATGGTGTGAACACGCTTTGTATTGCTTTTGTTGCGCTGATTTTGTAAAGTGACACCCAATCGAAACGTCAAACGCAAAAGCTGCCATTTGTTTTCCAGGTGTTCCTATGACTGAAAGTTGCGATTCTACACAGAATGACGTCACGAATTTCAGTACGAAAAAGAACAAAATCGTCCTGAACGCGAAATCGTTGAGTTTAGAGTTGGCCAGGCAAAAACATCGGTTGGCAGCGCAGCTGGTAAGTTGTCAGCTGTCAAAAAAAAAAAACCGTTGACCTCATTTTGGCGGCCATTTTGTCAAGATTTGGTCAATTTTAGAGTTTAGATTGTCCGACGACTACTACCGCTTCTTCTAACCGTAGTAAAATTTGGTTTGTCACTTACGTTACCGAGGCAATTGTGCAAACTTTAGAAGATGTTGATTACACAGCCTGCTTACCGAAAAATAAGGTTATTCGCGCTTACCTTTTCTCTAACGTTGTTTTGGATTTCTAACCAGATTTTATTGTGTCAAACTAAAAACTATACTATCGACATTTGACATTAAGACTTCATTCTACTTAACTGAGGGCCGGTTTATCAATAGAGTGTTACCCCGTGAGCTAGGAATAACCCTTGGTCAAAGTTGTGACAAGTACTTCTTGGTATAATTTGACAGAAGTGACTATTGACATAGTTAACATCAAGAGCCGGGAATAGACAACACTTGATTCAAAGTTCCTAAAGCTTGAGTCTGGTAATGGCAAACAGATGATGTCATCAGGTGGATAACATTATTTTTAGGCATGCAGATGACGTCATAAAAGTTATCAGACAACCTTAGGAACTTTGCACTTGATTAAAGACAAATATTTATTATTTATTGAACTGAAAGTTCGTCATCGGCTCTCTTTTTTTAATCAATAAGAGTGATAAAAGACTTTCTGGCAAAATATGCCCATCAAATTGGCCATGGATTGACATATGCATAATATTTCGACATATACTTTGTTGTACAATTTAACAAAAGTGACTATTGACAGCTAGCTCCAAGAGCCACGAATAGGAAACACTTTTATTATTTGTTGAACTGACAGTTTGTCATCGACCCTCCTTTTCGAATCAATGAGAGTAACAAGTGACGCAATATGCCATCAAGTTGGCCTTTAAAAAATCGACAAAAGTGTGCCGGCAACGTTGCATAAGTAATGCCAACCTTCGAGTAACCCTAACTCTTGGTTAAAAAACCTTGAATAAACACTTTTCGACTTAACTAGGGAGTTAGCCCAGAGTAATTCCTTGATTGATAAACTGGCTCTAAAACCCACTTCTGCCAACTTCAACAATTATTACAACGTTGCCATATACCAGTAAACATTCTCTCTCAATTTCCAGATATCGGCAATATCGCCAAACACTTCCAACGGCATCCGACCAATCGCTACCGGAAATTGGGGCTGCGGCGCGTCGCGCAAAGGCGACGTCCAATTAAAAGTCGTCGTACAATGGATGGCAGCCAGCGTTGCCGGCGCACCACGTCTCGTCTACTACACGCACAAACATCAGCAGTTGGCCAAACTGGACACCGTTTGCCGGATACTGATCGACCGGAAGTGGACTGTCAAAGATTTGGCGCGCGCCACCTTGCGGTATTCGAGTCAAGTGCTAAGAGGCAGAGAGGTTAGCGGCACGTTATTCGAAGAGTTGATTGGGAATTTTGTTGACAAGTGACAGGTGTGCCAACTTGGAATAAAAGTCTTCCGCAAATTATTTTTGACATACAAAATTTTTATATTATGTGCAAAGAAAACAAAACAAAAAGGAATGTTTGTAGTATGAGGATTTTGTTTTATTTAATGCTAGACACTAGCTGAGGTCATACAGAAATGTCATTGTGTGTGACGTCAGCTAGTGCCTAATTGGCAATTATATTTTGCCATCCAAGATATCTTCGAGGATTTTAAACTTTTGTATTTTGCCCGACGTGGTTTTAGGGAAATCCTGTACTGTTTTAAGACTCGACGGTATTTTGAAGTGGGCAATTTTACCCTTACAAAATGTCTTAACATCTTGCAAGGTTATGGTAGCGTTGGGTTCAATGCGCACGCATGCGCAAACTTCCTCGCCTAGACGTTCATTCGGAACTCCTACCACCTACAACAAACAATTAAGTAGCAGCCATTTTTAAAATCCAGTACAAGTACAAACCTGAGTTTCCAAAATATCCGGATGAGTGTTCAAAACATCTTCAATATCCTTGGGAAAAATATTTTCGCCTCCCCTAATAATCATGTCCTTGAGCCTGCCCACTACCCTACCGTAGCCGTTTTTTTCTATGACAAACTGATCCCCTGTCCTCATCCACCTGTCAACACCCAAAACTTCCTTGGTTTTTTCTTCGTTTTCCCAATAGCCCAACATTATGCAATAGCCTCGCAGTAGCAATTCGCCTGGAGTACCTCTTGGAACGATCCTATTCTAAAAAAAGTCTGTCAAATCTAATGACAAATGACGTATATAGTGCTTACCTGTGTGTCAACTACTTTAGCTTCACAGTGATCTTGTAAGTATCCAACAGTTGACGTTGACAGATACTCGTCGTCATCGAACAACGACTGAAATCCTACAGCCGTATTTTCTGTCAAACCATAAATTGACTACAAAAAAGTTGGCAAACCTGTGTAATCAAAATTGTCAACTTACCTTAACTTTTTTCAATCTTAAAAACTGCTTCATTTCCTTGAACAAATGCGACGAACATAAAGCCCCACCGCTTACCGCAATATCAGGATCGATATATTCGCCTCTTATTTTTTGCCTGCTAACCAAATCTACGTACATTGTAGGTGTACCGTGGATGACGCTACATTTTTCGTCACGTATGGCGTCCAGTGATTTATCAGCGTCAAAACTAGGTGAAGGTAGTACCAAAGTGGCGCCATGATTCAAACCAGCGTTGACAGTTACGATGGTACCAAACACGTGAAAAAACGGTACTTGGACGCAAATAATGTGATGTTTTCGGTCCAGTTCGTTACGTTTGCCGGCGAAAAACGAATTGTTGACGATTTGAAAGTGAGTTTGCATCGGGGCTTTCGGTTTACCTGTGGTACCCTAAAACTACTAGATTCATTTTCAATATGAAAAAGGTATTTTCAGTTACCGATGTGAATTGCAAATGACATAAGCTGTCTAGGCTGATGGAATTTTGTTGGGCTTTTATTTGTTTTATGTCAATTGCTGAAGGTAAGTCGAATAATTCTTGATATTTGAACGCACCTCTGGAAAAATTGAAATTCGCGCCAATTAGATATGTACATTGTATTAGCTGACGTCACACACATAGCTTCAATGACATGTTTCTCCAAGTAAAGTGAGGTTATGCCAATGAAGCAGTAAGAGGGTTGGAATAGCCCTTTGCCTATCTACTCAATACATATATTTGCGGCCAACATTAGAGTGAGAGAACAGGAGAGATCCATGAGATTTTTTTGCCCTTACTAGCGCTATCTCATTCTGGAATCAATCAAATGACGCAAAGCTCATTCCATACCTCTTTCTACTTCATTGGGTTATGCCTGTGACGTCAAATTCAATATGGTGGTTCGGGTCAAACACCGTGTTGTTTACATTTGAGTTCAAGTTTAAGTAACTGATAAAAATTACTTATTTTGTCACATTTAGGTTTAATATAGCATTGTCATGTTCGGCATCTATAACCAGGGCCAAAACACAAATGGTTTCCTTATGTCACGACAATATTTGACCTGGACGGCCATATTGAATCACGTGGTCTGGATTCAAGGATGATACACATTACTACTACAAGACGGCCTATCTTCATAAGGCCTGTGTGGAACAAATCCTTCCCTATCCCCTACGTCAAATTACCACTTGTGACGTATGCAGCATGTTATTTCTCGCATTGGCGTAGGCTGTTTAAACAGCTGACATTTTAGTTATGACGTCGGAAATGGTGACACATTAATAAAACATCGATTACCAGAAACGAGGCCGATAAGTAATGTGTGTATCATCCTTAGTAGTTGGCAACACTGTTTGACAAACGACAAAGTAGGTTTTGAGAATTTTCAAAATTTGAATTTGGCGCCTTGTTATATTGACATCGTAATACATACATGTTTCCAAAGCCTACTTGGTTTGGAGTCTTCTTAAATCACGAGCCCGAAGGGCCGGAGTCTTAATAAACTTTTTAAATTACGAGCTCGTAGGGCCGGGATTTTTCTAATTACATGCCCAAAGTGCCGCGGTCAACCTTAATGACAGAAAGTTAGGTTATGTGTGACATCAGCTAGTGCCTAATAGGGCAGTCCAACGAACTGTCATAAACGAAATAAATATGGCTACTGCAGGATAAACAAACATAAGTTCACCATGTATTCTTATGGAAATTATTCCAATATAATTTGGTAATTTTATGTATTAAAATGCCCGCATTTTGCTGTGTGGTAAATTGTAGTGATTTACGCATTAATACAACAATGACGTCACGGAGTGTAACATTTCACAATCGTTTCAAAATTTTCTTAAATTAGAAAAAGCATATATTCAGTTTTAACGGTGTACTATTAACAAACGTCCATTTATAACCTCAAAAAAAACTTATTGTTTCAGAAATAGAAAAATTAATAATCATTAGGGTATTTACTTAATTCAATAGATTTACGTATTGATACGATAATGACGTCACGAAGTGTTACTTTTCACATACGTTTCAAAATTTCCTTAAATTAGAAAAAAAATATTAGCCTATCCAAAACACATGACTTTGACAAGCAAACATAAAGGGTTTATGTGCCTCTTGGCGGACATTTTAATTCAAGTTTGACAGCACCTTGAATAGTTAGCCTATCCAAAACACGTCACTTTGACAAGCAAACAAATGGTTTGTATGCCTCTTGGCGGACATTTTAATTTAGGCTTGACAGTATTTTGAATAGTCTAATACAGAATTCAATATGGCCGTTCGGGTCAAGGACCGTGTTAATTACATTTGGGTTCAAGTTTAGGTAACTGATAAAAATCAATGAAAAATTACTTATTTTGTCACATTCTAGGTTTGACATTGACATTGTCATGTTTGGCATCTACAACAAGGGCCAGAATACAAGTGTTTTCCTTATGAACGTCACCACAATATTTAACCTGAACGGTTATATTGAATCAAGTAGTCTGGATTTAAGGATGATACACACTACTACTACAAAGCAGCCTATCCTCATAAGGCCTGTGTGGAGGAGATCTAAAGTTTCTCACCAGGCCAAATTACCAGTTGTGACGTAGGCAACATGTCCTTTCTCAGATGGACGTAGGCTGTTTGCACTACAGGTTATGATTCTGCGGACTTTTGCTTTATGTATACTTAGTTTTACTACATTGATTAACATGCTAAAACAACTCTTTTTTAGATCTTGTTTTCATTTTCCTCTTTGCTTTTTATTCTTTATAAATTCAAATACTAAACAACGACCGCTAGTGGTGTGTATTATCCTTGGGACGATTTGACGTTCTCCTAATTCAATATGGCGCCGTAGGAATACCACATCTGACAACCGTGAAGCCACGTTTACATTCAATTACCATTCAAATTACAAATGTAAATGCACATCCACGGATGTCAAGTTTATTATGCTCATGTCGCCATCGTAATTATTAGTTGATTTGAATAGCCTTGTTTTAAGAGATTTCAAAGAAATGGAACTTGGTGGTGTGTATTATTCTTGCAAACACTCAACGACAAGCTACTACTACATCATAACTAGTGCTTTGGCATGTTGGGGGGCTTCAAGGATATTAAACACTACTACTACAGTATAGTATAACCTATCCTCATGAGACCTGTGTAGAATAAATCTGAAGCCCCCCACCACGACATATCACCAGTTGTGACGTAAGCAGCTTGTCGTATTCTATCTCAATGATTAAAACCGAGGCCGATTGACAATTTAATGTATTATCCTTGGTCTGGATTGCTTAATTCGAAGTTGCTACAATGTTGCCAGCTGAACCAAAATTTACCTTAAATCCTCATCGCCCACAATAATAACACTCTTTAAACTGGGCAAATTCACACTATTGATTTTCCCTGGCCTACTATCTGTCAATTCCGGTGCAATTGAGGTCAAGTGCTCATAATAGTTTTGAGTTTTGAATTTGTGAGGGCAAACGATCGCCTTAGCACCCACCGCATTGATGCAATACTTGATTTCCTCAGGCTGATAGGCGGGATTCATGTTGACCTTAAACAAATGTCACTAAATGTATTTTGACAGCTGACAGCTTTTTACCAAAACATATCCTCCTCTGGCGCACGCCATATGCGTGACGTACCATTCGGTCATGTTTGGTGCCCAAATGCCCACTCGGTCGCCCATGCGCAATCCAATAGCTTTCAAGCCGGCTGCAAGTTTGTCAGCTCGATTTAAGGCTTCTTGAAATGACAGCTTGTCATTTTGATGTCTGGAAATGACAGCTAGACGATCGCCATATTTGTTTGCCGCATTTTCAAGCAGTTTGCCGATTGTGAGCGGCAGAAATTTGTCCGGGGACGGATTATGCAAATAGCTAAATGATCTTAATCTAGAAATTGATGCAAATTGTATGAAACCATAGGAGGGGGGGACAAATTGCACGGAAAATTAGTAATTAATTGTACTTACTTGTAGAGAAATTTGATATTTTGAGCTTGAATCTTACACAATATTGAAGAACACATTTTGTCTTATAAAAATCTAAAACTGTATGATACTTTTAAGATAACAATAACAACGATAACGATGTTTATTATTAAACGACAAACAAAATTTGAAAAAAAGACGATAAGGCTCTGAATCTAAATAGATAAAGCACAGCGACGTTGCCAGAACCACTGTAAAAAAAGGGATTTTCAATTTCAAACAACATATGACTTAAAAATAATTTTATTTTTTATTGAAATTACATTGAACATTTGGCAACATTGCATTGATAATTTTGCGGCAATAATTTGAATATAATCGAGTGCAAATAGCAACGTTGCCAGATTCTTTGAAAAATCGCAAAAATACACAAACACTAACCTACAAGAAAACAAACAATCACATAATACTGAACGCACTACAAACTAAGTTTCTTATCAAGGTTTTTGAAGTAAATAGGTTGTCTGGTAATGGGTAACCTGGGCACCACAAATGACGTCATAAAGTTATCAGACAACCTACTTCTCTCAAACAACTTTGGTTTCTTATAATAATCAATTAACAAAAATAAAAAATTAAAGATAAACAACAATACTAACGCCCTCTATTTTGTTTTTTCCACACTCTTGTCAGCTTTGCAAGTTTCAATATTGAGCAACCCTTGTTTTTCAGCTACCTCAATAATAAGTTTCTTGTTGGCACGCGGTACCAATTCGTCAGCAGCTTCTAGGATTTCCCTCCAAGAATAATCGACGTCACGTTGTTCGGTCAAACGACTACAGATGGCATAACGTATGACGTATCGATGGTTCAAATGGCCTGCGATCAAAAACTGATTTTTCTTGTCGCTGATCTTTTGCAAGAGTTTTTCGGTCAGTGCGTTGTCACCTTTGAGCCTGAAACTTGCTAAACCCATGCTGCACGAGCACAATTCAAACCGGGAATCTTTCTCAACTAGTGCGGAAAAGTACTTGGCCAAACCCACTTGATTGCGCACATGTTTCTTAATACCTTCAACCCCATAAATTCTCAAAACAAACCAAATTTTCAAGGCCCTAAACCTACGACCCAAAGAAATTTGCCAGTGACGGTACTCAGGTGCCAGCCCCTTATGTTGGTCCTTCAAATAAATACGTTCCACGTTAAATGCTTCTACTAGGTACTTAGCATCACGGATCCACATAGCGGAACAATCAAAGTTGACAAGCATCCATTTGTGCGGGTTGAAGTTAAATGAGTCGGCCATTTCGACGCCCTTCATTAAATGGCGGTACTCGGGACAAATGAAGGCGGTACCGGCGTAGGCGGCGTCGACGTGCAGCCAAACTTCTTCTCGGTTACAAATCGGACCCAGCTCTTCAAGATTGTCAAAGGCACATGTCGGAGTAGTACCTGAAATATTTGAAATTTTTAATTCCATGGCCTACTATAGATTCCGGAATATGTAATGTAGCGCCATCTATGATTATCATTTGTAAATTGGTATTGTATTAACAAGTGAATTATAATCAAGGATATTACACATTATACAAGCCGTGTTCGGCATTGTCATCTTTTCGTCGATTTGCTCCGAAATTTTGGCAGGCACAATTTCGGAGAAAAACGATGTAAAAGTAGATAATGCTTCAGTATAGCTTATTCTCATAGTCATAAGGACTGTGTGAATCAAATCTCAAGTAGCTCACTGCGCCAAAGTACCAGTAATGACGTCACAGCATGTCGTTTTTCGCCTTGACATAGAGTATTTGCTCCATAATAATATATGAATAAACATTCATTGAACTCACTTGGTGTATAAATAACAAATAATTTTTATGATTTTTGTGATTTTTGGATTTTTTTTTTGATTTTTAATTTTTTCATGAGTTTTGAAATTTTCTTAAATTTTTATGATTTTTGCGATTTTCGTGAATTTTTATGATTTACATACTTAAACTTTTATGATTTTCGTATGAATTTTTTAATTTTTGGAAGTTTTTGATTTCTTTTATGATTTTTCCAAAATTTTCATGATTTGTAATTTTCGTAAATTTTTATGATTTTTGTGATTTTTGAAATTTTTTTATGATTTTTGCGATTTTTATAAGTTTTTATGATTTTCGTGATTTTCATAAATTCTTATGATTTTTTTGATTTTTGAATTTTTTTTATGATTTTTGTAATTTTTGTGATTTTTCCAAAATTTCCATGATTTGTAATTTTCGTAAATTTTTATGATTTATGGAAATTTTTCCAATTTTCATAAATTCCTATGATTTTTGCTATATTTGAATTTTTTTTCAATTTTTGTAATTTTTGGAAATTTTTATGATTTTTCCGATTTTTATCAATTTTTATGATTTTAGAGATTTTCGTAAATTTTTATAATTTTTGGGATTTTCATATATTCTTATGATTTTTGGAAATGTGATTTTCGCAAGTTTCAATGATTTGAAATTTTTTTCAATTTCTGTAATTTCTTATGAATTTCTCAAAATTTTATAAATTTTGTAATTTTTGTTAAATTTTCTCATTTTTGGAAAATTTTGATTTTTGTAAATTTATATGATTTTTGTAATTTTCGAAAGTTTCATGATTTTTAGAATTTTTTATGATTTCCTTAAAATTTATAAATATTGTGATTTTTGGAAAATTTTATCATTTTTGAAAATTTTTGATTTTTGTGAATTTTTATGATATTTGAGAGTTTCTTAAATTCTTATAATTTTTATGATTTTTGTGAATTTTGAAGATTTTTGATGATTTGTAATTTTTGTAAATTTTTATAATTTTTGCAATTTTCAGAAATTTGTATGATCTTTGGAATTTTTTGTGATTTTCATAAATCTTTATAATTTTCATGATTTTTGAAATTTTTTATGATTTTCCAAATTTTTATGATTTGTAATTTTTGTAATTTTTTATGAATGTCGTGATTTTCCAAATCTTTATGATACATATTTGTAAATTTTTAAGATTTTCTTAAATTTTTATGAATTTTGTAATTTTTGGAAGTTTTTGATTTTTTGGAAATTTCATGATTTTTATGATTTTCATAAATTTTCATGATTTTTCGAAATTTTCATGACTTGTGAATTTTTATGATTTTTTTTGATTTATGAAAATTTTTATGATTTTCATATATTTTTATATTTTTTTGAAATGTAATTTTTGCAAGTTTTAATGATTTTTGATGATGTGAAAGTTTTTTCAATTTTTATGATTTTTTATGATTTTCTCGAATTTTTATAAATTTTGTAATTTTTGGATAATTTTCATTTTTGTGAATTTTTATGTTTTTTTTAAATTTTTTGTAAGTTTTCATGATTTTTGGAAATTTTTATGATTTTCTTAAAATTTATAAATTTTGTGATTTTTGGAAAATTTTATCATTTTCAAACATTTTTGATATTTGTATATTTTTATGATTTTTGTGAATTCCTTAAATTTTTTTAATTTTTTGTGATTTTTGAAATTTTTGTAACTTTTTATGATTTTTGGAAATTTTTATGATTTTTGGAAATTTTCGTAATTTTTTATAATTTTTGTTATTTTCATAAATTTTTGGAAATTTTCATAACCTGCGCATTTTTATGATTTTCGTGAATTTTTGTAAATTTTGAGGATTTTTGTAAATTTTCATGATTTTGTTAATTTCTGTAAATTTCTATGATTTTTACGAAGTTTATATGTTTTTCGTGATTTTCCAAAATTTTCATGATTTGTAATTTTTGTAAATTCTTGTGAATTTTTTGATTTATGAAAATTTTTATGATTTTCATAAATTTTTATGATTTTTGTAGATGTGATTTTCGCAAGTATTAATGATTTTTGCGATATTTGAATTTTTTTACAACTTTTGTGATTTTTGGAAATTTTTATGATTTTTGCGATTTTCGTAAATTTTCATAATTTTAGTGATTTTCGTAAATTTTTATGATTTTCGAAATTTTTTTGGATTTTTGGAAATTTTTACGATATTTAGAAATTTTTATGATTTTCGTGATTTTTCCAAAATTTTCATGATTTGTAATTTTTATGATTTTTTTGATTTATGGAAATTTTTATGATTTTCATAAATTCTTATGACTTTTGGAAATGTGATTTTCGCAAGTTTTAATGATTTTTGCGCGAAATTTTTTTCAATTTTTGTAATGTTTGGAATTTTTTATGATTTTCTCAAATTTTTATAAATTTTGTAATTTTTGGAAAATTTTGATTTTTGTGAATTTTTATGATTTCAGTGATTTTCTTAAATTTTTATGATTTTTGTGATTTTGAAAATTTTTATGATTTTTGGAAATTTTTGTGATTTTCGTAAATTTTTATGATTTATGGAAATTTTTTATAATTTTTATTGATTTTTTGCGATATTTGAATTTTTTTTCAATTTTGTTATTTTTGAAAATTTTTATGATTCTTGCGATTTTCATAAATTTTTATGATTTTAGTGATTTTCGTAAATTTTTACAATTTTTGTGATTTTTGGAAATTTGTATGATTTTTGGAAATTTTTGCGATATTTATAAATTTTTAAGATTTTCGTGATTTTTCCAAAATTTTTATGATTTGTGATTTTTGGAATTTTTCATGATTTTTTGTTTAAACAGCCTACGTCAAGGCGAGAAATAACATGCTGCCTACGTCACAACTGGTGATTTAGCACGGCGGCGGGGAGGAGGGGCGAGGTGGATTTGTCCCACACAGGTCTTATGAAGACAGGCTATCCTGTAGTAGTAGTAGTGTGTATCATCCTTGATCTGGTTTGCCTAATTCAATATGGCGCTGTGGGAATTATAACTGACAACTGTAAAGGCACGTTTACATTCAATTTCTATTCAAATTGCAATTGAACGTAAAGGGACCTTCACGGTCGTCAAATCTATTATGCCCACGTTGCCATCTTGAATTATCAGCTGATTCGAATTGCCTAGTTTTAAGAGATTTCAAAGAAATGGAAGGTATCAAGGTAGGCGAGTTCTATAGCCAACTGATACCTGTCAAAATTCCATAGCCAACGAGATACCTGTCAAAATTCCATAGCCAAATAGCTTTAGTTGGCGTTATTGTAAATTCGCTAATGTTGTTTAAATTTGTTGAAACTCCTGTTTTGTATAAATTCAAGACTCTTACCTAAATTAGCATATATAACAAGGAATCAAACCGGCTGCTTGTCTATGTTGATTGACATTTTATTATAATCAAGGATATTACACACTACACAGGTAAGCTGTGACACAGGCCTGTGTAGAACAAATCTCAAGCCCCCAATTACGCCAAAGTACCAGTGATGACGTAGGTAACGTGTCGTTTCTCGTCTCGTCGGCAACGTGCAATACCATATGTCTTTGATTCCAAAAGTGGAGGCCGATGAACAATCTGTAGTAGTGTGTAATATCCTTGAATTATAATAACTTCCGGTGAGTCTTTCAAAAGTGACATGTGACATGGGCGGAAAAACATGACATATGGGGCATAGTTCCTAAAGTTGATAGTTTGCCTGGTAATGGGTAACTTGATGACGTATTTGGGGTACCTTATGGAGATTTGCATTATAATGAGGCACCTCAAATGACGTCATAAAGTTATCCTGGCAACCTATCTTTCTTAAACAACCTTGATGTAGGGCGATTTGACGTTCTCTTAATTCAATATGGCGCGTTTACATTCAATTCCCTTTCAAATTACAATCAATTGAAATCGGATGTAATGTTATTTTGCCCACGTCGCCATCTTGAATTATCAGCTGATTTGAATAATTGTTTAATTAAATAGAAAAAAATCCTTGCAATAATATACAATTTGCCTTTGTACCCTAAATGTCGCCCTTTGTCAAAATTCCATAGCCAACTAGATACCTGTCGAAATTCCATGGCCAACTAGATACAGGTAGCGCTATTGTGAAATTCACGAATGAAACTATATTTTCTGTGATAGTTTTGAATAATTTCAAGTTTCTTACCTAAATTAGCCACAAAATAACAAGGAATCAAGCCGGCTTCTTTGTCTTTGTTGATGGCTTCTTGTAAAGTGTCAGCTGTCAATTGTCCTTGTCCGTTTGTCGGTAACAGACGCATTTTCATTGAACCTAGAAAAGAAAAACTAATGTTAACTGCGACTTCTACATTTTGGAAAACAGTGTTGCCAATCACAACTGTCAAAAAAAAAAAGCAACAATGTTGCCAAAATCACCTAATAGTCCGGCTTTTTCCACAGACGAATTTGATTGGTCCGAAGAATAGGCTATTAATTTTCCTTTGATTTCCGCTTCGCTGAGTTGAGGATTTTCCGTTATGAGGTCTTTGACTTTTTTTTCTTTGGCCGCCAGGAGGCCTACGTAGGTGGCTTCACTCGCAGAACCCTGTAATAAGTTTGATAATAACTGGAAGTTAATAGGTAATGGTACACAGATGACGTCACTAGAAAAATCTAAAACCGATTTTCGAGAAAATGACGTAGTTCATCTAAGGATGAACCATAGTTCGTCTCGTGACGTCATGAGTATGAATATTGGCTAGAAGTTGCGTCCATTATGACGTCATGAGTTTCTCGCAAAAAAATCGTAGAAGTAGTTCGTCGCGAAAATTTGGTTAAATTTGCAATATGTTTAGGCATTTTAGATGACGTCATAAAAGTTATTAGACAACCTCCTTTTTTTTGTTTGCCCTATAAGTAATCGTGATAGCAGAATAGATGAAAGATTTATTATATTTGACAGTGTTTCAAGTGTCGAAAAGAGTGCTATACAACTTGAATCTTTTTCAAGCGTCAACGTCATTCAATTGGTTGACACTTCATTGTTTATTTGTCACCTATTGTTGTCGGTTGGTAATGGAGAAAAATTTTGATATCCATTTCAAAAGAAGACAGTTGACATTTGGAATATCATTAAAAAAAAAAAAATGTCCGCTGCACGCAACAAATGATTATCCTATCCAATTAACTAATAATCTATTCGATATGTTGACGGATATAATATATCCATTACCCAATAATATGCATGATTATGAAATCCTTGAGCAGGTTAATTGACATTAAATCACCATTACCTGTATCACTCCTCCGCCGGGACCTTCGGAACAATTCAGGAATTGTTCGGGCAGCTCCAACATTCTACCGAGCCAATTCATCATGACGACTTCGAGTTCCGTCATTGCTGGACTAGCGATCTGAAAAATAGAGCGAATATGATTATTGCACCTGAGGGGCTTTATTTGAAATTGATGCAACTTTGCGTACACGCAAATGACGTCATTCGTGATTGACAATTGGTGCACGGCTTATTGGACAAGCACTTTTTCAATCGCAACTGACGTCATTTGCGTTTATGCAAATTTGCATCAATTTCAAATAAAACCCCCCTGAAAGATTGTGAAAGTAAACGAGTCACGAGCGCCGAGGCGATTTCAAAGTCATTGTCATTGAATTTTCATTGAATAATTGAATGTCAAGTACAAGAACAGCAGGTGCGATAAGTGCATTTGCTTAATGAGTTTCTTGATCTTTGATTTTCATTATTGTCTTGCGATAGTCTATGACCCAAATTTAAAACAAAAGAAAAAGAAGAATTTGCTTTTACATAATTGTATATTAAGATGTAATAATTTGGGGCTTACAGCCTCCGGTAATTTAAATGTAAATTTCGGTTTCCTTATATTTATAAACGTTGCGTCACAAGAATTTCTGTGTCAAATTGGATTTGATTATCCTTGATTCCGCCATTTTGACGCCAAATAGCTGTCATTCATTCAATGTCAACAACGTCAACTTAGAAATTCTTACCCAACTGAGTCCGACGACGCCAAATCCAGCGCTCATAAGTTCGGCAACAACGCTGGGAAACGACTGAGCGGTTGGATAGTAGGCGTGAAAATTTGGGCTCTGCCAGTGAGTGATTCCAGGCATGATGATTCTGTCAACGTCTTGTAGGACGTCGCGCCAGGATTCACCGCTTTGCGGTGGATCTTTGGGCAATAGATCGTCCAGGTAACCGGGCTGGACGCTCGGTAGGACCGGTCTGTGGAAAGGAAACAATTATCGCTTTATCCTTGTTTAATTTTTATTTGAAAAAAGAGATGGATAATGATTTAGTTCAATGAATAAATTGAGTTCACTTGGTTTACTGAAGTTGTCAATGCGTTTACAGATTTTTCGAAATCTGATCAGAGGGGCTTTATTTGAAATTGATGTACCTTTGTGTACACATTAATGACGTCATTCGTGATTGAAAATTGTGTGCACGGCTTATTTGACATGCAACTAACGTCATTTGCGTGCACAACATTTTTCGTTGGTGAAATTTTAGAAAAGTGAGTTCACCGAAATAGTCCACTTTGTAACATTGGTTAAAAAGAAACAAATATATTCTAACTTCCAGATCTAATCAAATTCAGTTATTATCCTCGAAAATAATATGGCCTACTATGAAAATTCAAAAAACAGAAGAACGCATCCAACTGTCAGAAAAATCAAATTTTACACTTTTGAGCTACTCTAACTGATCCATGTTAATCCAACTGACAAATATTTTGAAGAAAACTTTAAACTATGAAGTAATCTGAACTACTCTAAGTAATCTTAACCTTAACCTGAGTATTCTGATGAGCAACTGACAAAATAATACAATATGAAAACTTCAAACTATCAAGTAATCTGAACTACTCTAACTAATCCTAATGATTTATCTGAGTATTCTGAGCTTACCTGTCTCTAATAGTCTCATAATAATCAGCAATATAATCCACTGCGGCTCTACCAAACTCCCTAAACTGGTCAGCATCCATTTTCAAGCTGATTGAAAAAACAAAACTATTCACGTAACAATTATTATCAAATCACTTTCTCCTCTTATGAGAGGTTCGCGCCGTAACCGAAAAAAAAGTAGTCCACCGGGTACTTTCACACCATCAAAAGATATACGAGTACGGATCTCCTTCTTCTTCTCGTGGATTTCCTATAAATGTACTCTGAGCACGGCGCAAGATTAAAAGTCCGCCAGTAAAGAGGAAAGTATTTATAATAATGGGGGATAGAGAGAGGTTTCCGTGTATAATTTGTTTTATTACGTGCCGAGATCGTTTTTGCCGGAAAAATCTTCAAGGTCTCTCTACGATGTTTTGGTTCATCGATTCTATATTTCGATTTCCTTGATTTATGAATACATTCATTGTTTTATCTCTATTTACCACATTTGAAACGATAAAGAGGAAAGGAATTTAATACATCAAAAGCCTACTATGAAGTTTTTAAAACAAACCGTTTTTTGAATGTATTAATTAATTATCTTTGTCTATCGCATTTAAAGAAGAAAAACCACCAATCTTAGGCACAGATTACATTAAAAAGAATCTTATTTCAGTGACGTCATGTTGCCTTATCATTTTTATTACGAATGTGTATTATCCTTGCCAAAACCTACTTTGATATGTTTCTCATAAAGACCAGACATATTGGTTCTAAAATATATTCACCTCTGTCTACCATATCTGAAAAGACGAAGAGAAGATGAATTTAATGCACCTAAAGCCTATTTTGATGTTTCTGAAACAGTCCAAACATATTTGGCCTGCAATATTTTCATCTCTGTCTAGCGTATCTGAAACGATGAAGAATACAGCAATAAATTTGATGTTATCTTTGTTTAGCGCATTTGGAACAACAAAGAAAAGAGAAACCGTCAATCTAGGCACAGATTGCATTAAAAAGAATTCTATTTCAGTGACGTCATGTTGCCTTATCATTTTTATTACGAGTGCCTTGCCAAAGCCTACTTTGATATGTTTCTCATAAAGACCAGACATATTGGTTCTAAAATATATTCACCTCTGTCTACCATATCTGAAAAGACGAAGAGAAGATGAATTTTATGCACCTATAGCCTATTTTGATGTTTCTGAAACAGTCCAAACATATTTGGCCTGCAATATTTTCATCTCTGTCTAGCGTATCTGAAACGATGAAGAATACAGCAAAAAATTTGATGTTTTCGAAATGTATCAATTTATTATCTTTGTCTAGCGCATTTAAAGAAGAAAAACCACCAATCTTAGGCACAGATTACATTAAAAAGAATCTTATTTCAGTGACGTCATGTTGCCTTATCATTTTTATTACGAATGTGTATTATCCTTGCCAAAACCTACTTTGATATGTTTCTCATAAAGACCAGACATATTGGTTCTAAAATATATTCACTTCTGTCTACCATATCTGAAAAGACGAAGAGAAGATGAATTTAATGCACCTAAAGCCTATTTTGATGTTTCTGAAACCGTCCAAACATATTTGACCTGCAATATTTTCATCTCTGTCTAGCGTATCTGAAACGATGAAGAATACAGCATAAATTTGATGTTTTTGGAATGTATCAATTTATTATCTTTGTCTAACGCATTTGGAATGACGAAAAGAAAAAAAAACACCTATCTTAGGCACAGATTACATAAAAAAGAATTCTATTTCAGTGATGTCATGGTGCTTTATTATTTTTATTACGAACTGTCATTTAAAAAACAATCCTAACGTTAAATTGGAGCCACTGCTGAGGCCTACTTTGATATGTTTCAGACAAAACATATTCGTCTCTGTCTAACATATTTGAAACGACAAAGCAAAAACGAATTTTATGCACTTCAAGCTTACTCACTAATGTCATATTACCGCTTATCATTTGTCTGTATTTTCATTACGATCTGTCATTTAAAGTAAAATCGTGACGTCAAATTGAAGTTATCCAAATAAAATTCCATTTATTGTCATCTGTGCCCTGAGGCTTGCTTTCATAAGTTTCTAATAACGACCAGACAGAATATATTCGTCTCTATTTGACATATTTGAAACGAGAAAGAGAAAACGAATTTTATGCATTCAAAGTCTACTAACTGACGTCATCATTGTCCGTATTTTCACTACGATTTGTCATTTAAAATAGAATCCTAACGTCAAATTGAAGTCACTCAAATAGAATTCTATTTATTGTCACCTGGGTTCTAATGCCTACTTTGACATGTTTTTAATAAAGACGAGAGAGAACATATTCGTCTTTGTTTAACACATTTGAAACGACAAAGAGGAAACGAATTTTATGCACTTCAAGCCTACTCACTGACGTCATGTTACTGCTTATTATTTGTTCGTATTTCATTACGATCTATCATTAAAAATAGAATCTTGACGTCAAAATGGAGTCACTCAAATAGTATTCCATAGATTTGGAACATTCAAAGCCTACTTTGATGTTTCTGGAATGTGAGTATTACATTCGTTATGAAGTATATTCATCTCAGTTCAACATATTTAAAATGACAAAGAGAAAACGAATTTTAGGCTCTTATAAAGTTTACTTTGATGTTTCTGAAAAAGACCAAACATATTCGGTCTGAAATATATTCATCTCTGTCTAGCAGTCTAGCGTATCTAAAACCATGAAGAATATTGCAATGAATTTGAAGCAATCAAGGCCTATAGTTTGATGTTTCTAGTAAAGACCAAACTACCCAGACATATTCGCTTCGGAATTTATCATTATTTATTTTTGTCTAGCACATATAAAATGACAAAGAGAAAAATAGTTTGATGCACTTTTAAAGCCTACTTTGATATTTTTTAAATAAACTTTTGAAATGTTTTGATCTATTTTCTTTGTTTAGCACATTTGAAATGATAAAGAGAAAAGAACTAATCATAGATCACATCAATTAGAAATTTATTTATTATTGTCCGGGTTCCAACTGCATGATGCAAGGCCTACTTTGATGTTTTCAATATAGACAAGACATATTCCCTATGGAATGTATTCATCTTTGTCTAGTACATATAAAACGACAAAGAAAAAAAATAAGAAGAAAATTGCCAACTTCATGGTGCTCCCCATAAGCGACGCTACTTTGAATGTCAAAAAAAGTGTTGCCAACAAAAAAAAAATATATATATATATAAAAAATTTGGTGTTTTTTTTTTTAAGGTTGAGCATTAATTTTGACTTTTCGAAAAATTTTTTTTCTATTCCCGGCCCTTGAATAAAGAAATACTTTTGAAAATCTGAATTTCGAAATGTCAAATCGAGCCAATCAGAGGCTGAGAATGTTTTAAAATTTGAAATGTATAACCAATCAGAAGCCGGGAATTTTTTAAAAAAAAAATCAATATTCCCGGCTCTTGATTGGCTCGATTTGACGTTTTGAAATTCAATGTTTAAATATTCTCGGCTTTTGATTGGCTTGAAAATTCAATATTTTTAAATTTCTCGGTTTTTGATTGGCTTTAAAATTTAAATTTTGAAAATTCAAAATTTGAATTTTCGAGCCAATCAAGAGCCGGGAAAATTCAGAAATTGAATTTTTAAACCAGTCAAGAACCGGGAAAATTTAAAAATATCATATGCAGTGCCGTAAACGTGATAGAAGTGAAACTTTTTGAAAACTATGGCCTCCTCGGACTTAGCGTACGAGTTCGAATAAAGACGAAGGAAAACGTGCATCTGTAGTGACGTCATAAGGGTATTGGCGCTTGATAATAATAATAGGCAATCCTCCTTTCGCTTATAATCCTTATAAATAATGGAAATAATCACAAAACACATTGATAATAGTAATAGTATAATAAAAGAAAGATAAGCATCTATAGTGACGTCATAATGTTATCGGCGCTTGTCAATAATTAAGAATATTTGTGTCATTTTCTACTGTCTATCTTTAACTCAATATTAGAAGAGGACAAATACAATTCTCTACCAAGTTGATTTTTAATTTACAAATGTCAAAAAAATGGGCGCTTCCTAACATTCACCAAATCAAACCGTTATACGAAAAAAATGAACATTTTACCAAGTAGGCCAATGGACTAATAACAAGCGGTTGTCCATTTTCAATTTGACAGAAATGACAGTTCAAGAGCCGGGAATAAATAAAAAAATTATTAAAAAAAGAAACTTTTTTACTCTCAAATATGTATTTTTATAATCCAAAATACCAAAATATTCCGGTAACCTTTTCATCAAGTAGACCATGTATTTCTGAAACCAACTGTAGAAGAGGACGAGTACAGTTCCTACCAAGTTCATATACCAAGTTGACCTTTCATTTACACAAAATCTTTGGCCGGGGTCTAGAACTATATTCATCCTTGTCTAGCGTATGTGAAACGATAAAGAGAATAGAAGTATGCAAGACCTACTTTGACGTTTCTAATAAAGATAATGCGAAATATATTCATCTCCGTCTAGCGCATTCAAAATGACAAAGATAGCAACAAACCTGGAGCTATTTACAAAGTCTACTATAACTTGAATTTCTAGCGCCCTTATGATACACCGACCTTGAAAAAAAGTTTCAATTACTCCCTCCGGCAATCGAATCATGTTCGGAACAAAACGGCTCCTCAGGGCCCCGGCAAGTGCCGCTGATATTTTCAATAAACAATAAATAAATCAAACTGCGGGGATGCTTGAGAGCGGACCCGGTTTTACGCCCTCGCGAGACCGTGGCGACCTCCCGCTGAGATTTCGACGTGCACAATGGGACAATTTATGTTGACTTTAGACAAAACTATATATTTGTTGTATCCGGTCTTTTTTTTTTTTTTTGACAGTTGACATTGCAAATTTTCCAACTAATTTCTAATTGATACTGTTACCAACTTACAAGAATTTGAAAAATGCCAGGTAATCAGACATCAGCAATGAAACGTAAACAAAACATCTTGTCCCACTGGACTGGGCAATAAATATCAATTTTCCCTTTCATTTTTTTTATTTTGTATTCACTCCGCGGGAGTTACAGAGAATGAGTTAATTGTGTTTGGAGCCTCCTAAGAACGGAGGGATTTCGTAATTGTCTTTTATAATCGTGACATATTGTCAAATATGGGGGCTACAAAAGTGTTAATAGGGTCGCTTGTATGTTTTTTTTTTTTTTAACCATATGCGGTTAATAGACCGTAACTAATAAACAATGTTTGTATCTCTTTTTATCTGACGTCATTAAATAAAAACAAAACATTCGTATGAGTAATACATGGCCTACTTGACCTATTTTATTAAACAATTGTTATTGAAGTTGATATTTGTCTCTCTCTAAACTCTGTCCAACGAACCTACGGAGTATGACAGAATTAAAATGGCGGCCAGGTTTACACTGAACACTGATTTATGTCATTTATTTATTTCAAAACCTTACAAAACATCACTCTACAGTGTAAAGCGAGCTGATACAGAGTATTAGTTCTTTAGATCAACGATTTTCTTAAGTCTACTGGCAACATTGTCCCCCAAAAGATGCTTTTAAATTTTGAATGTTGGCAAAATTTCAAACGTACTTGGCAACATTGCTACAACTATAAGTACCAGTAGATTGTCACTCTCACTTTTAAAAATATATAAAATTTTTACCAATGACGGAACCTTCCAAAGAAATCACTAACGACAAAAAGAAGTCTTTAAAAGTAGCAAAACAGTGGATAAAGTCGAGCAAAGATGGCACCTTATCCAGAATGGACGCTTCGATCAAATCCACCTACTCCAAGTCGTTCCAGGGCTTCATGCATCAACTAGACAAAGAAATCCAGGCTCGATTTCCTGACGTCACTTACTTATACCACCCGAGCCCTATAATGTCCAAAGATCACTTTACTACCATGCACGAAATCGAAGTAGAATTCTTCATTTATTTTGTAAACTAGGTATTACGAATATTTTGTAGCATCAAGGCAAAGAACCACCCAACGAGAACCCGGTGACGTTTCACGGCATCAAAATCGATCCGGGCTGTATGATCTTCAAGGACGCCTACGACGGCAAGAGTTACCGCAAAACCGTCACCATTACCAACTGCCGAAGAAAAATCGTAACTGTCAGAATATCGGAGCCTACATCCAAGGTATGTAAACTTTGAAAAATGAAATTCCATTATAGAGATTTTTTTTTAATAGGCCTTCAAAATGAAGCCTTTGCCTATTGGACAAGTGTTGTCGCCCGGTCTAAGCGTAGTACGTCACATTAAGTACCTGTACACTAAGCCCACAGCTATACCGCAAGCTTGTATGGACATTTATATTGATAATGAGTATTTTGGTTACGACTTGATTGTGTAAGTAATTATAGGCATTATTAGGTGACGTCACACATATAATCTCACACTGTAAGGTTATGTGTGTGACGTCAGTATTTAGTGGTACTTAATTGCGTGATGAAATCAATCATCAGGAACACTTGTTACACCCAAGTCAGTGTCCATCCGAAAACTCTAGATTTCGGCGAGGTGGACATCAATTTAATATCCGACGTAAAAAAGCTGACCATAATGAACACCGGCACGAAAACCGCTCAGTACTCGATCGATTTGGGCCGTAATATTCTACGAATCGTAGTGGAACCAATGCGCGGTACCATTCAGCCGGGCGAACGCAAAGACATCACTGTCGAATTGTTCGGTACCCAAGAAGGCCCATTTGCCCAAGAATTCTGGATCAAAACTGAGCCGCTACAGCGCGTCCAAATCCAAGGCTATTTCATTGAACCTTTACTCAAAGTCGATTACCCTTTGTCCGACAAGCATCTTTTGATTTTGAATTTCCCGCGAACTTTCGTTGGAGTACCACAACGGCGCAGCGTGGTCATTCAAAATCACAGTTCCACTTTGGCCAGCTATTGCATCAACGGCCGCATCAAGGACGAAAAGTTTCCCTACAAAGAGGCCAAAGCAAAGGATGAAAGTTTTGGGATGTTTTTCGTTTGGCCGCTAGAGGGACGCTTGTGCAAGGATCAGAAATGTATTTTGACTGTCGCGTAAGGATGGTTTTCTGTTACTTGTGTGATATACACTGTTTTCAGATTTTTTCCAGAAAAAAAGCCCTCGGGGCCGAATTATTACATTTGCAACGCAGTTGTAGATGTGAGAAAGTGCAGATCCGATGGAAATCCTTGCGTGTCGAAAAGTATAATCTAAAATCAGCAATTATTCGTTTTAACTGAATGTTTTAGGCCTGCATCCTGATCCTCAAAATACGCCTGCGCCAGTTCCATTACTTGGTAAGTAGTAAGAGGGATAGAGGCAGCAAGGATGTTACTACAAAATAATTCAAACAATCAGAAGGAATACCAGATATTTGACCTAAATTTTATATGGCCTACTTGGATAATAATATGAATTAGTGTTGCCAACTATAAAATTTAAATATATATCAAAATATTAACCATATTAACTTTCAGGGTTGTCAATTTTGAAGTTTCACAATTCAGGATCATCAATTTTTGTCTCATCTCTGATTATTGTGATCACATAATATGAAGTTTTACATGGCCTTCTGAGTTTTAGCAATCTTCACTGTTGCCAACCGAACAATGGATGATCTAACTTGACATTATTTTGAAATAAGAAAATGGCACTTGCTCACTATTTGGTTGTCTCATTTTTTTCCTATTACCGGCTCTTGAAATTTTTTTTCAACAATATCGTTATTGGTGTTGGCAGCAATGTATAAACTGTCAAAGAAAATACCGCCATGTTTAATATTTTGACGATGGCATTATGTTGAAGAAAATTGATAAATTGTGTTAATTTTGGGGCATAAGAATGAATACAAAATGGTACCCTCCATTTTGGTCGAATTCCATAGTGTTGACTTGTCAAACTTCAATGTCGCCAACTAAAAGAAACTTAAGCTGCAATTTTACTGAGATATGTGAGTTACTAAATTTCAATGTTACCAACTATAAAATTTCGGTTTCAAAAATGTTTGACATCGCCGCCATATTGGTGTGTCACCATTTCCGACATCATAACTAATTCGTCACCTGTTTTAACAGCCTACGTCAAGGGGAGAAATAACATGCTGCCTACGTCACAACTGATTTGACAACGGGGGAGGAGTGATTTGTTTCACACAAGCTTTATGAGGTTAGGCTATCCTATAGGAGTAGTGTATCATCCTTGGTTTGACATGACCTACTAGGATTTGTAATATAGATTTTCAGTGTTGGCAATTTTAAATAATTTGTACCAAGATATAAACTTCAGTGTCGCCAACTGAAAGCTCGATATTTAAATTTTACATGGCCTACTGAGACAAGGTTGATACACACTACTACTAAAAGATAACCTATTCTAAGCCTTTGCGGAACACATCCACCCTTTCCTCCAAACCAAATTACCAGTTGTGACGTAAGGCGCATGTTATTTCTCATCTTAACCTAGGCTGTTTAAACAGCTGACGACTTAGTTATGACGTCGGAAATAGTGAAACACCAATATGGCGGCGATTACCAAAAACAAAACCGATAAGCAATCCTGTTACTAAGATAATATGTAAGTTATTGTGTTGCCGATTGTAAATTTCCAGTGCCAAAATATTTGATGTCAGTGTTGCAAATTGAAAGAAAGTTATTTAAATTTGACATGACCTACTAGGACATGGAACTTATTGAATTTCAGCGTTGCCAAGTCTCAATTATAAAACACAGAAGAATACTTGAAAAATGTCCACTTTTTGGTTAAAATCGAAAAATTCAAGAATATTGTTGGCAGCAGTGTTTAAACGTCATAGCCATCAACAACTACAAAAAAAATGAGGTTGTGTTTCATAACTTTACATATAAAAAGATACAATATTGTCAAATTCACTCAACAAAATTTACTTTTAAGAATTGAAATTCCTGTTCCTTTTGATTGTTTGTTATTTTGTGATATTACACACTACTACAGGATTGCCTGGATTTTTGGAATCAAAGTCATAATATGCTGATGCACTGGTACGACGTCATCAATGGTGTCGTTAGTTGTTTGCGCCAGTGGTCGTAGTTTCGAATATATGATGAAAAATATGATTTAATTTTGATTAACATAATAAATGAGCAAAAAGAAGGATGCAACATGCAACATCAATGCAAGAAATGACACGCTTCCTACGTCATCACTGGTGCTTTGGTACAATGGGGGGTCCTGTGTAGTGTGTTAAATCCTTGCGTAGACAGGGCTATGAAAGTGAAACTACCTGTAAAGTAAAAATAGTGCAACGTCATCCCGACTATGAATTCTTTAGACTACATCAGCGTTTCCACATGTCTGGACGAGAAAAACACTTCTGGGCAAGAGCTTATAGTCTACAACGACATGATCACCATAATCTTCTACGGTGAAATTGAAGTGCCTGACGTCACCATAAAACCCGACAAACTCTGTCTGGAAAATCTAGGAATTTACGAAAATCGCCGGGAATTTCTACAAGTAACAAACAACTCCAAAATCGGACCTTTAGTAGTCAAGTACAACAAGGTGAGAATTTTCAACTTTTGCAGTGTTGCCACAACCAATTTTTTTTTTCCCCAGATTGCTTCCATCGAATGCGAACCAACAACTGTTTCACTTCCACCCAACCGATCCGTAGAAATCGCGCTTAAAGTGCGTCCGACAAAGATGGGTCAAGTCCTTGCCAAAGTCAATTTCGACGTCCTCTACCGGCAAAAGGACAAAATATTCAAACTAATCACCAAAACCGTTGACGTCTTTTATTCCGGACAATACGCCGAAAAAAGACTTTTGTCCAGAAAAACTAAAGCCAGTTTTTTACCGGGCATTACCCCAAAAAACCTCAACGAAGTCGGCTATTTAGTTGATGACGTCAGGTTCAATACGCCAATTGAAAAACCTCTTGGTGCTGTTGTCGATACGAAATTGTTGGTGTTTGATAAAGACAATGATGCACTGATGGCTTTACCGAATGACAGACAGAGATCGTTGAGACCTTGGAGGAATAATGTACCGTAAGTAATAGGGTTTTTTTTGACAATAGTGTTATGTTGCAAAATTTATCTTTTCTCGGCTCTTGGCTAACAATCATCTATTACTTCAATATAGCTTATTCTTATAAGGTCTGTGTAGATTAAAGCCACCATGCCAAAGAACCAGTGATGACGTATACACGGTGTCGTTTCTTGATTTGACTATTCTAGTTTTTAAACTATGACCGCTAGCACAAGCAGCTGACAACGTAGTTGATGACGTCATCAATGATGTTACATAATTTATATGGCCGGGATCTTTTTAAATTACCAGCCCGTAGGGCTGGAGTTTGTATAAACTTTATAAATAACGGACTTGAAGAGCCGAAGTCTTCTTACGAGCCCGAAGGGCCGGAGTCATTTTAAATCATGAATACCGGCCGTTCGGGCTCGTAAAACTTCGTCCCTTCGGGCTCGTAAAACTTCGTCCCTTCGGGCTCGTATAACTTCGGCCCTGCGGGCTGGTGATTAAAATAACCCCGGCCCTTCGGGCTCGTAATTAAAATAATCCCATCCTTCCGGTCTTGAGATTTGAAAAAAAACATATGGCAACACTGCTTATGACACAGCAAACGGCAAAAAATTGACGTTTCAAAGTAGGCCTTGTTTTTTTTAACAGTCGATACAAAATGGCGTTTCTTTGTTGCCCTGTGTGCTTAAAAAACATTCTCGCCCTTCGGGCTCGTAATTAACAAAAACGTCATTTTGATCTAAGGATACACACTACTACTACAGGATGGCCTATCCTCATAAGGCCTCTATGTGACAAATCCCCCTCTTCCCCCATGCCAAATAACCAGTTGTGGCGTAGGCAGCATCTTATTTTTCACCTTGACGTAAGCTGTTTAAACAGCTGACGACTTAGTTATGACGTCGGAAATGGTAACACTAATATGGCGGCGATTACCAAAAACAAGGCTGATAAGCAATCTTGGTGTAGTAATGTGTATTATCCTTGGTTGTTAGCCAAGAGCAATAACCAACTACTACTGCAGGATAGTTTATTTTCATAAGGCTTCTGTAGATCAAATCTCAAGCCAAAGAACCAATGATGACGTAGACACCGTGTCGTTTCTTGACTTGACTATTCTAGTTTTTAAGTTACGACCGTTAGCACAAGCAACTGACGACGTCGTTGATGACGTCATCAATGATGCTACACAATATGGTCCAAAAATGAGGCCGATAAGCAATTCTGGTGTAGTAGTGTGTATTATTCTTATTCAACAACGTTGTCGAATTTCCAGGTGCAAAACAATTTTCACGCAACTACCAAGACTGGTAACCAATTATGACGTCGACTACGACCTAACCTCAAAAGAAAAGTCGCTCAAAGACAACAAACAATCCTACTATTTGAACTACATAAGAAGCCTATCGAAAAAAACACCCGAACAGGCCAGGTCCGAGGAGAATTTTTCCGACTATGACGTCACCGACACGAAAAAAATCCTGATGGAGCGTTTCAGAAAGGATTCGACAATTTGCCCGGCCATTTTGAAAGACAAGGCAACGTTGCGTAACTTGTTTGTACCCTTAACGCCCTATCAGATACATAAAATTAACGTTACGCCGAAATTTATACAATTAGGACGGGTAAAAATAATTCATTTAAGGCCAGTTTACATTTTGTTAATTACAATTCAACTAGTATTACACACCACAATAAGTGTAAACTGGCCTTTAGTTTAGTAAAGTTAAAAGTTAAAATTTCAGCTGGCAGCAAACACACAATGCTCAAATCATTTCACCGTGGAAAACGACAATCCTTTTCATATTCATATTTCAATTAAGGCCGTCTACACATCAATCAAAGTTATCCAAGAAGTGTTTGTCCTTAAACCAAACGCGCAGCGAAAAATTGACTTTTCGTATCATTCAGATTACGGTGGCACACGTCACATTCCCATGTCTATTATTGTTAATTTTTTTCACGTGTTTGACGTCACTGTCTTAGCTACAATTGTCGCCAACACAGTGCAGTGCGTCAACAAAACAGTAACGATAATACCGACTGAAAAAACGGCTTTTTTGGAACTCAACAATCCCATTAACAGTGACGTGCAGTTTGAAATTGATACAAATTTTTATCATTTGGAATCGTTTCCGACTAAAGGCCTTATTCCTGCCAAAAGGAACTTGGTTGTGACAATTACCTTTAATCCCGAAGTGGGTTTTAGTCCTTTTAAGGAAATCGCGGTGATTTCTGAAAGTGGTGTCAAGGAACTTGTTGAGGTAATCTGTCATATGTCTATATTAACAAATGACAGATGATTTTTCAGGCAAAATTCGATCACAAACGAGCTTCGATATCCTTGAGCTCGGAAACCATCGAGTTCAATAATTTACCATTAAACACAACAGCAACCCAAGAATTACTAATTTTCAACAACTCTGATCAACTGGTGCCACTGAACATTTCCCTCGACGAACCCGATTCGTTGCCGGAATTACAAATCGAGCCAATGAAAGCGTTGATTTTCCAAAAAAATGGCATCGTTGTCAAGTTTAGCCTCAAGTCCCGACAGGTGGTTAATTACAACGTACCGATCAACCTCAAGTTTCAGTACGAGTATTCCAAGCAGATTATTTTAACCGGCAACGTTGTTTATCCTGAAGTTAGTTTTAAGCCTGAACTGATCAAAATCCCAAAAATTCCTTCGGGTTCCAAAGTTCATACGCCGTTTAGGGTGAGCAACCAGGCAGACGTTGACACTGAAGTGACGTTTTCAATGGAAGAATATCCAGAATTTGCTATTAAAACTAAACAAGGTTTAAATATTACGTCAGAGGTGCTTAATCTTGCCCCAAAGGAGCGCAAAGAGTTACTCTTAGAGTTCAAACCGCGTGAACCAGTTGCCTATTGTCTATACTTACCTTATATCCTTAATGGAATCTTAGGACCGCCAGAGCTTAATTGTCCAGAAACATTACATAGCAGCTACTATTTGAAACAAGACAAAAATCGATATAAAACATCACAAGAGGAAATTGATTCACAAAAGTTACCATTTTTAAAGATTTTGTGTGCTGCCAGAAAAGAGTTGCTGAAATTTAAATCACTAGTGCTAAATTTTAACAGTTTTGGTAAAAAGAAACATCTGTTTCAGTTTACTAATGTTAGTGGGAGCTGTCAAGAAGTAAGATCACTGCCACTGGTTTTTAGGCTCCGCCCTCTACAAAAGGAGGTGGGGCTTATAATCCATAGGCGTACCAATATAATTTATTTTCAGATATCAATGAAAATTTCTTCAATTAAATCCTTCACCATTTGCCCTTGCTCCATCGAGCAAAACTTTTGCTCGGAAAACGACACAGTTACAATAATTGTAGACCCAGAAGTGACAGTTAAACTACCAATAGAATTCAGCTCGGAGATTCAAGCAGGCGAATTTTCGGAAATCGTTCCGATTTTCGTCAAAAGCTACTCGGAAACGGACTCGTTCAACTATTTAAAACTGGTCGGTCATAATCCGGAGCCTCGGATTTCGAGCAACGTTAAGTCGTTGTATTTTACGCCTGCGCCCGCTGGTGTTAAACAATCGAAACGGATCGTTTTAGAGTTGATTGCGCATCAGTGCAGCAAAACATTAGAAGTGACTTATAAGAGTTTGGAAATAATTATTACGTTTGTTGTAAAGGAGGATATTGATGACATTAGAAGTACTGTAGAGTATTTGGTGACTTTTGCTGCGTCGAAAGGTAGGTAACTAGAGATTAAGGATGATACACATTTTTTTTTTTTGCCATATTGATGTGCTACTATTTCTGACGTCATAACTAAATTGTCAGCTGTTTAAACAGTTTACGTCAATTGATAAGGGGTTTTCATTCGGGCTTGTGGCTAGCATCTTTAGAGGTGCTTCCATGTCCGATTCTGGTAACAGACTGACGCGTTTCCAGTGTTGCCAAGTCATATTTTGTTTTGTTAGTAGATTACTAGTCTAAATATCAGTAGACAGATAAGTTGCCCTGTTGAAGGGGTAAACCATTAGGGTATACGCTATTAATTATTTTAACTACGTAAATAATTAGAGTGTGTACCTACTATGAAAACTTGCATTAGAAAATCAAATACCAATACTACTTATGAGAAATATTTTATTAAGATTAAGACACATGAGATATTCCTGTTAAATATGCACTACATAGGCGTAACTAGGGTGGTGCTTGAGGGTGCTAAGCACCCCTAAAGCAAAAATTAGCACTCCTATTCGGCATCAGACCATAGCACTACCTAACATTTATATAAAAAATTAGTGCAACCAAATTATTTTATGTATTTTTTTTGCATTTTTTGTACTTACTTACGTCATCGATGACGTCATAATTTAGAAGTTATGACGTCATCGATGACGTAAGTAAAAACCTTCATGCCATGCAAGGAACTATATATGTTTGTTTGAAATTTCAGACATGAAAAAACTTATTTTTCAGAAAAAAGGCAAATGATGACGTAAGTACAAACCCTCGTGAAACTAACTTTTTTTTACGCGTCACATTTCCTTTCCATCAAACCCCATCATAAAAAAAGCCAAAACTGTAACAGCTGTATGCAACATCCTCTTTTAACTTAAAAGCGCTTTTTAAAACTGGTACCTTTAAAAATTTGCATGGTTTAGAATGCAAATTTTTAAAAGTGACCAGTTTTAAAAACCGCTTTTAAGTTAAAAGAGGATGTTACATACAGCTGTATAACTTTTGTATTTACCCCTTTTTTCTACCTGTAAAGGTAACGGAGGCAGGTGGAATGTCAATATATGGAAAAACATCCTAAGTGGATTTTTGCGGAACTTATGGGTGGACCTCTGCGGGACGAGCGCAGCGAGTTCCGCAGCTATCTATTTACCAATATACTGTTGAACTATTCAGCCATCTACTCACCAAGATAGTTTTGAGCTGTTGAAAAAAAAAACACTCACCTGAAACGTGTAGTTTTTGAAATAATGAGAAAAACTCATAACTGAGTGAATCAGGTAGTATTGTACTTGAACAACATATTGGTGAATAGATGGCTGCGGAACTCGCTGCGCTCGTTTCGCAGAGGTTCACCCATAAGTTCCGCAACAATTCACTCATTTGTACTTGAATAATTTGTCATAATATATTACTACTTTGGTAAAGTAACATTACTAATTTCTGTTGACAAAAAGTGGATAATCTTACAAATTCTGACTTCATATAATAAGTTATTTTTCAAATACAAATAAGTGTTATTGTTGCGGAATTTATAGGTGGACCTCTGCGGGACGAGCGCAGCGAGTTCCGCAGCCATCTATTTACCAACATATACTGCTGAACTGTTCAAGTAGTCTGGGCTGGGACTCTGTATAACAAATAGCGATATTTTCTCTATTTTTATTGACGTTTCCTCTCTGTTGATTTCGATAAGAGAGAAAAAGATATCAAGTGTCATAACGATAGGGAAAACGATCTCTATTCGTTACAAAGTTCCAGCCCTGGTTGCTTAAGGGAATTTCCGCCATTTTGTCAAAATGGCGGTCGATCGATTCTACGTACAAATTTTAAGCTTTGCGCAGAATCGTGAGATACATAGTACGGTTTCCTGCTGTGTTGGAACAAAGCTTATCAGCTTATTTTCAGTCGATCAATTCATTTGTTAATTAGGATAAAAGTTCAACTTTTTAAAAAATAGGTGGGCAACTAGAAATAACCGTTTTAGAACGGTTCTCATGTCGGTTGGAACAGGAGCTGTGGCTGTGGAAGCTTACAGCTACTTACAGCTACAGTGACTCTATTACCCACAATGGCGACAATTGCTGTCTTATTTTTGATTGGTTCTAAAATCCCATGTATTTATATTGAAAACGCCGCCATTTTGTTCCCAACCTCTTGTTACTTTTAAATATGAATATATGGGATTTAGGTGAACATCCATCATAAATCATGAAAAGCAACATATTTGATGAACCTAATACTGGTCATCAAATACGTCGATTTCAATTTGTTATGATAGATGTCCATTTAAATCCTATATAGACCCCTACCTACTAATATTTAAAAGTAATAAGAGGTTGGGAACAAGATGGCGGCGGGACCTCTATTGTCGCCACTGTATGTAAAGGTTTATTTAGCCACTGTACTTACAGCCTGAATATGGAGCCATCTCGTAGCAGAACGCTAAATGTTATTGGTTCAAATACCATAGAGACAGAATGTCAAAGAATTAATGATAAATAAATAAATAATTAATATTGACAGTTCGGCCGTTGACTCTTGATTATGTTGACAAGGCAAGGATAAGATGATTTTTGGGAACTTTAAACATGACAATGCTGGCGAGAAACTGACAATTTTCATGAAAATGTTTATTTTTTAGTTTTATTCCCAAAAATACTAAAAATTTTTCATAAAAACGTATATATTTTAATTTTATTCCCTTGAGTTAACAAATTTTCTCATGAAAACATGTATTATTAATTTTTTTCCCTTTTTCCCATTTCAAATATATTCATCCAAAAATTCCCACGAAAATTAAGGGAAATTTTCCACGAGTTGGCATCATTGTTGTGAATACAAACAGGATATCGAATAGTCACTTATTTACATTACAGTCTTACACAGCCATGGATCTGATGCAGGAAAAAAGATGCACAAAAATCTATTTATGTGATTGGCCAATCTTGCAGTTCTGGGAATAAATGTATTCGGGCCATGATTGGTTTGGTAAATTGGGAAGTGGAAGTTGTCTGTAGATCTGGTGGCTATAAAAGGGACACGTATATCCAAGGAGAATACACATTCTAAGGAATGCTTATCGGCCTCGCTTTTGGTAATAATCGCCATATTGGTGTGCCACCATTGCTGACGTCATAACTAAGTCGTCATCTGTTTAAACAGCCTACGTCAAGGCGAAAAATAACATGCTGGGTGAAGTATATGGCAAAAACAGATATGACATCAGATGACCATTGGCGTTCTTATGTATAGTAGCCACCAGCTTCCCGATCCTCAACTTGTAGTCGCAACCTATCGACCCCGAGAATCCCACAGCAGTTCATATTCCCTTCGAGTATCAGATTAAAATCGATTGGTTTTACGTCACATCTGGTATTTTGGCGTGAGGGGGTGTATGTATCATTTTTGACGTATATTCAACCTTGTAGAGCAACTCTGGAGCTGCGGCTCTACTATGTAATAAATTATAAAAAATTTGGAGATCTATTGTTATTGTGACGCGATACAATTGGTGACATATTGAGCAAAGTTAGCGTTTCAGAGTCCGTATAATGATTTAGGATATTTAATTTATATGCCACTTGTATTAAGAACTTGTGCTCAACCAGACTGAGAGATTGAATCTCAACATTTGGAAAGCCTTGCTAACAAAGTTATTAACAAATTCTGTATTACCAGCCCAATGTTGTCAGGCCTTAAAGTTACGAAAATATTGCAGAGTTCTGTTTTATCGACTTCGATTTCAATTTAAAATTGACGTAAATAATACTGATGACATTCCAAGGCCTACTCGATTGAGCTAGCGGTGTTGCCACATGATATAATAAAATTTTTGGAAATCCCCATCTTTTGAATGGTTTAATAAATGAATCTGAAAACCAATCAAGAGCCGGGAATAATTACAATTTGAATTTTAAAGCCAATCAAGAATTGGAAAGCGGCATTGTCAAATGATGAAAATAATTTCAAAAAATGAAAAAAACAACCTCAAATTAAGCAAAAATTCCCTAAAAATAATAAATTTCCTTGGAAAATTTGTTTTCATATAAAAATTTTTGTTAAAAAATCCCTCATAATGGCCGACTGTCAAATGTCATTGTCAGGGCTTTGAAAATAACATTCCAAGACCGACTTGATCGGAACCCGAAAAAGAAAAATCGTATTTTAGTGAAAAAGCTGATTTTTAAAACTAGAAACTCCCTAAAAAGTTGTTTTTTGTTGGAAAATGAAGAAAATCTAAAGCCTCGTACTTTCACCAGTTTTCCCGACTGAAAAGGCTTTGAAAAAGTGGAAAATCTAAGAAAAAAACTGGACAAAAACGTTAACACGTCACTGCAAAATAGCCGACTAAAAGCGACGTTGCCACATGACATCGATGACGCATTAAATAATTAAATTTAATTAAAACTTGTCAAATAAATAATTAATAACGATTATAAAACAATAAATTCCTTTGGAAACTTGTTTTTAATTAAATTCCAATGAAAATAACATATTACGAGGCCTACTTATCGAGTATAAATAAGTAAGACAAAGACAACAATAAAGTAGTATACATTGCAAAAACATCAAAAGCACGAGTTAGACAAAGACCGAAACAATGTAGGACATTATAATTCAATTAAAACCAAACACAAAAGAAATAGTTTGATAAAGTAGTACCCTTAAATTGATAACAAAAGTACCACTAAATTAAATTCCTTATAGTACTATATCATTCATATTTGAGTACCGTGTACTACTGGAATGTTGCCTACTGGTCGTTTTTTTAATTTCAATTCGATTTTGATGTAATTAGGCTTTAATCAGGGTTGCCAGACGTCCCAGTTTAGGCGAGACAGTTCCGATTTTAAGAGATATTTCCGAATCGTCCCGATTCACGAATTGAATACCAAATGTCCCGATTTTTAAAAATGTATGGAAATATATCTCGATTTCCGGCCGACAACAGCTTTTTAGGCTGCGTTTCCTACCTATATTATTTTATTTTCCTATCCGCTGTCTCGCTTTTTCAAAGTTAAAATCTGGCAACCCTGGTACTATGATTTATAAATCATGTTCTCATAATATATTTGTTCTTTTCTTTCTCATAACGTTAGAGAGAGGCAAACATACAACATTTGAATTTTTAGAAGGTATTCGAATAAGTGGATAATAATAACACATAACCCAATTGCAATTATTTCAATCGTATTACTGTCATGACGCTATTGAACTGACACTTGACAACGTCCTACTATGATGGATTTACGAATCGTGTTCCCATAATATTTTATTTATTTTTTTTTTTCAGAATCAGTGTTGTCAGATTTCACGATTATTCGTAAGATTACACGATTTTGGTAAGAATTTCACGATCTCACGAATGAAGTATAGTATTTACAAAGTCAGTTAAAACAAGGTAAAGGTAATTTGCAACTGGTGGCTGACTAGTGGCAGTGCATTTCTTATGAAAATATCAAAACTGTTTTCTCCTGATCACTTTTTTGAAACTGGTTCAAAATAGATTTGAAATAGTATATTCTCGCGATGAACCCATGACGTCACACAAAATTGATTTAAACCATTTCAAAATACAATTTAATCCACGTTTTCAAACCATTTCCTCACGCCGAGAAGTTATGACGTCATTGTGAAACTGTTTTAAACCAGTTTTGAAAAATGTTTCAAAACTTTGAGACGTGAGAAAACACCTCAGTCGTAATTTACCTTTACCTTGTTTCAAACAACTTTGTAAATACTATAGCAAATCTTACGAATTCTCTCTATAGTAATAATGAGTAGTCAAATATAATATTTATTTGAAAATAATCGAAATAAAAGTCCACTATACAATATTTAGTTATGTTACGTCGCTCCTGGTACAAGCGTGCTCAAGAACCTCTAATAGGACTGCTTATTGAGCTGAAAGTGTCTGCCAAGACCATGAGAACCCACTATTTGTGACGTTAGCTGCAGACCTCAACTACTCTTGGCAGAAAATGTATTATCCGAGTCCAAAAAAACCTTTTCAAAATTCAAAATCGACAAAAAAATTAACTTACATTACAAGAGCAGCCTGAATTGCAAGCAATCCATCGAGGTCTGCGTGTGACGTCACCACTATCAATTGCTGACAGAGATATGTGAGGGAAATAGAATGCGCATCCGATTTATTGGTAACGCATAGGTGGTCGCCATTTTTATCACTTTTCACTAGTTTTTACTTATGCCGTTTCCGTTTGGTAGATCTAGTGCAGTACCTATTTTTTTATCTCTGTCTTTTGCTTCTAAAAGTCGATGAAAAAGGATGAAAATACTCTCAATGCGCATTGAATTCACCAATTGAAAACGCTATTAGTTTTTACGTTGACAATTTCAATCTGATAGATTATTCTCAACATAACCTTACTTTTGGTCGGTTACAGATTGTTGTTGTTGGCGATTTTACCTACTTTTTCTGAGATATTTTTATCAGAGTGATGTTTTAAATCTTTTTGTTATTTCTACCTAATTTGACAAGTGATAAAAATAGCGGTCCTTCAAATTCGGCCAGTTGCGCAGGATGGACCCTTATTCTATTCTAACCAACAACACTCCCATATCTCTGGTTGCTGACAGTTGTGACGTCACTCGCAGACCAGTTGTCGACTCGAGAGTTGGCGAACGTACGCCTTATCAGGATGAGCAATCTTGCGGATAATGAAAATGATGGCGTTTCCGATTGGTAGATCTAGTGCGGAACTAGTGCAATTTTTTCTATTTCTGTCTTTTTCTTCTACAGGTCGATTAAAAGGATGCAAAATACACTCAGTGCGCACTAAATTTTCCACTTGAAAACGCCATGAGATTCAGCACTCAGAAACACCTGTTAAAAAACGGAAAAAACAATGATACGAGATTTGATTTCTCATAATATATTTGTTCTTTTCTAACTCATAACGTGAGAAGAGGATATAGGTACAACATTTGAATTTTTAGTATTCGAAAAGTAGATAATAATGACACATAATACAATTGCAATTACTTCAATCGTATTGCTGTCACGTCACGACGCTACAGAACTAATACTTGACAACGTCCTACTATGACTTACGAATCATGTTTTCAGAATATATTTGTTCTTTTCTTTTTCATAACATTAGAGAAAGGCAATTGTATATTTGCTCATCTCAGAGCTGTCAGTATTTCAAGTAAATTACTTGGAAAATGTAGGAATTTCAATTAGGTACTTTCTGGTATTTGAAGTATTATAATTCAAATACTTTTGTTTTTAAATATAAGTACTTAATTCTGCAAATAATACTTTAAATAAAGTATTTATATTTGGTATTTGGATTTACAAAAAAAAAAAGTAATACATACAGAGTATTTGAATTATTTTACTTGAAAAAGTCAAGTACAACATTAAAGTTGTCTACTTGAAACTTGAAATACTTTTCAAATTGAAAGTAGTTAGTATTTGTATTTGCAACATGAATTTCCCGTAATTGATACTTGGTATTTGAAATACTATTACTAGTATTTGTGACAGCTTTGCAACATCTGAATTTTTAGCATCCGAAAAGTGGATATTATTGACACATAATGCAATTACAATTACTTCAATCGTATTACTGTCACGACGCTACTGAACTGACACTATTGACAACTTGTTCTACTATGATTTATGAATCATGTTCTCATAATATACTTGTTCTTTTCTCTCTCATAACATTAGAGAAAGGCAAATATACAACATCTCAGAGCTGTCAGTACTTCAAGTAAATCACTTGGAAAATGTATTTCAATTAGGTACTTCATACATAACAGTGAAAGAACATTCATATTCTCAGAATATTCCCTCAAAGTGCTTTTTGGAATGTTCTTTTGGGAATGTTCAATGAATATCCTAAGTTTGTAATATTTCAGTGCCGTGTACTACTCGACTGTTGCCTACTGGTCGTTTTTTTTTAATTTAAATCCGATTTTAACGTAATTAGGCTCTAATCAGGGTTGCCAGACGTCCCGATTTAGGCGGGACAGTCCCGAATTGAATGTCAAATGTCCCGATTTTTCAAAATGTAAGGAAATATATCTCGATTTCCGGCCGACAACACCCTTTTAGGCTACGATTCCTATTTAAATTGTTTTTTTTTTTTCTATCCGCTGTGTGTTATTCTCATTAGTTTAAAAATTACACATTTCAAATAAATGTCTTACTTAAACAGTTTAACAGTATATTAGTGAGTAGATGGCTGCGGAACTCGCTGCGCTCGTCCCGCAGAGGTCTATCCATAAGTTCCGCAATAATCCACTTATTTGTACAGGGTGTTTTTTTATATATTGACACTCCACCTACAGCCTTCACCTTTACAAGAATGATGAAAGGTGTACATACAAAAGTTGTACAGTATTGGCTAAATTTTTAGAATCCATGGTCAGAAACAAAAACTTAATATCAGAAATGTGAAATATTGCATACTTTCAGCTTTTTTCAAATGGGATGCGCTTTGCGCTATATGTATTTGGTTCTATACAGGGTGTATCAAGTGTGAGTAGAAATATTTCAACATGAGATAATATGGTCCATTTCAAGCTAGAACTCTCCTATTAACCATGGGTCAATTGTTAGTATTTTCCTCGGTATTTTAGTTAGCGCACAATTTAAATTAAGAAAAATGTTAACGACGTGACAACATTGTACAGGTATCATCTTTACCAAGATGTAAATGTAAATAAAACTGGTAAATTTAAAAAGTTTTTTTTTGCACGGAGTTTATTTTCATCTGTTTACGTTTTGGTTTGTTATTGGCTTCCAAATAATGTAAATAATAACTTGCATTTATTTTTATTACCTAATTAAGTTTCAAATAAGAAACTTTACTTTTTTAAAAACTTTATTTTAATTAAAAGTAAAAGTAAAGTAACATATGAAGACTGGTGGAACTATAGTTGCTGCTGCAAAGCATGAAAGCAAAAGAACAATTGTGCATGGCTGCACCGCTTTTTATAAACAATAAATGCAAGTTAGCAATATTCACTAAAAACGTCAACAATTGTGATGTCATCGTAGGCGAGCAATTGGTATGCTTCTTAAAACAATAGATTGATTGACTAATTTAACATTAGTCGATATGGGAATCGTTCAATATAACTCCTCCCACCTTAAGATGTTGCAAATTCGGGTTGTTTTGATTGATGACCCAAATCTGACAATTCGATTTGCACATTTGTTGAAGTTTTCTTCTTTTTACAAAAATAGTATGCTGAAATTAAAAATATGATTACAATGCTTAAACCTATGATTATATAAGTATTAATATAATTGTAAGAATAGTTAAGTTCTTTCAAAGGTTGAACTTCTAACTTCTTTGCTTCTTCCAGGGCTTCTTGAAGTGCCTCGTGGTTTAATTCTTTGATCTTAAGCGTAGTAATATTTTCAGCTAGATCTGCTATGTCCATTTTTGGTATTTTCAATTCAAAGTTGAAATTTTCATTTATCCTTTTGAATGTCTGATTGTTTATTGTTATCTGACAATTATCAAGCGTGATTAGAGTCGGTTTCATCAATATATCCATGTGACTAATTTTATCACATTTGGTAACAATGGTTTGACTCTTTTTGGGTATGATCAATAGTTGACCATTTGGGAGTTGTTTAGTTGTTGGTTCTTCGTAATGTATTTTTACGAATGAGCACTTCTGTTATCCGTCAGTAATTAGACTGTAGACGCATGGTTCTTCTTGTTTAAGCATTTCTTCGTTACACAAGTATATGTTTTCGACTCTTGGGCATTCCCATTGGATATTATAATATGAGTCCGTAGTAAGTATCAAGTAAAGGAACTTAATTCTAACCGTGAGGTTTTGGATTGGGATAGGATATAATTTATACAAAAGAAAAGGTCTTGGGTCAATAATAGGTGTATAAATTACAAATATAAGTTCATTTTGGATTTTAACTTGTGTTTTCATAGTTTCAAAATATTTGATTACGTTGTCAAATGGAATCTGCTGTTGTTTAGGTATATTATGCAGTATTTGATTCAGTTCATTATGTTGAAGGATCGTATAATGCATAACTCCTAGCTGTGCGAAATTAATAGCAAGTTGAATATGATCTATTAAATTTTGTATCTTATTACTTTGCATGTTTATGTTGTTCAATATCAAATTGAAGTTTAACATGGTGTGAAAATTATGATTTTCATTAGTAATATTATCAATTTTCTCTGCTAAGAGCTTTTGATTAGCTTCAACATTTAAGAATTGGTCATGGAATGTTTTTGTGACTTTCCTTAGTACTTGTGCTTGTTTTTCTAGATTTTTATTGATAGTACCTTGATTTTCATTTAAGATTTGAATATATAAATCGTATCTAGCACCATCTTCTGAATCTAAAGTACCATAGAGCCATTTCTGAGCTGTTCCCATAAAATTGAGAAGTTCTCTTTTGCTTCTTTTATTACCAATAGTCTTAACCGTTTGTTTCATTAAGTCTACTTGTAATTGACTTGTTTCAATGTTTGTTTGGAACAGAGTGGACCATGTTGTTTTATTCAACATCTGTGTTAATTGATATAATGAACTCAATGTTGTTTCTAATTTGTGTATTCCTTGTAATATGATAGTTGTATTGATATGATAAAACGCAGTATTGTGTTGTATGGTCATATAAGTATTTCCTAAGGAAATTGGTAAAATTGGATTTTCCAACGAGGTCATCGTATAGGCGTGGGCAATTCCTATTACCATAAGGGACGTTAGGACGTTCATTGTCTTTCACCTGAAATAGGATATTGTCTCTTTACATTTTGTTTACTAAAATGTCTTTGTGTTTGTTTATCGTATCGTGGACTTATTTTATTTCTATTGAATTGCTTTACATAAATTGAGTTTTGCAATTCGGGTTCAATTTCTCGATTCTCATTACGTTTTTCGAGTACTTTAGTTTGTTTTGATGTTAATTTATTCTGAATTTCTCTATTAAGAGTAGCTAATGAGTCCGCTAGATTATTAATATAATCAGTAGTTATTTTATTTTTTGTTTGTTCAATTGGAATTGCATAATTTAAATCACCCTTAATTATTTGAAAAGGAGTAAACTCATGCAGTTGTACTGTGCGTACTATTGTTGTAATTTAAAATTGCAATTACCATTAAATCGATAACATTTTTTGTTGGATTTTGAAGTTTAGGAGTTGTTAAACTTTCGCGTAAAGTTGAATGAAATCTCTCGATTTGGCTATTAGAGTTGGGATTTCTAGGTGTTATGTAATGAAATTCAATATTGTGTAGTGTACAAAGGTCAGTTATAATAGTGTTTTTGAACTCAGTACCATTATCTGAAGTTATTTTCTGGGGGATTCCGTGGTCACTAAAATATTTTAGGAGTTATGATGTTATTTCAATAGCTGTTTTAGTATTAACGGGAAGGGCTTGGCCAAATTTTGAAAAACTGTCTATAATCGTTAAAAAATTTTGATTATTACTTATGTATGTGTCAACATACAAATGTTTAAATGGTTTTGAACCAATTGGTGTAGGTTTGAACATTATTTTGTATGGGTGTCGTTCATTGCATATTTCACATGTTTTAACGTATGTTTGTACATCTTTCTCGATGTTCGGCTAATAAAAATCTTTTCTTTAGTGCCGCTACGTTTTCAGTTATTCCTCTATGGGATGTCTTTGTTTCATGATACAATTTTAGTTTCTCTTGTTGTTCATCAATTTCGGCTACGTCTTCGACTAGCGAGTTAGATATATACAATTTAAATGAATTTGCATTAAATGCTGACTGCAAGGCTCGTAATATTATAGGTTCTAGTGTCTTATTTAGAAAATGAAGACAGTATGTGTCAGGGGCCATATATTCTTTAACTAAACTGACTATTTGGTCATTTGATGGATTATTTGGTAGAAAGAATATGATTCTCTTTTTATTAGGAAAAGGCTTAATAATTTCTTTCCTAATTGTATTATTATTTGAGTAGCGAAATATTACTTGATTAGGGAAGAGATTCACATGTTTCTTTGTATATGGAGCACCTATAATTGGATTTTCCAAGGATGTATGTATAGTTTGTTCTTCCGAAGGTGTTGATATTGTTTCTTCATCTTCTGAGTTTGCCCTTTGTTTAGGTTTTATTGTAAGGGTTTTTTCTTCTTTATTACACATTTTTGAAGATTTTCCCTGTTCTATTGGAATTTCTTTCTTCTTCTTTGGAGGGATAATTACTTGTGAAATTATTTTAATCTTTGGTGCATTTTCTTTTTCAGATGCAGTTTTTGTTGATTCAGTGTGGTCTGATGTTGGTTTGCGCAGATATGGTTTTGATTCCGTGAAATATTTTCTAATTATTTCATCATTACATATAGGTGTGTCTCTTAACATATCTCCTAATTTATTGTGAAATTCTTCATCAGTTTGTGCTGTTACTTTCGCATCAGGATCTGATGATGATGAGGTTTGAAGTGTATTTATTTGTAAAGGTGGTCTTGATAAAGCATCCGCGTTCATGTTAAGGGTTCCTTTTTTATATTTAATTTCATAGTCAAATTCGGATAACTTAAGTCGCCATCTTACTAATTTAGAAGTTGGTTCCTTTACGTTGAATAACCACTGTAGAGGTTTGTGGTCCGATAAAATAGTAAATTTCTTGGAAAGTGCTAGTGGTTGAGGATTAATTAGAAACAAAATGAAACACAGTTAATTAACTCGGATATAACAACTTTATCGCAGGAAATTAATATAAATTCTCGAACAACAATTTTTGCTTGTCAACAACAATAATTCGACTTGACAGAACTGACTTAATTGACAAGTATGTCTTCTTTTCTTAAATGACATTCGGTTCAAGGATAGTGATATAAACAGGTTACCTTAATATTGTAATCACAACAAAATTTTCTTCCGAAAAGATACGGTCGGAAGTATTTGGTTGCCCAAACAATTGCTAAAAGTTCTTTCTCTATGGTTGAGTAATTGCATTCTGCAGGGTTCAACGTACGACTTGCATATGCGATAGGAAGGTCAGAGCCGACAGGGCCTTGAGATAACACTGATCCTATGGCATAATTTGATGCGTCAGTTGTTAAAAGAAAAGGTCGATTAAAATCGGGGTGTTGTAATACGGGATCATTTACCAGGATATTCTTGCATGTTTCATAAATTCCACATCATGAATTATCTTCTTGTCCTTTTTCAAGCATACCGTCATTGGTTTCGTTAATTTAGCGAAATTCTTAATGAATTTTCGGTAGTAACCTACTAATCCTAAGAAAGATTTTTATCTCTTTGACAGTTCTTGGAATTGAAAATTCCTTTATTGCCTTTATTTTGTTCGGATTAGGTTTTATACCGTTTGGCGTTATCACATGTCCTAGAAATTCTACTGTTCTTTGTAAAAATTCAGACTTATCGAGTTGAATTTTCAAATTATATTGTTGTAGTCTTTCAAATACTTGTTTGAGGTTTTTTACATGTTCTTGAAGTGAAGTCAAAAATATGATGATGTCATCCATATATACAAGACATATTTTGTTTTGCAATCCAGATAACACATTATCCATCGCTCGTTGAAAGGTTGCTGGTGCATTTTTAAGTCCGAATGGCATTCGAGTAAACTCATAGTGTTCATATTCAACATTAAATGCCGTCTTAGGTATAGAGTTGGGGTGCATCTCTACTTGATGGAATCCAGATGCGAGATCCAATGTTGTGAAATAATTGCTTCGTCCTAATTTATCCAGTAAATCTGAAATGTTCGGTATTGGGTACCTATCGTCAATAGTTTTCTCGTTGACTTTGCGATAATCCACTACCATTCTCCATTTCTGTATGCCAGAAGCATCTTTCTTTTTTGGCACTATCCATACTGGTGAGGACCATGGGCTGCACGAGGGTTGAATTATATGTTCATCCAACATTTTTTTTATTTGTTGGTTAATCTCGTTTTTATGTATATGAGGATACCTATAAGTTTTTGTATGAACGGGTATTTCATCTGACGTTCTGATTTCATGTTTAACCTGATTCGTGAAGGTTAACTTATCATCGGGTTTATGAAAAATCTCCGGAAACGCCCGTACTACATTCTGTAATGCATTTAATTCCTCTTTATTTAAATGCTGAGTACGTAAAAATTCTATTAGATTATTATCATATTCATGTGGGTAAAACGACGTTACTTGTTCTATATTAAATGTCTCAAAAGCTTCTTCATTATAAATAAAATTTGCTTCTGCTAGGTCATCTATATGCGTAGTAAGAACAAAAGGTTTATCTGTTAGATTATGCACTTCTAACAAAGCTGTTCCATTTATAACCTTAGCTATTGTTTCTGGTATCATGTATTTCACTTGAGGTATTAAAATCTCAGTATTTTCAAGGATGTCTGTATTAAAATGACAAAGTTGAATAGTTTTTGCTGAAATTTCTAAATTTTGGGTATCAAAGTCTGTTCTAAATTGAAATGGAATTGTTATTTCTTCATTACTAAGGCACATATTTGTAAAGTCAATATTTAAATTATTTTCTTGTAAAGCTTTAATTCCTATAATACCGTCAAAATAATCATGAAAATTATACATTATCATGTCAATATCCTGATCAATATTAAATTCATGTAAAATTGGAATTCTCACTTTACCATGGGCTTTTCTTGTTCCCATACATGTAGTAAGTTTATTTAAAGAGTTCACTATGAAATCTGGGAAGTATTCTTCCGCTATTGAAGGTCTTATTACATTACATACTTACAAGGTGGATCGAAAGTTTCAATAAAAGGTAGTTGATTGACTTGGTATGCATTTAAAGTCAATGCTGATTGTTCGATTCCAAGGCTAGTGTCTGAAAATTTTCATCAGGGCTTTCTTGGTAATCTTGAGTTATTTGATCGTCATTTATTTCTGAGTTTTCGGGTATTTCTCCGAATTCTGAACTTTCATAGTTCTCAGAAGTTTCGTCTGGTTCTTGTAATTGAATTCCATAATATATATTATTTATTTCCTCAATGGTGTATTTTGAAGGACCTGCATTGGGATCTGGTCGAAAATAATTTGATTGTTGGGGTTGAAAACCTCTTGAAAAATTTCGTCTATTAATTTGGGAATCTTGTCTTTTTGGTTGAATAGATACGCTAGACATAGGTGTCGGTTTTGTTAAGGGAAGGTTATTGTTTGGTTTAAAAACATTTGTTTTGTTGTAATTTTTACCAAACGTACCCGAACTAGTAGGGAATTTATGGGTTATTGCTTTTGTCTGTAAGTTTATTGGTTGTAAAGGAAATTGTGGCTTCACATGGAAATACGGGTTTTGTTGTTGTTGTGTATTGTTTTGTTGGTGTTGAAATGTTTGGTTATTTTTTGTCTTAAAATTCGAAAAGGAATTATTTTGATTTTTGTTAAATTTCATATGATTCTCAGCCATCTGATAGTTTAGTACAAAAGATGTTGCTGCGTCTAATTTTATAGGATTCTGAACCATTAAGATTGTTCTAAGCTCAACTGGTGAATTTGTTATCAAATTCTGTACTGCTGTAACTTCATTTTGAGCTACAAGAATATTTGCAACTGCTAACAAATTACTGTCACACATTATTTTTGAAGTAATTCGATGATTAAGAGCTTTCAATCTTTCTAAATATTTATAAATTGATTCCTTTTGGTTTCTTGATGCATACATTAATTCTTGAATCAAATTTTGACGAGAATAAGGATCTCCATATTTAATTCTTAGAGCTCCTTTAATATCTAACCATGATTTTAAATCTGGACGTGTCATCAAAAAATTTCCAGCATCATTGATAAGCTTTGATTTTATCGCAGTTATTACATATTCTTTTTGGGCAGGATCCCCTACATAATAAGTGTGATAAAATTCATCAATATTACTAATGAAATACTCCAGATATTGAGTTTCGCCACCAAAAGGCTTCAAAAGTTGAACTATGAATTTCAAATTTTCACCCATGTTTCTGTTTTGTCTAGTTGATTGAATATTAGGTCTTAATTGATATAATTGACTTAGATATTCTTCAGTATCTGATTCAGATTGAGACATAAAAGAAAACTTTAATTAAACAAGTTTTATTTTAGAATTAAAAATTGAAAATTAAAATAATAGGATTAAAGAATGTTTTATCCAAAAAAATAAAAAGTAGATTTTCTTGAAAAAATAGGTTAAAACCTTTGCAAAAGAATTCAAGAAAAATCCAAAAATAACTCTTAAATATGAAACACCAATAACAAAATATTAGGGAAAGGTTTACTTACTAGGCTCGATGCTAATAACAGTAACACTCTCACTATTTATACGTTGGTTCTCAATGTTTCTTATGTCCAGTTAACACCAAGTGAAGTGGACAGGAATTTCCTCAAATTTCACTCCAATGATCACTGTAATTCAGGTTTCACTGCAATCCAATTTTCACTGTAATCCAAGTTATCACTTATAGATTCAGTTCGATTGTCTTTAGTAATTCGCGGGTCACGATCTCGAAATTCGGAAAAATTTGTGCACTCTGAACATCCGGTTTTTTACGAAAAAAAATTGTAAAAAATTATCCGCACGACTGCGCCAATTAAGTTTCAAATAAGAAACTTTACTTTTTTAAAAACTTTATTTTAATTAAAAGTAAAAGTAAAGTAACATATGAAGACTGGTGGAACTAGTTGCTGCTGCAAAGCATGAAAGCAAAAGAACAATTGTGCATGGCTGCACAATAAATGCAAGTTAGCAATATTCACTAAAAACGTCAACAATTGTGATGTCATCGTAGGCGAGCAATTGGTATGCTTCTTAAAACAATAGATTGATTGACTAATTTAATATTAGTCGATATGGGAATCGTTCAATACATCTCTACCAAGATGTAAATGTAAATAAAACTGGTAAATTTAAAAAGTTTTTTTTTGCACGGAGTTTATTTTCATCTGTTTACGTTTTGGTTTGTTATTGGCTTCCAAATAATGTAAATAATAACTTGCATATTTTTATCACTTTTCTAGTGAAAATAAAAAATGTGCGCCATTTTATTAAGTTGTGAATTGGATTGAATGACATTTTTGCACCAAACATTCAAGAGAAAAATCAAATAATACTTACTCAGCTACTTGCCAAATCCTTTATTATGAAAATATTAATTTTTGTTAAAAGTTTCTCAAAACACTAAAATCAACACGCAGATTTTGCACACTAACACTTCTTGTATCACGCAATCTTTGTAAAACGGGCACAATGTTCTTTCATCACGTGGGCGCTTTTCTTTTGGGGAATCTTTCTCTACTTTCCCTGTAAATTCTGGCGGCCAGATGGGCATTTTGCAACGATTCTGCCTAAATAAATGTAAAGAATATTTACTTGCACCTACCTAACAAAAAAAACGCCGGATGACGAAGCGAATAGGGTTGGGTAATATCAGCAAGAAAAGGATGAATCAGTCTTGATATTCTACTGCTGATGGGGATCAGTCGATTTAGAAATAGCGATATTGAATTTCTTTGTAACTAATATAATTCGTTTAAATGAAATCGAGTCTTATCATAAATATTTGTGCACCCTGAGAAAAGTAGCTTACATAAATATCTGCATATTCCATGTTTCTAAACATTTTATTTTTAAAAAAAGAATGAATTTGAATTACGCGCGTTTCACAACTAGACAATACAAATCAAGAATCAATTTATTCAGCTCCACCAAAGTTCAACCTTCAACCACCTATTCGTTATTGTGCTGTGTTGCCAGATATTTAGATACCCTTTTACAAGTGAAATTTATATGTTGTTTTTTCGATTTTTTATTATTGTTGTTGACTAAAATAAAAATGCTTTTTCTACATCTTATAATGATTAAAATTTTCTATACCTTTAAAATATTCGTTAAAAAATGTCAAAACTTCAAAAGCCTTTTTCTCAAAAATGGTTGAGTTTGGACCCCATATTGTATAAACTTTTTTTGTTCAAAATAGGCCATATTTTCACGTGTTAAAATTTTTGTAGTCAAACCCCCTAACACCCTGTATATACAGTTTACGTCAAGGCGAGAAATGAAATAACATGCTGCCTAGTGCCTATGTCACAATTAGTGATTTGGCCTAGAGGGGATTTGTTCCACACAAGTCTTATGAGGATAGACAATCCTGTAGTATTACTGTGTATCATCCTCAACTAGAGATTACTTAAAAACATCTACTACCAACTTTAATTCTAGATTGTTCCATCGAAACCAAAGTGATGTTCTCATGTCCGTGCTTCCACAACATCACAATAGAAATCTTTGCGTGCAGCAACACATCTACAGTAATCAATTTCATGGCCGAACCATCTATAGTCCAAGACTCTACGTATCCACTATTTCCGGCTATAGATGACAAGTCATCTTACGCTGATCTACTGCGTACTATTTCCTCAATAACCGAAAGATGGCTCTACACTCAGGGCTACTTTTACCAAACCTACTACAGAGTGCCCGACGATATTGCCAGATTTCCTGTCGACATGGTGGTTCCCGGCGACAGACGAAACTTTGCCAGGAAAAAAAAGCAGCAACTATTGCCCTTGATTCAACTTCTGGTCAACCTAATGGACTCTTCCATTATGACGTATATAGACGATGGGCAAATTATCAAAGAAGTCGGCGACAATCGCAGCTTCGCCAGCTACATTATTTACAAAAACACGATTTCGTTTTTGAAAAGTCAAGACATTTTCGTGCCCGGCCTTAGACCAGAACACCTACTTTTATACAGCGAATATTTAGAAGTTTGCGAGCTGACAAAAAACAGCGAGACGCGGAGAGTGCAAGAGGGCTTCGATGCGAGCACTTTTTATCGTTTTAGCAAACAAAAATGGCTGGATTTGTTTTTTCACATTTATAAGGTAAGTAAAAGTGGCAACAATGTTGTCAAGGTTCCTAAAGTTAACAGATTGTTTGGTAAGGAGTAATTTGATGACGTCATTTGAGGTTCCTCATGAAGATTTGCATTATGTTGAGGCTTTCTAGATGACGTCATGAAAGTTCTCACCTCTGTCAAACAACCTTGTAATTGGTTATAGGTTTTGGTGTTGCAACGTATTATCGATTCGAAATCGTTACCTCAAAATAACACCGATAGCGAGTTTATTAGACAAGATCGAGCAGAATTCGAAAATTATTTGGACAAAAATCGCAGCAGGTTTCCGAATTGGCACCTGTGCGACGCCCAGTTGCTGTTGTGGCTCGAGTACCACTACAACAGGCAGAGAACTTTGCTGTGGCCCGATCAAAAGTTTGACGGAGTCGTTCGTTTGGACGATTTTTCTGACGTTGATGACGGGTACAGTATATTCATCCTTTTTCCTCTTGCATATTTGAACAAAAAATGGTTTGTAGGGTGGCACTAGCAACAGTACTGGCTGCCTACTGTCCTTACTTGGCGGATCAGCTGAAAGACATTTATAGTTCGCCGAAAAATGTAGAGCAGCGTGTGCATAATGCGTGCAGGGTGGTGCAATCTTGGAAAAGCTTGAAGCTGAGTTTTGATTGTCATCCTCAGACCATCGTGACGGCTAATAAAATCAAAATTATTTTTATCGGTAATTAATAGAGTACTTGCGCATTGACATCTAGTAGGCCTTGCGAACAACAGAATTGTTGATATCCTTTGTCTTTGTTATTTTGGATATGCTAGATAGAGAGATGAATATATTTCATAGCGAATATTTTTGGTCTTTGTTAGGAACATCATAGTAGGCTTTACATATTTTTATTTTTTTTATCGTTTCAAATGTGCTTTTTTTATAAATATCAAAGTAGGCCTTGAGCAAGGATAATATACAATACTATAAGATTGCCTATTGGCCTCGTATTCGATAATCGCGGTCATATAGTGTAGCATCATCGTTGACGTCATTAACGGTGTTGTCAGCTGTTATGATGAAAAATATTATTTAATTTTTATTAATATAATAAGCAAACAGTGTTGCCAGAGAGCAAACATATTTTGGTAGGCTCAAGAAAAAAAACGCTATTTCAATTTTCTAGCGTTACAGTGTTGCCAAAAGTTAAAAATTTCAATCAGCCTACAACATCATAACAATCGTTTTTTGATGTCAATTATTGTCACTTGTCAACGTTTTACATTTACAATTACAAATGCTTTAAAATTACCGTCAAAATGTGGCAACATTGCTGTTGTAAGCCTCAAACTGTCAATTGACAAAAAAAGTCATAACAATCGTAGATGTTTCTGAAAATTAACTCGTCAATTGTCAAAAGTCATAATATTGTATATAGGCTTGTCAGTTGTCAAAAAAAAAATTCAGTAATTATTCCAAGTGTTTGAACCGGGAACAATCGAAAATTTACTCTGATGATAGTTTGACTCAACCAAATGATCATTTAAATTGTTTCCTACTTTTTCTCGCTCTTTGTCTTACTCATTTATAATCGCTTTTGGTTTTTTACTAATGTATCTTACCTTATCCTCTTTGTTTTACTTACTAAAATTTGGAAAAACATTATGTTTCAAATTGTAATTATGGCAACATCGCTTTTGTTCAAGTAGGTTTTGTAATGCAATGTCATTTGGCATTTTAGACAGTCGGCTATTTTCGAGTATTTTTATCCAGTTTCTCCTCGAATTTTCCACTTTTCTAGGCCGGTTTAGATCGGGCAAACTGTTAAGCCGGCCCGAAGGGCCGGAGTTATATGAGAGACCGGCCCGAAGGGCCGGAGTTATATGAAAGCCCGGCCCGAAGGGCCGGAGTTATACGCGAGCCCGAAGGGCCGGAGTTATTTTAATTACGGGGCCCAGTTTATAATTCTATTGGTCAGTGGATAATTTGGAGCCAATCAAAAACTGGGAATATTTAAAATGCGATTTTTAGCGCCCAATCAAACAGCCGGGAATATTCAAAAACTTTAGTTTTATTAAGTTGACTTTGGAATGTTAGTTTTCATAAGATTTTTACTTTTTTCAGAAAACGATGATTTTTGCAAACATATACTACTTTATCGTTGTCTTTGTCTTACTCACTATAATCAACAAGTGAACCTTGCAATGTCATTTTAATTGAAATTAAACTAGAAACAAGTTTCCGATACTTTATCTAGGGAATTTTAATTATTATAATCATTATTAATTAATTATTGAATTGAATTTTGAACAAAAAACCCATTTAAAATGTTATTTTTGTTTTCCGAGATGTAATGTGGCAATGTTGCTTTTAGACGGCCATTTTGAAGTGACGTCTTGTGATTTTTTGCCAGTTTTTCCTCAAATTTTCGACTTTTCCGAGGATTTTTAATGGAAAAAAGCGATTTAACATACGGGGCTTTAAGTTTTCTTCTTTTTCTACAAAAATTTCCACTTTTTAAATGCCATAATTAGCAAAATCCCATTTGTGGCAACACCGCTTGTGGCTAACTTCAATCAAGGAGGCCTTGTGATAAATATCATTTGACAGTCGGCCATTTTCATTTGTCGTGCTTACATTTTTATCCAGTTTTTCCTCGAATATTCCACCTTTCCGGGCAGTTTTCGATTGGGAAAATCGATTTAAAATACAAGGCTTTGAGTTTCCTTCATTTTGTAACAAAAATTTCGAATTTTTTAACGGGGTAAGTAACAAAAATTTAAGTTTCATCAAGTAGGCTTTGGAATATCATTTTTCAATGGTTTTTCTTTGGATTTTCCGCTTTTCCGATCAGGAAAACCGATTTAAAGTACGAGACTTTGAGTTTTCTTTATTTTCTGTCGAAAACTTAAACTAAACACAAACTACGTCAACCAAAAACCACGAGTGTTACGTGTTACATTGGTGACGTCATCTATTTACGTATCAAAAATTATTGTTATATTGAATTTGGATACAGAAATACAAGTTAATTAGAACATCGACATTAGACTAAGTAGGCAGTAGACTAAGACCAAATATACCAACGTACTTTTTCAAAACAAATGGTACCAAACCTGGTACAATTGTACCACCTCTGGCAACACTGTAAGGCAAAAAGAAAAATGCAAACGAGATTTACGTCACCACTGGGGCTTTAGCATGGTGGGGGGCTTAAGATAAGAATCATACAGACATAAAGATAGACTATATCTTGTGATAGTAATATGTACATATTATCCTTGGTCCTTTGAAGCCGGAATCTATGAAAAGAGGACATCAGAATATTGAAAAATTCATAAATCTACCCCAAATTGCTAAGAATCACTGAAAATTACATTGTAATAAGAAAAAAATTATGGGTTATAGCTTAGTGCATCAAACTATTTTTGTCTTTGTCGTTTTGAAGGTGCTAGACAAAGATGAACATGAAACATCAAAGTAGGCCTTGCATTAGGTAACTGATCGTATGTGCAAGTACCCTTAAGTAGTATAATAGTATAGTATGGTACAAAATCATATCTACAACTCTAGTAACAATAATAAATTTCTAGTTACCTATTTATACGAGGTGTTGCCACATTTCTATCCGGTCAACGAAGTGATCATCGAAGCTCCACTATCCGAATCGGCCTCGTACAGTTTGGACATTCAAAACTTCGGCAACGTCCCGATCAAGTACGCGGCGACATTTTTCGGCGAAAAGTCCGACCTGTTCCAGCTGGACTCGCACCTGCTGGAAATTGCCGGCGGAAAATCGCGAGCCTTGAAGTTAACTTACATGGCCAAACGAGTACTGCACGTTTCGGCGATTTTGGTACTTTCGGGCGAAGTCGGCGGTCAGCGGTATGCCAAAAGCATGGCGGTTACCATTACCGGAGTACCGTTGACCAGTTCCTCGGACGAAATCAAGCTGGTTGTGGAAACGTATAAGTTAACCAACAAACGGATTCCGATTAAATCACCTTATGGTCAATGTTACAAGGCGAGAATATTTTTTTGTTTTGATGAGGCAAAATCGTTTAAAGATCTTCATTGCGGGGCTGCATTGAAGAGGAATCACGTGCCTCGCGAAGTGGACATTGCAAGTGACAATTGCGAATTTTTGGAGAAAGGTTTAAAAAACGATTTCAAGCGTTTGACCGGTCGATTACACTTGACAGATAAACATCATTTGTCAACCAATCTGTCAAAGTTACCGATTGGTCAATGGCTTGAAAACTCACGTTTAACGAAAAAAATTTTTAGGCGAAACAATTATAACTTTGTCAACTTGTTTCTTGCACATCGGCACTTCGCAGTTTTATTTGTACTTTTGCAACGATCAAGTGGGCGATTTCTGCGTTTTGATCAGAACGATATCGGCGCTGAGCAAAAACCGATATGTACCGATTGAAGTAGACGAGCCGCCAACGAATGCGAAGTGCACGTGTAAACGGGGCATTAGTCCACGTTGTCCGAAAACGTTGGCGGTCAATTTGCCTTCGAGAAACCATCTTTTGTCAAGCAGCGTTGATGCTATGATAAGCAAATGTTTGGCTGAAAGTACCTTTGGATTTGTTGAGAGATTTTGCGGTACTATTGACAACCTATATATGTCACAAGTTACTAATTTTGACATTTTTAGGTACTCCGATAATATTCCGTTTACTCAAGTACTATCTGGACCGTTTCCCGCAAGGCTTCCTGTTGCCTTCGGCCATTTTTAATGACCAAAACGAATTTAACGTGAATTCGACTAGCAAAAATATTACTTTGGGTCAAAAAACAATAAAAATCAATGACGTCACTTCAGAGGAAACGATACCGCTGGTGCTGCATTTGGATCAAAACTCTAAAGGTCGGAATGTTTCTTTAGAACTTGTCAGTACCAATGGGATGGAGGTCAGGTACTATCAACTGGTGTTTCCCAAAGAGGAGGAAGAAGAGCCAAATGAACTATTGTTATAAGGCCCTCTAGCGTTAGTTAATTAAAATATCATTAATATTGCATTGTGGGTGAAATGGTTTTTTCTTTACTGGGGTTTTATTAAGATGAATCAACCCTCGGAGCGGTAATAATTAATAATTGACGTTGAAATGTTTGCTTTAATTTCGGGTAACTCAAACAGATTTTTTGAATAGGGGAATAAATAATAATCCAAGGCTCAATCCACAATGAATTTTAAAAATTGATCAGCACTGTTTTTGTCTTTATCTAATTGCATTAAATATAGAAAGGCAAATAACAATTGTTTAATGAAGTAGGTCAAGTAGGCCATGTATTACCCATAACTCCAATACTATCAACAAATGTTCTGTCTTTATTTAATGACGTTAGATAAAAAGAGATACAAACATTGTTTATTAGAATATCCGTTACGGTCTATTAACCGCATATGGTTAAAAAAACATACATGCGGCCCTATTAACACTTTTGTAACCCCTATATTGATAATAATATGTTAAAATATTAAACATGGCGGAATTTTCTTTGACAGTTTATACACTGTTGTTGCCAACATCAATAACGATATAATTAAAAGAAAATCCCAAGAGCCGGTAATAGGAAAAAAATGAGACAAACAAATAGTGAGGAAGTGCCATTTTCCTATTTAAAAACAGTGTCAAATCATCCATTGTTCGGTTGGCAACAGTAAAGATTGCTAAAAGCTCAGTTTTAGCCTAAAACTGAGAAGGCCATGTCGAGTTTCCTATTATGTGAGCTCATTCAGATGAAATAAAAATTGATGTTGCTGAATCCTAAAACTTCAAAGTTGGCAACCCTGAAAATTAACAAGTTTTTAAAATAATCAATGACATATGCGCATTTTCACCGATGTAATGCTGTCCTTGTCATTTAATCAAGAGGAATGCGCATAAGCAAATGGTGAATTTTAAACCTTGGCCATTGACTTATAGGTACTGAAACACTGATCTCAACTTATCTCTAGTAGGCCGAGTAAAATTCAAGTACCTTTTTATGGTTTATGGTATAAATAAAACACTGTTGCCAACCACATTTTAAACAAGCGATCCGATGATTACGGAGGAAGCCACGCCTCTTGGCTAACGGCGGAAAGATGTCCAGTGGTAGCGCGTCACTAGGTAGTTTAGTCAGTATTTTTGACGTTAAATGTGAGCGGAAGAAGGTTACGCCCCTGATATTTTCGCCATTAGTCCAGTGTTGCCAGAGGTGGTACAATTGTACCAAGTTTGGTACCATTCGTTTTGACAAAGTACGCTGGTACGACGTTGGCATATTTGGTTCAATTTTCAATTTTTTTATACTGTCTACTTAGTCTAATGTCGATATTCTAATTAACTTGTATTTCTGTATCCAAATTCGATATAACAATAATTTTTGATTCGTAAATAGATGACGTCACCAATGTAACACGTAACACTCGTTTTGTGGTTTTTGGTTGACGTAGTTTGTGTTTAGTTTAGGTTTTTGGCAGAAAATAAAGAGAACTCAAGGCCTCGTACTTTAAATCGGTTTTCCTGATCGGAAAAGCAGAAAATCCAAAGAAAAACCATTGAAAAATGACATTCCAAAGCCTACTTGATGAAACTTAAGTTTTTGTTACTTAACCCGTTGAAAAACTCGAAATTTTTGATACAAAATGAAGGGAATTTAAAGCCTCGTACTTTAAATCGATTTTCCCGATTAAAAACAGCCGGGAAAAATGGGAAAATTCTAGGAAAACCTGGATAAAAATGTAAGCGCATCAAATGAAAATGGCAGACTGTCAAAAATGACAAATGATACAATAAATACAAGGCCTCCTTGACTGAAGTTAACGACAAGCGGTGTTGCCATATCAAAAGCATTTTAAATGGGATTTTGCTAAACATGGCATTTGAAAGTGGAAATTTTTCCTAGAAAATGAAGAAAACTTAAAACCTCGTATGTTAAATAGCTTTTTTCCATTGAAAATTCCCGGAAAAGTCGAAAATTCGAGAAAAAACTAGCAAAAAATCACAATACGTCACTTCAAAATGGCCGACTAAAAGCAACATTGCCACATTACATATCGGAAAACAAAAATAACATTTCAAATGAGTTTTTTGTTTAAAATTCAATTTAATAATTAATTAATAATGATTATAATAATTAAAATTCCCCAAATGAATCATAGGAAACTTGTTTTTAGTTTAATTTTAATGAAAATGACAAGGTTTCCTTATTGATTATAGTGAGTAAGACGAAGACAATGATAAAGTAGTATATGTTTGCAAAAACCACCGTTATCTGAAAAAAGTAAAAATCTTAAGAAAACCCAAAAGAAAACCAATATTCCAAAGTCAACTTGATAAAATTAAAGTTTTTGAATATTCCCGACTCTTTAATTGGGCGCTAAAAATCGCATTTTGATATTCTCGGTTTTTGATTGGCTCCAAATTATCCGCTGCCAATAGAATTATAAACTGTGCCCTGTGATTAAAATAACTCCGGCCCTTCGGGCTTTCGTATTACTCCGGCCCTTTGGGCTCGCGTTTAACTCCGGGATTTCGGGCTCTCGTATAACTCCCTTCGGGCTCGCGTATAACTCCGGCCCTTCGGGCCGGGCTTTCATATAACTCCGGCCCTTCGGGCCGGGCTTTCATATAACTCCGGCCCTTCGGGCCGGGCTTTCATATAACTCCGGCCCTTCGGGCCGGGCTTTCATATAACTCCGGCCCTTTGGGCCGGGCTTTCATATAACTCCGGCCCTTCGGGCCGGTCTCTCGTATAACTCCGGCCCTTCGGGCTCGCATATAATTAACAGTTTTCCCGATCGAAACCAGCCTGGAAAAGTGGAAAATTCGAGGAGAAACTGGATAAAAACACTCGAAAATGGCCGACTGTCTGAAATGCCAAATGACATAACATACATTACAAGACCTACTTGATCAAAAGCGACGTTGCCATAATTACAATCTCAAACGTAATGTTTTTCCAGATTTTAGTGAATAAAACAAAGAAGAAGATAAGACATTAGTAAAAATTAAAAGCGATTATAAATAAGTAAGACAAAGAGCGAAATAAAGTAGGAAATAATTTAAATGATCAGTTGGTCGAGCCAAACTATCATCAGAGTAAATTTTCGATTGTTCCCGGTTTAAACACTTGGAATGATTACTCAATTTTTTTTTTTGACAACCGACAAGCCTACATACAATATTATGACTTTTGACAATTGACAAGTTAATTTTCAGGACCTCCTACTATTGTTATGACTTTTTTTTGTCAATTGACAACCTTGTGATTCAGATTGAAACCTACAACAACAACGTTGCCACATTTTAATGGTAATTTTGGAGCATTTGTAATTGTAAATGTGAAACGTTGACTAGTGGCAATTGACATCTTGTCATGTCATTTTGCAAAATTATAATACTTTCTCTAAAGATGAGCAAAGAACAAGGATGCAATTTTAATGCAGAACATTTTCATAAACTGGTTGAATTTTTGAAAAAAATTATACTTACCAACCAAGGTTATCTTGTAATAGTGGTAAGGGGTAACTTGATGACGTCATCTAGGGTGCCTTATAGAGATTCGCATTATAGGCGAGTTCAGGTAATCCTCCGTAAGCTAAAAGATGACATTGTTGACAGACACTTACGTGATCTTCCATTTGAAGCTACAAAACTGGTCACATGTGGTTGTCATTGTTTTGTCCGAATAGGATTAACCGAAATCTATTTATGATGACGTCATAAAAGTCATCAGGTAATCTACTTTTCCCAAACAACCTTGCTCACTAGCCACAAATTATAGTTTTTCAGTTGCTATGTGATAATCGGCTACCATCTTGCAACAAGACGGCGTTAATAATCTCAATATGTCTCTCTTTCTCTTAAGACAAACAAAAAACAAAGACAAAAATATGTTTTTGGTGAAAGTTTTGCCAACCTTCAAAAATTGCTGTCACCATTTTACAAAAGATGTATAAAAAAATAAAGCAAATAAAAATGCTTCGTCGTTAATCATTTGCGCCAATGTTCCTGTAATTCCGTAATTTGATAGGCTTGAAAGACAATACATTACATTTATAAGTGGCGCCTATGTCGTCAATTTATACGTCTCTCTTTCTCTGAAAACAAACAAAAGACAAGGATGAAAATATTGTTTGATAAGCTAACTGTACTGGCTTATGGTGTTATCATTTGATTTCAGGAAAAAAACAACCAAACTCACTGAATTTTTCTATAAAGTATTGCCAACATTTAAATAATGAAACACCACAATTTGACAATGTTGTCATGTTATTTTGCAAAATTATAATACTTTTTCCAAAAATTAGCAAAGAACAAGGATGCAATTTTAATGCAAAACATTTTCATAAATTCATTGAATTTTTGAAAAAAATTATACTTACCAACCAAGGTTATCTTGTAATAGTGGTAAGGGGTAACTTGATGACGTCATCTAGGGTGCCTTATGATAGGCGAGTTCGGGTAATCCTCCGTGAACTAAAAGATGACATTGTTGATATAAACTCACATTATCTTCCATTTGAAGCTACAAAACTGGTCACATATGGTTGTCATCGTTTTGCCCGAATAGGATTAACCGAACTCTACTTATGATGACGTCATAAAAGTCATCAGGTAACCTACTTCTCCCAAACAATCTTGCTTATCAGCCACAAATTATAGTTTTTCAGTTGCTATCTATCTAACAATATGTCTCTCTTTTTTTTAAAATATGTTTTTGTTGCAAATTTTGCCAACCTTCAAAAACTGCTGTCGCCATCTTGCCAAAGATGTATCGAAAAATAATATAAAAATGCTTCATTTGCGCCAATGTTCCTATAACTCCGTAATTTGACAGGCTTAAAAGACAATATGACATTTATAGGTGGCGCTTACAGTGTCAATTTATACATCTCTCTTTCTCTGAAAACAAACAATAGACAGAGATGAAAATATTGCCTCAATAAACTAATTGAACTGTCTCATGGTGTTGTCATTTGATTTCAGAGAAGAAACTAAACTAAACTCATTGAATTTTTATTATTGCCAATATTGAAAATCTAAAACGCCACAATTTGACAATCATTGAATTTTTGACAATAATAGTTTGACAGTTGCTATGTGACAATCGGCAAGAAGACTTTTGCGCTAATACCGTCAATATGTCTCTCTTTTTCTTAAAACAAATAAAAAACAAGGACAAGAATATTTTGTTGATGATATAAAACTGAAGTATATAAAAATGCTCTGTCGTTAATCATTCGCGCCAATGTTTCCCGTAACTCCTGCGGGAATAGCGCTTTCGTCCCGAGCCGATGTGATTGATTGTTGATCCTCTTCCCCTGTACTTCATGAGGGGGGAAAAAATCGAGCCAGTGACGTAGAATAAATCAATTATAAGACAAAATTTCTATTTTAAAATTGTGACAAATAAGTCACGGTCACGGCCGGCATTTCTTCCTGATTTATCACCTTGGGACCGTGTATTATTTAATAGCGTAACCGTGCGTGACTAATTTCCTAACCATAGACATTATGGTAAATCGATCGATTGTTGCTGTTACGTAATTGCGGTTATAGTAACTTTATCGGTTTTTGGCATAATTGGAAATGTTTTAAATACATTTATATTTGAAAAGTCAATGTCAACTTAATTTTTATTTTTTTCAAATTTAGGTTGGTCATACTGATGCTCAAAATCCTCATTTTTTTGCATAAATTATCAATATTCGGGGTATGTTTATCTTTTTCCAATTATATTGAGCCAAAAGAGATAAAAATGTAATAGATTAATATTATATTCAACAAAGTAGGCCATGCATTACCCAGAATGCGTTACTTGTTTGATCAACTGGCTTTTAAAATGACATTTTGACTGTTGACAGCTCAATCGGCAATGACAACTGACAATAATTACAACTTTAAACAATACAAAATCTCTACTTAACACAAAAGAGAAAAAAATCGTTCAATACTCTCCCTCCAAAATTACGATATGCCTTTTTGCATCTGGAAAATCCGTCGATGTGGGGAGGTAGGTTTTTCCTATGGAAAATCGAGGCGGAGCTAATGCGTGCGCAACTTTGGTGACGTCACGCCAAAAGGTTTTTCCGGATAATGGCGTCCGCGGGGGTTGGATTATCAGTGAATTCGAAGACGCGGGTCGTGGACGCGGGGGCGCGCACCGCTCACTTTCTCAAACAAGTGTGAAATTAATTGAGCGGCGAGTAAATTGTGAATTATAGCCGTCCTAAGGAAGGAGAGGAAATTTAATGTTTCGGCCTTTTTGTGTTATAATGTTAGGGTGTCCAAATTTTTCTTTTTTTATGTACGGATTTCTAATGTGAATTATTGAGGTACGATCAAATTACATATAAAGTCTGGTTCACACTATTTACAATTCTAATCCACCGCAATAAATTTCCATGATTTAGTCTGCTGTTTACTTTTCTATTTACCTACAATCGAGCCGACAAAAATTATCTTGAGTAAATTTACTTTTACCTTCTTAAACAATTCTCTTGAAGATTTTTCATAGTAGGTCCGTTTCCGTTTGATGGTGAACGCAAAAAAATGTCAATTTTGGAACAGGCCAGAGCACTACCGCATCTTCAAAGTTTGCCGCCGCCAGGCGGTTTGATGGCTCCGCACGCTCCCGACGGACCGCCCAATTCCGAAGTACTTTTAGCTCTTTTGGCCAGGAACAAAACCTTAGAAGGTAAGCAAATAATGATTGGAACTGTAGATGGAAAAAAGAAAACGCTATGTTTGAAAATGTCAAAAATGTAAAATGTCATGTAACTTTCTAGTAGAACGCTGTCGATGTCGATATTGTGACTTTTAGATGGCGTCACAAGTGACAGGCAAGGGTATAAAATATTATCCCAGAACTGTCATCTGTCTCTTTTTATTATCATTTATTAATTGCTGTCAGTTCATCATATAAATAATGTTTTTTTTTTTAATCATTTTTTGTTTATTCCCGGCTCTTGAATTTAACTGTCATAATTGTGCATGTGTCAATCCATGGCCAACTTGATGACATATTTTTCCAGAAAGCGTCTCTTGTCACTCTTATGGATTAGAAAAGGAGAGCCGATAACGGACTGTCAATTCAACAAATATTAAAGATTTATTTTGAATCAATTGTTGTCAATTGGCTCTTGAAGTTAACTGTCAATGGTCACTTCTGTCAAATTGTACAACGAACTATTTGTCAAATAAGTGTCAATCCATAGCCAACTTGATCAAGGAACATACACACCTACAGGATTACTTATCGGTCTCGTTTTTGGTAATCACCGCCATATTAGTGCATTACCGTTTCCGACGTCATCAACTAAGTTGTTAGCTGTTTAAACAGCCTACGTTAAGATGAGAAACGCCATGCCACCTACGTCACAACTGATAATTTGGCGCGGTGGGGATTTGTTAAGCCATCCTGTAGTAGTAGAGTATACATACTATTATCCTTGCCACTTAATGGCATATATTTTTCCAGAAAGTCTCTTGATAAAACCGTCAACCGATGGCGGACTGTCAATCCAACAAATAATAAAGATTCCTTTTCAATTTAGTGTTGTCTATTCTCGGCTCTTGAAGTTAACTGTTAATGGTCAGTTCTGTCAAATTATACAACAAAGTATTTGTCAAATAATTGTGTATGTGCCAACTAGATGGTATATTTTTCCAGAAAGTCTCATTGATTAGAAAAGGAGGGCCGATGAAGGACCGTTAATTCAACAAATAATAAAGATTTCTTTTCAATCAATTTTTGTCTGTCCCTGACTCTTGAATTCAACTGCCAACTGTCATATCTGTCAAATAATTGTTCAAATAATAAAATAGAATAATTGTCATGGAGAATTACAAATGGACAAAAAATGACATTAGAAACCGTTTATTTTTGATAGTTGACAGTTGGCAGTTGACAATTTGACGTTTTAAATATGTAGTTAAAATTAAAAGTGAGACATTTCACTTTTCATTATTTCTAGTCTTACTGTAGTATATGTTTGAGTTTATTGTGAATTCTACTTTAGATTTTTAGAATAGTGTAAACTTGCCTTTATTATATTAGTTTGAGATCATTAGAATAGATGTCGCTATCAAGTGAAAAAGGACGTTCTAGAAAATATTTCGACTGATAACCTGGCTTGTAACGGTAGATCGAATAAAGGATTTTACTTGAAAATTAAAGTATTCTAGTTGTTTCTTTAATTAAAAGTCCAAACACGACACTTACTACTTAACTGACAAATTTCACTTATACAGCCTTGACATTTGACAGTTGTATGTGTCAACTTGATTAAATATTTTCCTAAAAAGTCTTTTGTCACTTTCATCGATAAAGACATTGTTGATTTGATATGAAGTTTTAAGAATCTGAAGTTTAACATCCAAAATTTAAGACGACAAATTCAGATCCTTTGTTATGGAGGCTGTAAACATGTCAAAAAACGATACACGGTGTCATATTTTTGACACAATTAATTTCTACACTAACATCTGTCATCCATTGATGCATGTCAATGTCAATGAGAAAAATGCAAAAGTGAATTTGTAAATTAATGCAACTAAACATCTTTTGAAAACTTTGAGAACATATAAAAGGATTGCAACCGTTTGACCGGTCGGCTACATTTGACAGATAAACAATGGAGTAAACGTCATTTGTATGACGAATGACGTAAAATGCGTTGCTCATCTGTCAAAGTTATCGACTGGTCAATCGCTTGAAAACTCTCTTCCTTTCGAATATCTTTCAACGGCTGCTAAATTAGTAAAGTTCGGTTAATCCTTGATTAAAAGTTTGACACTGATGACAGATGTTCACATGATCTTTCATTCAAAGTTATAGAGACGATCACGTGAGGATTAACCTAACTTGGCAATTGTGACATTGATGCAAAATGCAAAATGCAGATTCTCACGAGAAACGTTCGTTATCGTCTTTTGATGGCATATTTTTCCAGAAAGTTTCTTGTCACTCTCATTGATTAGAAAAGGAGGGCCGATGATAAATAATAAATATTTTTTTTCAATCAATTTTTTTCTATTCTCGGCTCTTGAATTCAACTACCAACTGTCATTTCTGTCACATTGTACAACGAACTATTTGTCTAATAATTGTGCATGTGTCAATCCATGGCCAACTTGATGACATATTTTTTTAGAAAGTTTCTTTTCACTTTCAATGATTAGAAAAGGAGGACCGATTATGACGGACTGTCAAATCAACAAATAATGAAGATTTTTTTTTCAGTCAATTGTTGTCTATTCCCGGCTCTTGAAGTTACCTGTCAATGGTCACTTCTGTCAAATTGTACAACGGAGAATTTTTCGAATAATTGTGCATGTCATGTCAATCCATGGCCAACTTGATAGTATATTTTTGCAGAAAGTCTCTTGTTACTCTTATTGATTAGAAAAGGAGGGCCGATGACGGATAGTTAATTCAACAAATAATAAAGATTTCTTTCCAATCAGTTTTTATCTATTCCTGGCTCTTCTTCGTTTATCCTTTTTTAATGGTATACACCAATAAGAGACAGAGAGACTTTCTGGCAAAATCAAGTAGGCCATGCATTTCTCTAATCAACTGTAAAAAATTGACGTTTTGTTATGTGACGTACAGTTTGTGACACTCATGAAAATTATTATATTTTCCTATTTGAACAATTATTTGACAGAAGTGACCATTAACAGTTAACTTCAAGAGCCGGGAATAGATAAAAATTGATTGAAAAGAAATATTTATTATTTGTTAAACTGACAGTTTGTCATCGGCCCCCTTTTTCTAATCAATGAGAGTGACAAGCAAGTTAATAGATTGTTTGATACTGCTAAAAAAATGACGTCATCAAGAAGATCTTATGGAGATTTGTATTATGTTTAGATATCCAGATGACGTCATATAAATTATTGGGCAATCTAAGCTCCTAAAGTTAATAGGTTGTCTGGTAATGGGTAACTTGATGACGTATCTGGGATGCCTTATGGAGATTTGCATCATGTTGAGACACTTCAGATGACGTCATCCAGTTATCCAAGCAATCTGCCACTCTCAAATAACCTTGCAGGCAACCTAATAGCGAAGTCCATTATTAAAACCAGTGTAGAAAAAATGTATTTTTATCTTTTTTTAATACAAGCTGGTAGAAAACGATATAAATACACTCAGTGCGCACTAAACCTTTCGATGGAATTCGCTATATAACTCTGTCAAACAATCTTGAATGACAAGAAACTTTCTAGAAAAAAATATACCATCAAGTGACACATGCACAATTATGACAGAAATAAGTTGGCAGTTGAATTCATGAGCCGGGAATAGATTTCCGATTCCGACTCAATGAAGTATTGTCTGTCAATGGTCACTTTCGTCAAATTGTACAACAAAGTATTTGTCGAATAATTTGTGCAGGTGTTAATCCATGAGCAACTTGATGGTATATTTTTTCAGAACATCTCTTGTCATTTTCATTAATTAGAAAAGGAGGGCCGATAACAGTCAATTCAACAAATAATAAATAAAGATTTTTTTTCACTCAATTTGTGTCTATGTCTGGTTCTTGAATTCAAGTGTCAACTGTCATTTCTGTCAAATAGTAGATAGAATAAATCATTGTACGTCAGCACTGGAAGATTGCAAATGGACAAAAAAAATTACGGTATAACGTCAGAAAGTGTCTATTTTTGACAGTTTATTGGGGCAATGAATGACTTATTTGATTTTGCCAGAAAGTTTATCTGTCTCCCTTTAATGTAATTGATTGAATAAGGATAGACGAGGATAAACAAGAAATTAACCCATTTAATTTGTCGTGCCCCTTGTATAATTTAGTGAAGCGAATTTTGGACAAATGGAAACACAAATTACAAACTTTTTGAAAACGCCGCCATTTTTCACTTTTAATTTTTCTCAATTCTACTACTTAGTTGACTAACTTCACTTGTATACTCTTGACATTTGACAGTTGTTGTATGTGTTAATCCATGGCCTACTTGATAAACTACATTTCTAGAAAATCTTTGGTAATTTTCATTGATAAAGATACAAGAATCTAAAGTATTACTTTTAAGAATTCAAACTTTAAGAGGGTGAAATTCAAATCTTGCGTTGTAAAAATGTAGAAATTCGGTACGAGGCTGTAACCACGTCAAAAAACGATACACGGCTTCTGTCATATTTTTGACAGAAAGATATTTCTACACTAACATCTGTCATCCTTTGATGTATGTCAATGTCAATGAGAAAAATACAAAAGTGAATCAACTTAAGTTAGATGTGTAAAGTTTTATTGAATAAAATCAATGCAAGTAGCAAGTAAACATCTTTTGAAAACTTTAAAAACTTTGAGGATTTCAACTCTTTGACTGCTCGGTTACACTTGACAGATAAACAATGCAGTAAACGTCATTTATTTTGAATGACGTAAAATGCGTTGCACAATCTGTCAAAGTTACCAACTAGTCAATCGCTTAAAAATCTTCTTTGTTCCAAACACTTTTCAACTTGAAAAGCTGTAGTTGTCAATTTTTACTATTACATGCGGTTGAAAGATGACACTGATGACATGTTTACATGATCTTTTCACTTGCAGAGAATTAACTGAACTTGACAATTGTGACATTTGAAAGATTCCGAATTGACAAAACCCAGATTCTCACGAGAAACGTTCCACTACGCGAATTATCGTCCGTTTTTCCTAGAGATGATTTCCCCGGGGGCTCGCGTCCCGTAACCAGACTCTCCGGGCATCACGTGCCGCGGCACGCGTGCCCCCGTCGAGGGTGGGCCACTTTACCGCACTACTCTGTGTGTGTAATTATGGGGCAATCGCCATTCGATCTTCGATGTAACCGTATTCACTCTCTACGAGGTTTTAATATGATAATGCCCCCGGTCGCACGGTTATTAGATTTGTTTTTCGAAGGCTGATGGGGGAGGGTCGTCAAACATTGTACTTAACTTTTTAGTTTTTTATGCGTGGTGGCGTGTGAATCCTCTTAAATGGGAGAATCAAATTTCATGTTGGTTTGATGACAAGTGACATTACATTTGTCAAAATCAAAAACCAAAACCGGGAATTCCACAAGAAGTATAAAGTGTAATTATTGTCCTCTTTTCCGGGGTTGGAATATCGACTAAACGAAGATTAATGTCGGACGAAATCGAATAGAGTGCGCCCAGGAAAGCCGAAAGTGCTTGCGGCTTTCCTGCCACATGTCGTCGTCGCGTGCCGCCGAAAACCCAAAAGTGACGTAACAAAAAGGGATGGGGCGCGCACTAAAGGCTTTAAAAGTTCATCATCTGCTCCGGCCCCCCGTACCATATGGGATCCTAGGAATTTTGTTGTTTTTATGGTTTCACATTAATATATATGACGTGTGCCTTACATTGAGTAGATTTTGTTATTACAACATGGCCTACTTAACACAACAAAAAAAAAAAAGAAATTCAAACTTATATCTCTATGGCCTACTAGTTAACGTCATTTGGTTGACAAAGATTGTTTATCTGTCAAACCTTGTGAACAATTTTTTCCTTCGTACAACAATTGTAAGCCCGGTTCGTCGAACAAAAACAAAATTCCCAGCTTCTATTGTATACCTTTCGAACATTTGTTCGTAATGATTCGAAAATCCCGGTCCAGTTGGCTTTCATCGCCATACAAAATCCCTTTTCCTTTCATATCAATTCTGCCGGAGCCGATGATTAGGGACAAAACGCGGCTTTTCTAATCAAACAAACCCATACGACTCGGCTCTGACTTTTCGCAACAATGCCCCCACCGACACTGATTATAAAGCCCTATAATATTCGGGATCCTCGATGCGTTCAGAGAAGGAATCGGGGATTTTTCTTTGTCAAGGGTGTAATGCTGATTCGGTAGGCGAAATCTTTTCTATATTACATAGCCTACTAGATTGTTGCATAGTTGCAAACGTCATAAATAAAAAAAAAAGAAGAGTTCAAACTTATTTTTTATGGCCTACCGTAATACCTAATACCTACTTGACGAGAAATGTTCAAATTATTGTTTATCAATGTTGCCAACTAAATTGTGGAAGTTGACATTACTTTTTGTAATTCAATTTTCCTTAGTTGAGACAGCCTTAGAGCAGGCTTTGTAAAAGTAGTTTTCAACTGGTAATATTGGCAACACAGTCGCTATGTAAAAAAAATTTGTCCACTTGAATATTGGATTTTGATTGAATTGAAAAGTACATTACATTACATTAAGGGCGGGTATTATAAAACTACTTTGAGAGTTAACTTAAAGTTAACTTCTGAAAATACATGTAATTGAAAAAGTTAACTTCAAGTTAACTGTCAAAGCAGTTTTATAATACCCGCCCTAAGTAAATTACATGGCCTACTAGATTGTTGCAAATGTCATACAGTAGAAAAAAAAAAAGAAGAATCCAAATAAGCAACGATAATTTTTGTATTTTTGTGTGCAAAGACCATACAATCAAAACTAGAAGAATTCAAACTCATTTCCATGGCCTATTAGTTTTGAAGTGTTGAAAAAGACCCAATATCCTAACCAGTGTTCAATCAATAAAAATGACAAGAGACTTTCTGAAAAAATATGCCATCAAGTTGGTCATGGATTGACATATTCACAATTATTCGATAAATACTTCATTATACAAATTGACAGAAGTGATCATTGACAGTTAACTTCAAAAACCGAGGATAAACAATATTTGATTGAATCCGGCCCTCCTTTTCTGATCAATGAAAGTGACAAGAGACTTTCTGGAAAAATTAAGAATTAACCGAACTCTATTGATGTACTATTAAAAATTGACAGCTTTTCAAGTTGGAAGAAGTTGGGGGTTTTCAAGCGATTGGTCAGTCGGTAATTTTAACATGAGCAACGTATTTTACGTCATTCAATATAAATGACGTTTACTCTATTGTCAAGTGTAATCGACTGGTCAAACGGTTGAAATCCACTTATTGCATATAAGAAGATTTCAAATTTAAATTGATACACTTTTGCATTTTTCCCATTGACATTGACATACATCAAGGGTTGACAGATATGACAGAAGCCGTGTATCGTTTTTTGACGTGTTTACAGCCTCGTACCGAATTTCTATATTTTTACAACACAAAATTTGAATTTCATCCTCTTAAAGTTTGGATTCTCAAAAGTAAGACTTTAGATTTTTATGTCTTTATCAATGAAAGTGACCAAAGATTTTCTAGAAAAGTAGTTTATCAAGTAGGCCATGGATTGACACATGCAACAACTGTCAAATGTCAAAGGTGTACAAGTGGCGACGATTTCAAAAAGTTTGAAATTTGGGCTTTCATTTGTACAAAATTCGCTTTACTTAATCATACAAGAGGCACGAGAAACTAAATGAGTTAATTTCTTGCTTATCCTCGTCTATCCTTATTGAAACAATTACATTAAAGAGAGACAGATAAAATTTCTGGCAAAATCAAATAGGCTATGCATTGCCCCAATCAACTATCAAAAATAGACACTTTCTGACGTTATACCGTAATTTTGCAATCCTCCAGTGATGACGTACAATGATTTATTCGGGCCGTGTTCGTTTTCATCGATTTGCTCCGAAATTTTGACAGGCACGTGATTTGTAGATTGAAACTGTCTGATCCAGTCACGTGCCTGTCAAAATTTCGGAGCAAATCGACGAAAAAGATGACAAAAACGAACACGAAGAAATGACAGTTGACACTTGAATTTAAGAATCAGAGATAGACAAAAATTGAGTGAAAAGAAATCTTTATTATTTGTTGAATTGACTGTCATCGGCCTTCCTTTTCTAATCAAAGAAAGTGACAAGAGAATTTCTGGAAAAATAAGTCATCAAGTTGGCCATGGATTGACACATGCACAATTATTCGACAAATACTTCGTTGTACAATTTGACGGAAGTGACCATTGACAGTTAACTTCAAGAATCAGGAATAGACAATACTATACTGAGTCGGAATTGGAAATCTATTCCCGGCTCTTGAATTCAACTGCCAACTCATTTCTGTCATAATTGTGCATGTGTCAATCCATAGCTAACTTGATGGTATATTTTTTTTCAAAAAGTTTCTTATCACTTAAGGTTGTTTGAAAGAGTTATAGCGAATTCTATTGGAAGAGTTAGTGCGCACTAAGTGTATTCATGTCTTTTTTTAACAGCTTGTATGAGAAAAAGATAAAAATACATTTTTTCTACACTGGTTTTAATAATGGAATTTGCTATTAGGTTGCCTGCAAGATTATTTGAGAGAGGCAGGTTGCTTGGATAACTGGATGACGTCATCTGAAGTGTCTCAACATGATGTAAATCTCCATAAGGCATCCCAAATACGTCATCAATTTACCCATTACCAGACAACCTATTAACTTTAGAAACCTAGGTTGCCCAATAACTTTTATGACGTCATCTAGATATCTAAACATAATACAAATTTCCATAAGATCTTCCTGATAACATCATCTGTTTAACATTACCAGACAACCTATTAACTTGCATATCATTGTCATTGATTAGAAAAAGAGGGCCAATGGCAGACTGTCAGTTCAACAAATAATAAATATTACTTTTCAATCAAATATTGTTTATTCCCGGCTCTTAAAGTTAACTGTCAATAATCACTTCTGTCAAATAATTGTTCAAATAGGAAAATAGAATAATTGACATGAGTGTCACAAACTGTACGTCACATTACAAAATGTCTGTTTTTTACAGTTGTTTAGAGAAATGCATGGCCTACTTGATTTTGCCAGAGAGTCTATCTGTCTTTTATTGGTGTATACGATTAAAAAAGGATAGACGAAGAAGAGCCAGGAATAGATAAAAACCCATTGGAAAGAAATGTTTATTATTTTTTGAATTAACAATCCGTCATCGGCCCTCCTTTTCTAATCAATGAGAGTGACAAGAGACTTTCTGGAAAATTATACTATTAAGTTGCCCATGGATTGATACATGCACAATTATTCGACAAATTCTCCGCTGTACAATTTGACAGGTAACTTCAAGAACCGGAAATAAACAATATTTGATTGAAAAAAAAAAATCTTCATTATTTGTTGATTTGACAGTCCGTCATCGGTTTTCCTTTTCCAATTAATGAAAGTGACAAGAAACTTTCTGAAAAAATATGTCATCAAGTTGGTTATGGATTGACACATGCACAATTATTAGACAAATACTACAAATGACAGTTGGCAGTTGAATTCAAGAGCCGGGAATAGATAAAAATTGATTGAAAAGCAGATATTTATTATCGGCCCTCCTTTTCTAATCAATGAAAATAACAAAAGACTTTCTGGAAAAATATACCATCAAAGGATAATAATGCACGTGGTGGAACGTTTCTCGTGAGAATTTGCATTTTGCATCAATGTCAAAATTGTCAAGTTAGGTTAATCCTCACATGTTCGTCTCTATAATTTTGGATGAAAGATCATATTATTATGAACATCTGTCATCAGTGTCAACTTTTAATCGAGGATTAACCAAACTGTACTAATTTACCAGCCGTTGAAAGATGTTCAAAAGGAAGAGAGTTTTCAAGCGATTGACCAGTCGGTAATTTTGACAAATGAGCAACGCATTTTACGTCATTCATCATACAAATGACGTTTGCTCCATTGTTTATCTGTCAAATCTAATCGACCGGTCAAACGGTTGAAATCCTTTTATATGTCCTTAAAGTTTTTAAAGGATGTTTAGTTGCATTAATTAACAAATTCACTTTTGCATTTTTCTCATTGACATTGACATACATCAATGAATGACAGATGTTAATGTAGCAATTAATTGTGTCAAAAATATGACAGAGGCCGTGTATCGTTTTTTCACATAATAAAGGATCTGAATTCGTCGTCTTAAATTTTAGATTTTGAAAGTTAAACTTTAGATTCTTAAAACTTCATATCAAATCAAGTGTTTTTATCGATGAAAGTGACAAAAGAATTTTTAGGAAAATATTTATTCAAGTTGACACATACAACTAACTGTCAAATGTCAAGGTTGTATAAGTGAAGTTTGTCAGTTAAGTAGTAAGTGTCGTGTTTGGACTTTTAATTAAATAAACAACTAGAATACTTAAATTTTCAAGTAAAATCTTTTATTCGATCTACCGTTTCAAGCTAGATTATCAGTTGAAGTATTTTCTAGAAGGTCCTTTTTGCCTCCCTTTCATCTGTCATCATGTCACTCATTTGATAGCGACATCTATTGTAATGATCTTAAACTAATATAATAAAAGCAAGTTCACACTATTCTAAAAATCTAAAGTAGAGTTCACAATAAACTCAAACAGTAAGATTGGAAATAATGAAAAGTGAAATGTTTTACTTCTTATTTTAACTACATATTTGAAACGTTTCGAGCTTTATTAAAGGCGATTCTAATGATAAAATTACTAAAATTGCATTGACAAAAAGGTTAATTTGTTGCTTATCATCCTCTCATCCTTTTTTAATCGATTACATAAGAAACAGATAGACTCTCTGGCAAAATCAAGTAAGCCATGCATTTCCCCCAATCAACTGTCAAAAATAGACGCTTTCTGATGTCATTTTTTGTCTATTTGCAATTCTCCAGCGGTGACGTACAATTTAATTGTGACACTCATGACAATTATTCTATTAAACAATTATTTGACAGAAATGACAGTTGGCAGTTGAATTCAAAAACCAAGGACAGACAAAAATTCATTGAAAAAAAATCTTTATTATTTGTTGAATTAACGGTCCTCCATCGGCCCTCCTTTTCTAATCAATGAGACTTTCTGGAAAAATATACCATCTAGTTGGCCATGCACATGCACAATTATTTGACAAATACTTTGTTGTACAATTTGACAGGTTAACTTTAAGAGCCGGGAATAGACAATTGATTGGAAATAAACCTTTATTATTTGTTGAATTGACACAAGGATGATACACACCTACAGGATTGCTTATCCGCTTCTTTTTGATAATCGCCACTATATTGGTGTGTCACCATTTCCGACGTCATAACTAAGTAGTCAGCTGTTTAAACAGCCTACGTCAAGGCGAGAAATAACATGGCCTACTAGATTGTTGCAAATGTCATACAGTTGAAGAAAAAAGAAGAATCCAAATAAGCAACGGTATTTTTTGTATTTTTGTGTGCAATGTCCATATAATCAAAAGCAGAAGAATTCAAACTAATTTTCATTGCCTGACCACTTGTTAATGACGTCGGGAATGGTGATACACCAATATGGCGGCGATTACCAAAAACGAGGCCGATAAGCAATCTTCAGTAATATATATTATCCTTGACGAACATCTACACCTACACTTATAGCGAATTTTATTTGTAAAATCAGTGCAAAAAAAAAGTATCCTTATGTTACACATGCTTTTAGAAAAAGATGCGGATACATTCAGTGCATATTGATTGACAAGTGCAAGGTACAATCAAATTTGACAAAAATGACATAATGATGCAATATTCAGGAGTACCAACTATATGGCAAATTTGCGGGAAATTCAAATTTACAAGTAAAACATTTTACAAACTCGATCATTACTACCCTGATTTTTGCACTTGCCTTCTCCCCGAGGGTGGATTTTCACTTTTGTACCAGCAGAGACAAGTGAATTGTGTGTATACGTTCCGGGGGCCGGCTTATTGTTTTCCGTTATGCCTTTCGGATTGATTAAAGAGGGAACGAGCGGGGGCCGAAAATAGAACCGCGCTCCACCGCTTTCCCTTTTCTTTCGTCAAAATTCGGTGTCAATTTTTCCGTCTTTCGAGGATAAAAATATTTTTACAATTGTAGGTGCGCCCCTATAGGAGCACACGCGATTCCTAAATCATCCCCCCATATTTAAAAAACCTGAAAATTCCCTAGGGGGAGTACGGCTCTATGTTGCCTGCTAATTTATTTCCCGATATTTCGATATACCTCCTTTGGGACTTCATTAGTCGTTGGAATTATCTACGGTTGACATGTACTGCGGCCTACTCTGATTAAAAAAAAAAATGTACACCAACTTATTTGTCGATTTTGACAAAATTGACAACTGACATTTCAAGAACGAATCATAGTTCATCTTGTGACGTCATGAGTTTGAACGTTGAACTACGTTCAATATGACGTCATGAGTCAAGAGTTTGTATTCATGAAATCATGGAATTCGGTTTATTATAACAAATGTCAACACTGTCAGTAGGCGTTTTCAAAAAGCTCTACTATACAATGATATTTACTCGGTACATAAAAGACCTATAATTATTTACTTGTCCATATTGAATAGTATTTAGTTAAAGTCGCGTGCCTGACTTGACACGCGTATGCTTCTCAAAAGGCCCTTTTATCCCTTATGTACCCGGAGTACTTATTGTCAATGTAACAGATTAGAATCGAAAAACTATGGAACGTGCTCGAAAATCTAGTGGGCAGATTTTAGCTTTCCTATTCAAAACGAAGAGGATTAAAATGAGGGGTAATACGTGTGTAGCGTGTTTGTTTGCTTTTAGTCTGATGGTGACTTTATTTTGAGACGTCAATTTGAGTTTTGAAGCAGACATTTATGTTAAAAAGTTTACTCTGACTGACAGTTGCTGTTTTGACATGTTTACGTCCAAAAAAACTCTTCTTTTTTACTTGAGTCATGAACATTAGACTGTCGTATTCAATGCAAAACAAGGATATTACCATTCCATGACGTAACTTCAATTAATAGCTAAATGTCAGATGGGAAATTTTAGCCGATAAAACAGAGCGCTAACTTTTAGTTTATGTTCGGACATAAAATTGACATTTTCTTTCCTACACCTACTATGAATATTCACTCGTCTCAATAATTTGACCAGCCCCCTTCTATTTTTCTAATTCCCGAATCGCTTTGTCCTTGTTCTGTGTGTGTGCGCCGGTGCTCCATCATGCCATAATTTTGTTTACCATTTGATAAACATATTTGCCGAGCAAAATCCTCTCGGGACGCTTCGACAGTAGTTTGCTGGACCGGATGGATTCGGCAAGTCAAAAGAGAATTGAAAATGTCATTTGTATGGTTCGAAATCTAAATGTCATTTGTCAAAAGTCAGTTTGAAGTTTGACAAATTTGATGTGTCTCACAAGCAAGTGCTGCCAACCCCATTGAAATTAATCAAATATCTAATTAATGTGCTTCTGTTTGCATTTTAAAGGAAAATTGTTAACTTCAGATATCAATCTTGTCAATTTCTTTGCAAATAAGTGATACCAACATAAATTGTCTGAATAGATTATTTCTACCTTCAAAAACAATCGTCAAAACTCTCTTCTAAAGGGTGCGGTACTGTTCCCCTCTGAAATTATTTCCTTCCTTATTCATCCAGCTGAAAAACACACACTTCCCATTCTAAACTCCGAACCAAATTGGATGATTACTTGAGCGTTCGCTTGGGCTGTGAACGATATAGGGGAGAGTTTTTTTCTTCGTAGGGCGCACCAGCCCGATGTTTATATTAATTTTAATTTTATTTGCTTTTCCTATTAATTGTGGAGAGATTTGTTTGCCGATCGGAATCTTTGATGGTTTCGTTTGTCAATATTGTTTTTTTCAAAAATATAGGGGGCGCACTAATTAGTACTAATAAGGTTTTTACTGTGGGATTACAAGCATCCCCACGTAAAGCCTTATCGAGAAGATTTCCCTTGCGAATGCTCGAAGCGATATTTGTTGTTTTGTCAATTTTTCAGTGGATTTTATTTCACTACCGGGGACTTTTGTGTAGAAAATATTGATCAAGGATACAATTTTATATGTAGATGAAAATAGTTTTTCCGTTAGAGGGAAAAATGATTCAATTTTTACAAAGAAGGACTTTGACACTTAACTGACTCCAGAGCAGAGATACACCAGAGTTATCGTTGCCAGAGTCTTATCTGAAAATAAATAAACGGGGCTTTAGGGAAATTTGGAAAAGAAGACGCTGGGAATCGAGAAAAATCGAGGCTTGGCACAACTGAAATTCAATAAATTTTATGTCATGTAAAATTTGAATATCTTTGTTTCAGTTGGCAGCACTGGAACACGATAACTTACATAGGTGTCTTAGTAGGCCATGTAAAAATTTAAATAACTTTGCGTTGTGGCGACACTGAAGCCAAATAAATCACGTATCGAATCTATAGAAATTGACTTTTGAGGACATTTTGGTAGATGTGACAACAGTGTGTACAAGTGAGAAAAGAGAGAGACAGTTAAACAATGTTGCCAACTTTAACTGGTGACATTTGTATTGCTAGATTCATATAAACGTCATAATGTATAATTTTTGCCATAAATTAACAATTAAGTTGACAACAGTAAAAGGGAATTCTTCATGGTGATTGTCTATAGGAAAACGTATCACCAATGTTGCCAATTGTAAATTTTACAAACTGGAATAGTGATATTTCCATTGTTATTTCTAGATCCTCAATAGTTTTCAGTCATAGTTATGGCAACACCGTTTTTTTCCGAGGGGTAAACCGCAAAGGAAATCTTGGTGTACTAATAAAAGGATGAAATGTGAAGCAATCAGAGGAAATTATTAAGAAATTAGAGGAAATCATGAAAAATCTCAAGGAAATCAGTTATTCTCTAGACCTAGCGCATGCGCAGTTTTCAAAAATCATTATAATTTGAGGTTATGTTATCAGGTGACTCTTGGGCAATCTTATTGGTCATTAGAAAAAATCAAGTGAAATCATCCATGATTCCCCCTGGGGAACCGCAATCTGGGTCCTTATTCTCGAAACAGGGAAGCAACGTTCTCATAAGAATGAAGGTTCTGTCTTCGTCGGTCATATTCAGATTTCCATAACACTGACAAAGACAGAACCTTCGTTTTCATGAAAACACTGTTCCCAGGTTTCAGAAATAAGGACGCTGGTGTACAAAAACTGACTTGCGGTTTACTCCTTGGTTTTTTCGAAAACTGATAAATCAGTTGGCAACACTGAACAACAGGAATTCCCCGTGATGGTGATCTACGAAAAAGCATCATTTAATAAAAATTACGTCATAAGCACAAGAATGAAAAAGATAAACAGACAATGTTACCAACTATAAGTTTTACACACGAGATTTATTCAGTGCTGTTGCTAGATCCTTAAAGTCGATAGTTTCTAGTTATAGCTGTGGCAACACTGCTTTTCCCAAGATTGATAACTGAATTGGCAACACTGAACAGGGATTCCCCATGATGATGGCCTGAAAAAATCTATAATTCAATAAAAATTACATGAGCACAAGAGCGACAAATATAAACAGACAATGTTGCCAACTGTAAGTTTCACAAACTAGATTAGTGATATTTTCAGTGCTTAATTTGTCTGGTGTAAATTTTAGCAACACTGTTTTTTCCAAAAATTCATAATTAAGTTGGCAACACTGGACGGGGATTCCCTATGTCGAAAGTGTATCACCTTATCAGAATAACATGCGCATAAGACTGTCAATTTTGGTAACATGATTTTTCTCCAAAATTGATCATTAAGTTGGTAATACTGAACGGGCCTTTGTCATAACGATAGATTTGAAAAATGCACTATTCACTAGAGCGACAAAAATAAACAGACAATGCTGCCAACTGTAAATTTTGCAAATTGGATTAGTGATATTTTCAGTGTTGTCGCTACATCCTTCAAGTCGATATTTTCTGATTATAGTTTTGGCAACATCGTTTTACAAAAAAAATTGATAATCGAGTTGGCAACACTGAACGGGGATTTTCTAAGATGATAGTTTGAGAAAATACATCATTCAAAAAAAAACTACATAAGCACAAAGAGCAACAAAGATATATAGACAATGTTGCCAACTGTAAGTTTTACAAACTGGACTAGTGATATTTTCAGTGCTCAATTCGTCTAGTGTAAATTTTGGCAACACTGTTTTTTTTTCAGAAATTCAAAATTAGGTTGGCAAAACTGAACGGGGATTCCCTAAGGCGATTACTTATAAAAAATGTATCACCGTAACAGAATAACATGCGCACAAGAGTGTCAATTTTGGTATCATGGTTTTTTCCAAAATTAATAATTCAGTTGGCAACACTGAACGGGATTTTCTCATGACAATAGACTTGAAAAATGCATTTTTTACAAGAGCGACAAAAATAAACAGACAATGCTGCCAACTGTAAATTTGACAACACCATTTAAAAAAAAAAAAAAAAGATACTTAATCGGGTTGGCATCACTGAACGAAGATTCTTTATGATGATGGCATGAGAGAATGCATCATTCAAAAAGAAACTACATAAGCATAAGAGCGACAAAAATAGACAGACAATGTTGCCAACTGTAAGTTTTACGAACTGGACTAGTGATATCTTCAATGCTTAATTTGTCTGGTGTAAATTTTGGTAACACTGTTTTTTCCAAAAATTCATAATTAAGTTGGCAAAATTGAACGGGGATTCCCTACGACGATTGCTTATAAAAAATGTATCACTTTATCAAAATAACATGCGCACAAGAGTGACAATTTTGGCAACATAGTTTTTTCAAAAATTGATAATTGAGTTGGCAACACTGAACGAAACTTTCTCATGAAAAATGCATTATTCACAAGAACGACAAAAATAAACAGACAATGCTGCCAATTGTAAATTTTATAAACTGAATCAGTGATATTTACAAATCCTAATAGGCCATGTCAAACATCTTTGAAACCGGAATTTTACATTTGGCAACATTGACATTAAATATATCACATGTGTTAGTAGGCCATGCAAAATTGCAGCTCAATTTTTTTTCATTTGATGACTTGAAGTTTGACATGTCAACTCTAAAAGTCTGTTCTCACAGAAATCATAAACCAAACAATTCGTCTTGAAACACTCAAGCATCTTGCATCTTTTTTTCTTTTGACGAGAAAAACAAGAATAAAAAACAATGCAGCAACTCCAAGGGTCTACTCAAACTTTACTAAAATTGGAGTGTCTTAAACCAACAATTTTGACACACTCGCTCGGAAGCGGTAAACGTCAAAAAGTTTTGACATATTTGGAACTTGAGGCTGTTTGATCAGTTTTTGAAGTGTACTGTATGTAGCTTTTCTTATGTGAAGTTATGAAATATTTTTTGTAGTTGTTGACAGCTATGACATTTTATACAGTGTTGCCAACAATATTCTGGTAATTCTTGGCGTAGAGATTTTCATGTTTTTTCTATTTCTATTCCAGAATCGAGACGTGGCAACGCTGAAATTCGATAAGTTCCATGTCCTAGTAGGCCGTGTAAAATTTAATTCATTGACACTGAAATGTTTGCAAGTACTGAAAATTTACAACTGGCAACACTGAAACTAACTTAGTAGGCCATGTATAATTTACATAATTATTTTTCAGCTGGCGATAATTTTTTGGTACCATAGTAGGTTAGTTCGGAAAATTACCGTTGAAACTTCTGACAGCTGTCACTTTTTTGACTTATTTAAAATTAATTTTCGTTCACTTAACTGTCAACCAACAGTATCAGATGTCATCTAAATCTGAAAAATGTACGCAAGTGAGTGAGTGCTATTTATTTTTATTTACAAATTTTGCAAGAATAAACTTGAAAACGGTTGGATGATTTTTTTATTGACAATTATGACAACTCATACACTGTTGCCAACAATATTCTCGTAAATTCCCCGCTAGGGTTTTCTTGGCATGAAGAAGAAATTTTCATTTTTCACATAGGTTTTCTCTATTCCAGGCTCTTGAATTTTCTTTACTCAGAGAAATTTGGAAGACAGAACAAAAGATATATTGTTTTCGAAAAAGTCGTATTTTAAAATCGAGGATGGCAACACTGAAATTCAATAAGTTCCATGTTTTAGTAGGCCATGTGAAATTCAAATAGCTTTCTTTCAATTAGCGACACTGAAGTCAAATATTTTTGTACCAATTATTTACAATTGGCAACACTGAAAATCAATAAGTTACAAATCCTAGTAGGCCATGTTAAACATCATTGAAACCGAAATTTTACAGTGGCAATATGTAAAATTGCAGGTTGATGACTGGAAGTTTGACAAGTCAACACAAAAAGTCTGTTTTCACCAGGGGCGTCCATGGGGGGGGGGGGGGGGGGCAAAAGGTGCACACAATTTGATCTCAACATGCATAATCTTCATAAAATATATGCACAATTTTCTTTCACAATCCAGCCAAAACAAAATTATTTTCCTTAAGCAAATTTTTGGCAACCTCGCCTTGTACGTTGGTTGTTGGTTGTGGTTACTCAACTACTCATACTACTACTACAGGATAACCTATCCTCATAAGGCCACTGTAGAACAAATCTGAAGCCTCCCACCACGCCAAATCACCAGTTGTGATGTAGGCAGCATGTCGTTTCTCGCTTTGACGTAGGCTGTTTGCACCACAGGTTATGATTCCGCCTCTTAACTACAACCGCTGGCGCAAACAGCTGACGTTGCTGATGACTTAGCTAATGGTGATACACCAATATGACACCGATTACCAAAAACGAAGCCGATAAGCAATCCTTAGTAGTGTGTATTATCCTTGGTGGTTACTGACATCTGTTATTTATTTTGAAAGCTAAGCTGAAAGTTTTTTTTCCCCGCTTAATTGGTTAAACGTTGAACCTATTTCGCGTTGAATTAATGACGTTATAACAAAACTGTTTGAAAATATTTTGAGACAAGATTTCGCATCGGTTCAAAAACAAACGCATGCGCAAAAGTTTAGGAAAGTAGACTGTGCAGGTGGTTATGGTATCATGAACATTCTTACATTTTTGAAAAATAAAAAATAAATCATTCGAAAATATCAGTAATTAATTATCATAAAAAAACAAACAAAAATTCTAGGTTACGTATGGTTAAATTCTTCTCGTTTGAAAACCTCATTTTTTCTTGAATGAAAGTAATGACGTCATTTTTAAACAGATTTTCAAAACATTTCGAATTGCTGGCGTCGGGAAAAGAGAGCCAAATGAGCCACATAATGGCGGGCTACTTCCATTATCATCACCGTTTCTGTTAAATCCAAGAAATGGCGCTATTAATGACGTCATTTACGTCATTTTTAGGCATGTGCACAATCTCGAACGAATATGCACACTTGAAAATTTTCTTGGAACAAGCCTGGCTATGCCAATAGATGGTCTTATTAAAAAAAAAAAAAAAAATAAGTCAAGTTTTTGCCCCCCCCCTGAAAAATTTTCTATGGACGCCCTTTGGTTTTCACAGAAATCACAAAACAGTCAGAGTGAATTTCATTGGTTGAAAATAAATAGTCAGTTCTGTGAGAACATACTTTTAAACCGTCAGTTCGTCTCGAAGCACTGAGCGCTCGGAGCATCTTTCATCTTTTTTCCTTTTTATGAGAAGAATAAGAATAGAAAACAATACAGCTCTACTCCGAGGGTCTACTCGAACTTTACGAAAATCGGACTGTCTTGAACCAAGAATTTTGACACAAAGGTCTTCAAAATCGTGAATTTTGGATGTTTAGACGCTTGCGCAACAATAGATCTGTTCCAATCGACCGGAACCACTCTGTATACGACTTTCGGATTCTACGCATAAATGTTACGTTTTTCACAAAATCCTGACAGTGAAATGCACGGTTTCCTGCTAGGTTGGAACAAAGCTTGTTGATTCGCTTCAAAATCTAAAATCAAACTTAATAGAAAAATCCAACTACCTGTCAAAATATAAATTCAATATGGCGGCAACGGTCAAACATATGTGTACTTGTTTTTTGTTTATACATTACGAAATTTATCATTGTCAAACAATAAAAAATTCCCTTGAAACTTCATATATTGCGCAGAGAACAGTTTCTGATATGAAGGTAATTGTAATTTCGTTGTTTGACCATGGTCGCCATATGAATTGGATTGCTGTATAAATGTCAAAAGTGACATAAGCAACCTTTTCGCTTTCTGGCGATTTTCCTTCGAGAAAACTTCTGTTTGTTACTGGATCTTGCTACAACTTGACATTTCAAATTACAGCATCCTGTAAAGTATGATCACCGGGTTTGGGGGCTTTAACAATGGGTCTTAAGTTTGTTTGCAACAAGTGTAAACAAATTACATAATTAAATCAAAAAAAAAAGGCCATCTGTCACAAACACCCTTTTAACAGAAATATTCGTGCACGCGTCGACCGTGACTGATTCGCGGTCGTTCTTCAATTATTGTTTTCCCGGCCGGAAATAGAGATTTGCCGGAAAGACATTGTTCCGGCCGGAAATGACGCTACGAGTGTCAACAGTTGGCACCCCTTTATTTTTTGACACGTGTCGACGATGACTTTCGGTGCGATTCTTGTAAAATTTTCCAATAATTATTAAACCAAAAACCAAACAAAACCTAATTAGCCGCCTCCCTTATATCAGTTTCAATTATCTCGGTAGGATCAGGGGCAGATGGTCCCTACAGGGGGCGCCCCTTTTTTTTTTCGGTAGGAAAAACATTCTTGGCGGGGGGCTCCTGTGCTTAAGGAAACCTAACAAAAAGTCAAAGTAATTAGATACATTTACTGTTATCTAAACAAAATAATTTCCAGTCGAATGATTAATTATTAAAGATCGACAACACTCGAAAGTATGTCATTGGTCCTCCAATAGTCATTACATTATGTATGTAGGGCTATCATCTATATTGTATGTATGTGTGTTGTTTTTTATCGTTATGGGGTATCTTAATGGATTGACTTTTTCCTAAAAGGGTTTGGACAGTTGGTAATACTTTATTGATTATGAAATTGTTAGTTGGCAACATTGCAAATTACAATATCCATGGCCTACTAGATTAACACAAGATATTTCTGTCACTTGTCACGACAAGGTGCGTTCTCAGATCGTACCCTAATTTTTTATTGAAAAATTCCCTTCTCAAAATGGTAAAAGTTCCCCCACGAAAACCAATAAAAAACCATCGACACCATTATATTGTTTGGCAACTGGCGACAAATTGAGTTAAGCGAGTGTAATATGCAAAAAGTAACAAAGTAGCCAAAAGGTTTCTGGCATCGGCCCCGGAGGATCGTCAACAGATGGTGCGTTTTTCTGTTCCATTTGAACATTAGCACCCCTCTCGACTCCCGAAAAGTCATCGTTTATCCGGGACTTTGTCACTGATAGGGGTAGAGTTTTAGCACACTTAAATCATAAGCAACCTATAAATTTTTTCTATTTACAATAAGACAAGTTGTAACTTTACCTGGATTCTTAAACTGTATTGTCTGTTCTATAATGACATTTGACGTTTATAACTGCATAATTCAATAATTATCATCGATAAATCCTTGGAGAGACGATCGAAACCTGAAATCCCGCTAATCCCTGTAGCCGTTTAGCCAGCCAGAATGTCCCTGTTATGAGCTCGGGATAGAGGGTGTTTAGGGCACAAGTGTATGTTTCCTTATTCATGAACGTTTGTCGGTGTCAGGTCGCTCTTAACCCCCTTGCATAATTAGGGGGCCCTCTTTCACAATGGAGCACCCTCTTAAGAGTTTTTATCACTTTTTAATTGATTGCCTATATTGGGTATTTAATTTTCAAAGCCGCCTATGAATAATTTTCGAGAAGAAAAGGTTCGGCTTGTTAAGTCAACTAGGAGAAAACGGATTGTAATTTAAGTTTTATAAAAACTATCCTTGAATACACCGAAAGTTTTCAATTGGCAACCCTGTAGCTTGATACTTATGTGACGTACCATGTGACACAACGCTGATCTGCTACTTCAGATTGATGGTTGAAAATGACACGACGCTGTTCAGCGTTTGTATCTATCATAAAATTTAATGTGACTCCAATCGTCACTGTGTCACACATTTAAAATTTATTTACATTTCCAGTCCCCCCCCACTTTAATTTATCCTCCCTCCACAAATAGAAACAGAACGCCATCTAGTATTTTACAAAAATGTCGACTGTCCTTCAACGTGTTAAATCATCCCTGTCAGTTGTCAAAACTGAAAGTTTTCAGCTGACAACACTGTATCTTAATAAACATGTGATTTATCCTAGTAGGCCATGTAATTTTTTGTTTTTTCACTAATTCTTGCTTTCTAACCTGTCATCAGCTTGGATGACATATCAGTTTTGAACAAAGTTAGTAGATACATGTACGTCATAGTAGGCCATGTAAAATTAGTTACTCTAGAGTAGACCAAATGTATCATTTGCATTAAAATCATCTTAATACGTAAAATCTGTCGCAAAACCATCAATGCAAATAAATTCCGGTCGCCGAGTAACGGGGGCCGATTTAATTCGATAAGTACTTTACACACACACACACCAGCTCGGAGGGATATTTATTTAAATGGAGCGCGACGATATAAATACGAACGATAAAAGGAAAAAGCTTACGAGAGTGAATTAAGCCCTGCAACCCCATAAATGTGTGTGCACGGGGCACAACTGGCGTCTGACTAGAGAGTTTTCGGACAAACTATCATACTATTAGGAAACTATGATTGAAAATAATGTCTGATTGTCACTTATCATACGTCACTTGATTGAATGACAGGTTTGTTTTGACATTACAGAGTTTTTGGACAAACTATCTGACATTCCAGGTCTGACGTTTCATAAATATACCTTATGTGATTACAATCAGTTTGTTCAAATTGAAGGAATATCTGTAAACTATTGACGTTTCCAAGTGGTAGACTACTTAGATACAATGCGCATTGAATGTATTTTCATCTCTCTCTATTAGTGTGTTAAAGAAACAGATGGAAATGCATTTCTACTGCCCAAATCTACAAACCTAAAACGTTATATGATTGGTTATTTGACATTTTTCATACGTTTACATTGTCACTTCAATTCTAAATCAAATGACAGTTTTGTTTTGATACTAGACACAAAAAAATGAAAATTTGAAGTTTCAGCATCAAGGTTAAATGCAATGGAAATATGAGAACTAATATGTCTATCATCACTCTTCTTTGTATTTCGACTGTCTATTTCTATATGGTTTTATGTCTCACTTTCGATGTCAGACGAAAAAACTCAATAATTTTCAATGACACTGAAAAATTTAATTTTTCATTAGGTCGTAGATCAAGGTTGTTTAATAATTTTAATGACGTCATTTGGGGTGTCTCTAAACTAATGCAAATTTCCATTAGGTCTTTCTGATGACGTCATCTGTTTACCATTTCCAAACAACTTATTAACTTTAGGAACCTTTGACAAAGTTATAAATTATTGTCTAGTGTTATAAATAAAAATTGTTCATCACAAATTTATTTCTAATAAATCTTTTCTATAGTTGATAAAACAGAAAGTTTCCAGATTGCAACACTGTATTCCGGTACCAATGTGACATATCTTATGACGTATTTTAGTAGACCTTGTAAAATTAGATAATTTGCAAAACAGGAAATTTTCAGATGGCAACACGGTACCAATGTGACATATAACTTATCTTAGTAGGCCTTGTAAAATTAAATAATTTGCAAAACAAGTAGTTTTCAGATAGCAACACTGTATCCCGAAACCAATGTGACATATGACGTGTCTGAGTAGGCCTTGTAAAATGTTTTTTCTTGGGAAATTCTTGTCTTCCAACTTTTCTCCATCCTAGAAGACAAATTTGAAAAAACAATTGACCAAACCAAAATGGTATATTGTGAAATTAGATTCTGTCAATGTTATAACTGTCACAATTTTATGTCAAAACTAAAAATGTATTTTCAATGTTGCCAACTTTCGATTTTTATTGATAAATTATCATAGTAGGTCAATTCATTGTGATGTAAGAGTGCACCTGCAATGTATTGTGTAAATTGACCCAATATTTTCTGTCATAATGTCATAACTGTCACAATTTTGTGTCAAACCTAAATTTTAATTGTTGTCAACCTTCTTTTCATTGATAAATTACCATAGTAGGCCATGTAATGGTTGATGTAAGAATGATTTTGGAAAAAGTGATGATGAATGCTATTCTGTATTAGAAAATTTCAATCCAAACAAAGTAACTTTGTATTTTTAATATTATTGACGCTTTTAATGAACGCACCTGTAATATATTGTGTTTATTGTTCCAATTAGTTTCTTTCAATGTCATAACTATCACAATCAAGTGTCAAAACTTAATTTGCATTGTCAAATTTGTATTTCTGTAACCCATAATACCAAAATATTCCGGTAGGTAAATCTTTTATCAAGTATTTCTGCAATCAACTATCAAAAAATGAGCGCTTCTTAAAATTCACTAGATATACCGTTGTAAGTGGAAATATTTGGTGTCATTTTCTAGTGTCTATCTTTAACTCAATATTAGAAGAGTATAAATACAATCCTCTACCAAGTTGACTCTTCATTTACAAATGTCAAAAAAATGGGCGCTTCCTAACATTCACCAGATTAAACCGTTATACGAAGAAAATAAACATTTTACCAAGTAGGTCAATGAACCAATAATAAGCAGTTATTTATTTATAATTTAATAGAAATGACAGTTCAAATGACGGGAATAAATAAAAAAAATTATTAAAAAAAAATTTTTTACACTCAAATTTGTATTTCTGTAACCTAAAATACTTAAATATTCCGGTAAATTTTTTATCAAGTAGGCCATGTATTTCAGCAATCCAATATTATAAAATGGGCGCTTCTTAAAATTCACTAGATATACCGTTGTAAGTCAAAATATTTGTATCATTTTCTATTGTCCATTCTTAACTCAATATTAAAAGAGGATAAATACAATCCTCTACTAAGTTGAACTGTCATTTATAAATGTCAAAAAAAAATGGGTGCTTCCTAACATTCACCAAATCTAACCGTTATACGAAAAAAATTAACATTTTACCAAGTAGTAGACCATGTAATGGTTGATGTAAAAGTGATTTTAGAAAAAGTGACGATGAATTTTTTGCATTAGAAAACTTCAATCCAAACAAGTTAAATGTATACTTTTGACATCATTGACGCTTTTGATGAACGCACCTGTAATGTATTAAGTAAATTGTCACAATTAGTTTCTGTCAAGTCATTACTGTCAAAATTTAGTGTCAAAACTGAATTTTAATTGTTACCAACTTTTTTTCCATTGACAAATCACTATAGTAGGCCATGTAATGGCGAAAATCCCTTACTCACATCATTTTAATTAACATTTTCAAAATATATCTTTCATCATTCGACACCTTTATTTCCACTATACACTGAAAAAGTCTTGAGTGCGATTTGTTACACCCATTAATAAAGGAATAGCGCAGCTTCGCTGATACCTGTCAGAATGTAAAAATAAAATACAACTTTTTTCACCTGTCAAATAATTTGACAGCTATCATTTTGACTATGTTACCCCCGAAAAAAGTAACAAGGAAATATCATAAAAATTCGAGATAAAGTGCGTTCGATTCCTGACAGTCGACTTAGTCGATATCAAGTTTAACATTTGACATCTGTATGAAAACAATTTTTTTGGAAATTTTTTAAAAGTTCTCCGTCAGCTTATGCAGTGGATATGTAAAAAAAAAAAAATCAAAAACTTTTGCAACTGTCAAAAATTTTGACAGCTTTCATTTTGACTATGTTACCTTCGAAAAATGAGATGTCAGAAAAATTCAAGATAAAGTGCGTTCGATTCCTGACAGTCGACTTCGTCGATATCAAGTTTAACATTTGACATCTGTCAGAAACTTTTTTTTTTAAATCTTTGAAATTTTTCAAAATTTCGTTTTTTGAAATTCCTCGACCAGTTTATACGGTAGATATGTAAACAAATTTTTTCACCTTCAAAAAAATTTGACAGCTGTCATTTTGACCATGTTACCCCCTGAAAAAAGTAATAAGGAGAAGTCAGAAAAATTCGAGTTAAAGTACGTTCGATTTTTGACAGCATAAGAATGATTTTTGAAAAAGTGACGATGAATGCTATTTTGTACTAGAAAATTTTAATCCAAACAAGGTAACTGTATACTTTTAACATTTTTGATGAACGCACCTGCAATGTATTGTGTAAATTAATTGTCCCAATTAGTTTCTGTCAATGTCATTACTGTTACAATTTACTGTCAACATTTTTTAATGTTGCCAAGCTTCTTTTTAGTGATAAATTATCATAATAGGTCATGTAATTGTGTAACAGTGATTATGACATATAGAATGACTTGATAACAATTAGGAAACTGTTAAAATGAAAGCGGTTAACTTTGACAGACCAATTGACATTTAATTCATTGCTCATCTGTTGTCAACTATAGCCGCTGCTTGAAGTTACTGTTTACGTCACTTGTGCCTTCTCTCCAATCAAGTCTATAGACAATGACACTTTTGACACTAGACTTATAATAACTCAATACAAATAGAAAATTATAGCCTACTATATGAATAATAAACACATTTCTCCCCGGTTTATATTGCTGACAAAATGGCCCGACGATAGAGTCAAACGAGGGGCGGGGGTGGAAATATCGGGGATGCGGCGCGGGGGCGGCGAGAGAGCGGCGGCGGCGGCGGCTCGGCAGTTTTCCCCCCGATTGAAGGAGGGCGAAGAGGGGATTCGGTTGTATAGGCCGCACCCGTGATTACGACCCGAAGAAGAGAGGGGTGCGTTTCTCGATGGGGATGCATCGAATTTTATTTTATATACCTACTGGGTGTTTAGATTGCATATATGTATTTCTCCTTATGATTCGATTGCATGTTTGTCTTACAATATTGCAATTATCGATAATTTTGTTTTTTAAATGCAAAGTTAATTGCATAAAATTACATGTAATTTGTATATATTTTTTTTTTCAGTCGCCGGATAAAAAAACAACGGTTTTATTCTTTTTTTTTTTCTGCACGCCTTCTATAGAATTTACTATGCGTATAAAATGTTAAATCGTCGAAAACAACAATCGATTTTATATAGAATTAATCACGCTAAAAGGTTTCTTAGAATCGATACCCCAATATATATAGTTTTCTTATTATCAGTGTTACCAACCCTTTTTTGAATTATTTTACCCCCTAAATGAGAAAACGAAGAAGCATCATCGTAAAACCAAAAGATAATAATCGGTTGCGCGTGTTTTGAAGCGATCAGATAGTCGACTTCAGGTAAATGACCATCGACAGTGTGTTTTTTTCGTGGGCGGATGATTCACGACATAATAGATATAGGGCAGATGGTCACGTAATATTTGGATCCTTTGCAGCTGTCAAAATTGTCAATTTTGCAATTTTGCTATAAAAACTCTCATTTGATGTTTGCCAACTTATGACATCATTTGACACAATTAGTTGGTTAACATTGACATTACATGTTTATGTAAAATTAGATAATTGAATCTCTTCTAGTTGTCATAGCAAAACTTTTTTAGCTGACAACACTGTATCTAAATAGTTGTGACGTATTCTAACCTTCTCACTTTTCGACCTCTTCTCACTCACTAACCTTCTTTGCATTGTCAAAACAATAAATTCTTAGATGGCAACACTGTATCCCGATACCAGTGTGACATATGACGTATCTCAGTAGGCCTTGTAAAGATAATAACCAAACGAAATTAGTACATCTTAGTAGGTCTTGTACAATTAAATAATTTGCAAAACAGGTTTTCATGTGGCAACACTATATCCCGAATTCAGTGTTGCCAGGCGTAACATAATTATGTATTTGTACTATAATTTTGCAGAAAAATACATAGTAAAATCGCGAATGCAATAATACATAATTTACCATAACTTTGACCTCTTTGTATTTTTCTTAACTTTATAATACTCCTTCTTTTATTTTCTCATGTTTTTGCTGTTTAGAGGTTTGACAGTTATGCGTGACGTCATAAATCCGGTTGCGTGGATGGTTGATCGGTTGTGTCGAGCCGCAGTGGGCATTGAAATTTTTTTCTATCTCACTCTCACTCACGTCAGCGGACAGCACGTCACAATAAAAAAACTGTCAGTACTGTCACTGTCACAGTTCTAATAAAGTTTATCCAAAAATTAATGTGTAACATAATTTTTTTTCAAATAACATAATTTTGACTTTTATGTACCATAATTTCAAAATCAAAATCTGGCAACACTAATCCCGATACTAATGTGACATGAGTGAAGTATCTTACTATATAAGTATTACTTAGAGTTTTTTTTTGCAGCTGCCAAAACTGTCAAACTCGCAATTTTGCTATAAAAATTCTCATTTGTCGTTCGCTAACTTATGACGTCATTTGACATAATTAGTTGGTTAATTTTCACATTACATCTTTATGTAAAATTGGATAATTGAATCTCTTCCAGTTGTCATAGCATAACTTTTTCAGCTGACAACACTGTATCTTAATAGCTGTGACGTATTCTAACCTTCTCACTTTTCGGTGGTACATACATCTTTTTGTGTCATTTGTGTCATAGCTTTCCCATGGCCACCTACGAAAATTAAAGTTTGACATTTTCAAGGCCACCTACGTTGACTTTTAACATCTAATTTAAATAGGATGCTTGTTGTCATAATTTTTCATAGCCACCTACAATGAAAAACTTTTTTTTTGTTTAAGTTTAGCATTTCCAAGGCCACCTACATTATTTAGACAATTTTTTTCAAATTGTCAAAACAGAAAGTTTTCAAATGGCAACACTGTAGTGTAGTATATTAGTAAGCTATATAAAATGTAATCTTTGTTTGATTTATGTTAATTTGACAGTGACAACATTTGATGGAAAAAATCAATGTGTTTTCTTTATAACAGTCATTGCAGGTTTGGTCATACTATTTCTTTTAAAATAAATTTGTCATGATATAAGATAAGAAATACATTATTCGCCACCAACGTGACGTCATTCCAAAAAGGTAATTTAGATAAATTTCTTTGCATTGTCAAAACAGGAAGTTCTCAGACACTGTATACCAATGTGACATATGACGTATCTCTCTGTAGGCCTTGTAAAATTAGATAAATGGCAAAACAAGTTTTCAGATGGCAACACTGTATCCCGATATTAATGTGACATGAGTGAAGTATCTTACTATAAACATGGCTTAAAGTTATCTTCGATTTTAACAGTCAAGTTAACTTTAGTTTTAAAAAAATTCCATTTCTAAAGTCATTTAACCAGTTGGTTATATTGACAGATGAACAATGCATTTAACGTCATTCAATACCGATTGGTTGACAAATGACGTTTGTGTCAACTATGACCGACCGGTTAATCGCCTTTAATCGATGTAAAATAAAGAGAATAAGAAGACAAAAAGAAAAAAGTAATTTAGAATTTTTGGCTTGAAGACAATAAGCCTTCAACAATATTCACCATCATCGTCGGTTAAAAGTTCCTTAAAAATACCGTGGATAACTGTCAAAAACCACGATTTCCTACAAAGTTAATTTTAATCGATACCCCATCCACCTGATAACAAGCTCCAACATTTTGCAGTTAACTATGACATGTGACGTCATTCTAAAAGTTAACTTTAAGATTTTTGTGAAAACAATTTTATAATACCTTGCAAAATGTTTTTAATTTTTCCAGTAATTCTTATGTCTTCCAACCTGGAAGACCATTTTAAGTGAATAACTAAACGAAATAGGTATATTTTAGTATAGGCCTTGTAAAATGAGAAAATTGGACGTTTTCAAATGGCAACACTGTATGCCGATACCAATGTGACGTATAGGCCAGATACTCGACTTCAGGTAAATGACCATCGGCGGTGTTTTGTTTTTTCGTGGGCGGATGTTTGGATTTTGAAAAACAGACATTTTTTTTTTGCAGCTGATGTCAAAACTGTCAAATTTGCATTTTGTCTTTTGTAATTATTTTTTATTTGTCAACTAATGATTTGTCATTTGCTATAACTTATGACGTCATTTGACATTAGGTCAGTACATAGTTAACAGGCCACGACATCCAACTAGGAAAAAAAGATGGTTTGTTGTTATTACTTTGAAATAATTAGTTGGTTAACTTTGATATGCCATCTCTATGTAAAATTGAATAATTCTTCTTGCTGTCAAAGCATAACGTTTTTGGGTGGCAACACTGTATCTCAATAGTTGTTACGTAGGCTAGTAGGCCTAGTAAAATGAAACTACTATTCTTCCTTCTCTTATAACTTTTTTCCAGTCTGAAAGACAAACCGCATGAAATTGGTTCATCTTAGTAGGCCTTGTGAAATTAAATGAATCTCTTTTCATTGGTTTTGGAAAAACGGGAAGTTTCAGATGGCAACACTGTATTTCAATATCAACGTGACGTATCTTAGTAGGCTTTGAGATTGACTTTTTTTCAATAATTCTTGCCTGCTGACTTTCCTTCAATTGGAGAGACAAATCAATTAGGCAATCTATTCCAATATGGCCGTTTAGGTCAAATTGTGGTGACGTTCATAAAAAAAAATAATTTTTGTTCAATTGTTGTAGATGCCAAACATGACAATATGACAATGCCAATGTCAAACCTAAATGTCCAGAATGTGACAAAATAATAATTTTTCACACTTTGTCTGACCTGAACTTCTTTATTGAATTTCGTTTGACAAGTTATGAGATTGCCTAATAGTCAAAAGAAATTGGTACATCTTAGTAGGCCGAAATCCCTTTTTCATTAGTATTGGTAACACTGTATTTCCATATCAACTTGACGTATCTTAGTAGGCCATGTAGATTCAAAGATGATACACACTACTACTACAGGATAGCCTATCCTTATAAGGCTTGTGTGAAATAAATTCCCTTCCCTCTCATGCCAAATCACTAGTTGTGACGTAGCAGCATGTTATTTCTCGATTTGATGTAAGCTGTTTAAACAGCTGATGACTTAGTTATGACGTCAGAAATAGTGACACACTAATATGGCGGCGATTACCAAAAACGAAGCCGATAAGCAATGCTGTAGGTCTGTATCATTTCCGACGTCATAAGTAAGTCAGCAGCTGGTCATAACTGGTGATTTGGAGTAGGGTGGATTTGTACCACACAGGCCTTATGAGGATAGGTTATCCTGTAGTAGTAGTATGTAGTATGTATCATCCTTGCTCTTCTTTGGCATTGGCAAAATAGGAAGTTTCAGATGGCAACACTGTATTTCGATATCAATGTGACGTATCTGAGTAGGTTATGTAAAATGATTTAATTTTTGACAGTAATTCTTGTCTTTTTACTTCCTCCAGCCTGAAAGACAATTTTAAACCAAAAGAAGTTGGTACATCTTGGTAGGCTTTGTAAAATTAGATAATTTATTTTTCAGTAGGTGAAACTGAATGCTGGCAACACTGTATTTTAATTAGACAATTCAAGATGGCGACGTGGGCATAACAAACTCGAAGATCGTGAAGGTGCCTTCAAATTCAATTCCAATTGACGTGTCAGGTGTGTTATTCTCACAGCGGCCACAGCGCCATATTGAATTGAAAAAAGTAGAGAACGGCAAACGAAACGTCCTATACCTTATTAAACTCAAGGTTCCTAAAATTAATTTTGGTAAGGGGTAACTAGATGACGTCATCTTTGTTGCCTTATGGAGATTTGCATCATGTTTGGGCACCTCAGATGACGTTATACGTCTTTCAAACAATCTTGTATTTGACGTATCTCAGTAGGCCATGTAAAAAACTAACCCAAACTCTGGCAACTATATTATCTCAACTTTCTCTCTCGCGTTCAAAAATGCACCAAAATTTCTCTCCGGATTAGCTTCCGGGTTTGACGTTAATAATTCAAGAAAAGTCGAGAAAAGATTTCCACCACGTCTCTCGAGTTTTCTTCTCCCTCGCTCGGACAACGGAAAAGATTCTTCGGTTTTTCGGATATCCTAATAATGTATACGATTATATATAGTAGGGGGGGAAAAGTAACTTTTCCTTGTTTGCTTTCCGTACCGGAATCGGACTTTTTTAATGGGAAAAGTTCCATTCCTATAACTTGCGATAATTTATTTCTATTGTATTATTAAACGAACCGCGAAGCGCGTAATTATTGTATAATGGTTTATGTAATTCTTTTTTTTATTTATAGTCAGTTGGAATTGAATGGGAAATCGGAATCTATGTGGTATTTTTTTTAGGATTTTGTGTAGGTATGTACTCTGGAAGAAAAAAGAAGAATTGAAGTTTTACCGGAAACTGTCATTATTATCGACAATACAGGGAGCTACAATTTAACAGTTGGAGTTTTCTCGCTAGTAGGACAATCAATATTGTCTATTACTTTCTATTACATTTCAATTGTGTATTTTCTTTTTGTTTTATTTTTACGTTGGTTTCAGATTTTTGTTCTGGTTAACAAAACTTTGGAAGTTTTCAAACATTTAAACAGTCAGCAATTTTGACAATTAATTGTTTGACAAATGACGTCACCTGAAACACTTTTACTAGGGGTTGACACCTTTGAATATAAAACTACAGGAAGGAGCATAACTTCGAATCTGCGCGACCAAAATATGTGGAGGTTGCATATGGCCGACTAGTATTTCCGGTTTGGCAGTAGCGTATATTTATTTAAAAATGATTGTCAATATTATGACTCACTCTTTTCTCACTAATTCCAGTACTTATCATCACTTAAAACCGCTAAAATCCATTAAACATCCACTTAAATGAGGACACAGGGAACCACCAAAACAAATGATGAGTCCAAACTTGGAGGCTCAAAATGGCGGCTTCCGTCGCTTTTTTGTTTGCAGTGACAGATAGACAACGCTCCTTCCTGTAGTTTTATATTCAAAGGTTGACACCTTTTAAATGGAAAACTTATATTCCTTTGGACATTGTCATACAGTAGGCGACTAAATGTTGTCTATCACTTTCTATTACATTTCGATTATATATTTCTATTTCGCTTTACCGCTACCTGCGCCTCAAACAGCAAGAAAACTTTATTTCTGTTTTGGTTGACAAAACCTTGGGAGTTTTTAAACATTTGAACAGTAGGCAACCTTGTACGTCATTAAAGACTGATGATTTGGTTGACAAATGACATTTAATTAATTGTTTATTTGTTGACACCTGTCAAATGTGAAACATCCATAATATTTAAAACCTTATATTCCCTTTGGACATTGTCAATATAGTCCACGATTGACCCAAAGAGCCTCACAACCCCCCCTCCTAGAAAAAGGGTCGACCCTTTGGGTTTGCCTCGCACCAATCACGACACCTCACTCTAAACCGAAGGGCTGTAATCCGCTTCGATTTGGTCGGATGGGCGGAGGCTTCGGGCTACAAAGGGTCGATACTCGAGGACCTTGCGCCCTAAAGGGCCGCAAGGATTAAGCGAAATTTTAGTCGTTCGCCCGTCCTTGGATCGAGAGTGCGTGATCGACGATGATTTGTAAAGATCGCGAGTCGAGAGACATCGAAATGTTTCGTGTGCCGCCGATTTGTTTGGACGGAATGCCCGAGATTATTTTGTGTGAGTGTGAATTTGAATCTAATAGTGACAACACTGTAACTTAGTAGGCCATGGAAAATGAGAATTAATCCTGTCTCTGTCTAGCCAACCTACGGAGCAAAAAAATAACATATTTGTCAAGAGGTTCATTACTATTGGTCAAGTTTCAGCCCCCTCTACACTATAAAGTGATGTTTTGTGCACTTGGCCAAACATAAAACTGGTTACCGGCAATCAAAATTGTTTAGTGTGAGTCAGGCTTAACAACAAAAAGTCTCTTCTGAAAAACTTGGGTCAGAAAGTTTTTGTAATGTCAAAGGTGAACAAAAGTAAATGCAACATGTTTTTATGTTAAGTTTGATTTACAGCGATTTCCATTTGTAGAATCAGTGCAAAAAAAATGTATCGTTTTCCTTATATTTTACATGCTTCTAGAAAAAAATGCGGATGATACACTCAGTGCGCACTTTTTGTCAAATGGAAATCGCCATTAAAGATAACACTGACTTGACTTTTTTTGTCATTTTTGAAGTGATAAAAAAGGTCGATTTACACAATACAATACAATAGAAAAATGCGTACCAGTTTTATGATTGTGTACTTTGTTGTGCAGTGTAAACCGAACTGACCATCTCCGCCATGTTTGCTCCGTAGGTTCGTAGGATAAAGTGATTTATTTTTTAGTAATTCAGAATTTCTAACTTTTCGCTAGCTTAGAAAACAAACCTAGAAAGACTATTTCAAACGAAATTGGTAGTAAGATATGAAAAATGGACTAAATGTTTTTCAGTTGGCAAAACTGAAAATTTTCGGCTCAATACCTGAATGACAGATCTAAGTAGGCCGTGTAAAGTTAATGTAGTTAGTTTAAATGTATTCAAGAATACGAGTTTAATTGTTAACAATCCAGAGTTGGGATCACGACAAGTAGAATTCTACTTTCATGACGTCACCTGCGTACAGTGCAGGCAATGATGACGGTTGCTAAGCAATTTGACGTCATAGAAATAGAATTCTAGTAAAATTCTATTTGTAATCCCAGTCTTGAGACGAGACTATTGTCATTACCAATGGCGGCTCGGGGAGGCTAAGTCTTCCCCAAAATATTGAAAATTCAATTTCAGTTTTTTATTCCTGATTCCTAATTAAAATAATAATTTACCGGCCCGAAGGGCCGGAGTTATACGCGAGCCCGAAGGGCCGGAGTTATATACGAGCCCGAAGGGCCGGAGTTATACGCGAGCCCGAAGGGCCGGAGATATACGCGAGCCCTAAGGGCTACAGTTAAGCGTCATTCACATCCACTTAACTTAATTTAACGCACGGAAAATTATAATTAACGTACGAAATTGAGAAGGTGTCTGTTTACAATGACGTTAATTTTCTTATGTGATGCATGCGTACTTATAACCTCAACTGTCAAGTCAAATTATAAGCCCAGAACTAGAAATTAACGTACGGATTTCTTTATGTTGAAGTTGGCCCAACTTTTCCGTGTGTCACGTTAATTTTTTAAACTTTTTAATGGATGTAAATAACTAGGTATAGCACATGATCTTCAACTTTTCTTTATTGTAAATTTTCCGTACGGAAAAATCAGTTAAGTTGATGTAAATGACACTTCATTTTAATCACGGAACCCAGTCTATAATTCTATTGGTCAGCGAATAATTTGCCCCAATCAAAAATCGGGAATATTCAAAATGTGATTTTTACTTAAAAAAGTTAGCCTTTTTGGCAAGGTGGCACATTTCCGTTTGTGTAGATGTATGTACAGGGTGGGCATTTTATTAGGGGCCTATGTCTTTTCTCAGAAACTACAGGGTGGTTTTAAGCAATGTTGTCAATTATTTGAGTTTTATTTATACAGGGTCTCCCAAAAGTGCTGCATCGATGTACAGAGTGATTCATTAAGAATGGCACTCGGCCATATCTCAAAAACTATTCATCGTAGTCATGTCGGAAAAAAATTATCCCATAAATATGGCCAAGAGAAAATGCTGGAAATATATTTCAGCTCTCTAAAATGTCCGTAAGGGGGCGTAACCCAACTGTCAAAGTACAAAAATGGTTTTATTTTTTAAATTTCAAATGGAAACGTATCTCAAAAATGCTAGCAATAGATTTTTGATGAAATTTCACACAATTTTGATTCATGACTTTTTACCATAACTTATCGGATAAGACAGTTATGAGCTGTCAAATATTGCAACTTAAGAACACGAATAACTTCAAAACTACTCAACGAATTGGGTCAATCTTAGGTTCGTTGGAAAGACAAGAGTCTGTTCTTTAATTTTATTGTAAAAAATTCCAACTTCAGTTTGTTGGACTGACTCTATGGGTGGATATTTGAAAACAATTTTCTAATTTTTCTTGAAATTTTCAAATGGAACGGTATATTTAAGATATGTTCAATCGATTTTTGAGGATGTTTTACACAGTTTTTCTTTATTATACCTTCCTACAAACGAATTCCAGAGAGTGTTAAATTTAATTTTATCAAAAATAATCAATATTTATGAAAAAGCCCTCGTAAATAATGACTTTGCTTTTCTGACAGTTGATTGTCATCATTGATGAATGTCAAATAATGGAAAAAGTGCGTTAGGAAATTAAATTAGTAACTATAGTATGCAATGATCATGTAATGATAGCCATTAATACACGAGCATGTTGTAGGATACGAAACTTGAAGAAGAAATACATATTTATTTTGAGAATAGTAAACTACTCAAGTGGTGGTGCCATCTATTAATAATTTTGGAAATTAAAATCTAGACGTCATTTCCGCATAAATTCGGCACCCGCGTACTGTGGATTTATTCATTTTTCATTCTGCTCTTTCTGTAAATACTAACAAAGATAATCCAAAACCAGTCTATTATTTTTTTTATAAGCATTGTCCATTTTCAAAATAATTAGATTTTAGTGGCTGCGATTGCTGCATTTCCATTGCATTTATGCAGAACCTCAAGGATGTCCTGTGCTTCTCTATTTGGGAAATGCACTTTGACTTTAGAAAATAGCGTTTGAAGTTTCAAAAATGTGTCAGCCTGACATACTTAACTGGTATCTGCTCAATTTACGGGGGCTTTTTCATAAATACTGATTATTTTTAATAAAATTAATTTTAACACTCTCTGGAATTCGTTTATAAGAAGGTATAATAAAGAAACACTATGTAAAACATCCTCAAAAATCAATTTAACATATCTTAAATATACCGTTCCATTTGAAAATTTTAAGAAAAATTGGAAACATTCAGGCTCGCGTATAACTCCGGCCCTTCGGGCTCGCGTATAACTCCGGCCCTTCGGGCTCGCGTATAACTCCGGCCCTTCGGGCTCGCGTATAACTCCGGCCCTTCGGGCTCGCGTATAACTCCGGCCCTTCGGGCTCGCGTATAACTCCGGCCCTTCGGGCTCGCGTATAACTCCGGCCCTTCGGGCTCGCGTATAACTCCGGCCCTTCGGGCTCGCGTATAACTCCGGCCCTTCGGGCTCGCGTATAACTCCGGCCCTTCAGGCTTGCGTATAACTCCGGCCCTTCGGGCTCGCGTATAACTCCGGCCCTTCGGGCCGGTAAATTATTATTTTGATTAGGAATCAGGAATAAAAAACTGAGATTGAATTTTCAATTTTTTGAGTGAGACTTAGCCTCCCCTGCCTCCTCTGACGAGCTGCCCTCCTTAAAACGTAGCAACCCTAGTCTAAAAATTTAGTAACCCTAAAGGTACAGTTTGTTAGGATAGTACGCGACGCACAACTGACAACGTACACGTCGTCATTGGTTCAGGGATGACGTACACCCGTTTTCTGATGCTGACGCTGACGTCAGAAAACGGGTGTACGTCATACCTGAACCAATGACGACATTTATATTGTCAGTTGTGCGTCACGTACTATCCTAACAAACCGTATCTTTATTCTTTACGCAATTTAACGTTTCAAAGTAGACCCTGTAGTTTTTAACAGTTAATTCAAAATGGCTGGGTTGTTTCCAAAACCTACTTGATTTGATAAATTTTTTGCTTATAGTTATCTGTATTACCGACATCGATTAAAATCTGGACTGGGATCACGACAAGTAGAATTCTACTTTTATGACGTCAGGTTGCCTAGCAACAGTGATCATCGCCACGATAAATAGGTCGCGGGTGACGTCATGAAAATAGAATTCTACTTGTCATGATCCCAGCCCAGGATTTCTTCAAGGTTCACTCAGTTTTTGATAAGTAGTAATCTTATTGCTTGACATAAATGATATTTGACATTTTGCCAAACAGTATTGCCGATGTTTATATAATTACTGTTATGGAAAATTTGAAATTTGCAAGGTTTTTTTTTTGTATAAATTCGAGCCTCAATAATTGACACAATATTTGTTATAAATTGTAGTTGGCCACACTGTTTAACAAGGGACAAAGTAGTCTTTGCAAAATTTTAAAATTTAAATATGGCGCCCTGTAATACCGACATTGCAATACATACATGTTTCCAAAGCCTACTTGGCTGGACATTACCGTCATTGACTTGTTCAGTCAAGACAATTGACATTTCGATTACAGCCTCTCTACCAAATAATTGGTAACCCTGTCTAAAATCAAATTTTGTTTTTTTTTTTTTCAGCTACAATTCCAAAGTGCGGCGGCTGTCACGAACTAATCCTAGACCGGTTCATCCTCAAAGTGGCCGAGCGCACGTGGCACGCCAAGTGCCTGCAGTGCACCGACTGTCGCGTGCAACTCACCGACAAGTGCTTCGCCCGCAACGGCCAACTCTTTTGCAAAGAGGACTTTTTTAAGTAAGTATCAAATCGTATGCGTCAAAATCGTTTCGTCCTTGTCTTATTCGCACGAAATTGTATATTGTTTATGTTTTTATGCTGTGGGTGCAGGCGGTTCGGCACGAAGTGCGCCGGATGCGAGCTCGGCATACCGCCGACTCAGGTGGTGCGCAGGGCGCAGGACAACGTCTACCATTTGCAATGTTTCGCGTGCGTGATGTGCGCAAGACAGCTTAACACCGGAGACGAGTTTTATTTGATGGAGGACCGGAAGTTGGTGTGTAAACCCGATTACGAAACTGCCAAATCGAAAGGTAAGAATTTTTGACAGCAATTTTTTGTCTTCATTGTAAGTGTGTTGAAAAGAGATGCATTCAGTTGCACTTGACATCTGTTAAAATATCAACTAAAGGGAGGGTTTTCATAATCATGAAAAGACAAAGAGATTAGGAGTCAATTGAAACACATCTTAGAGTAACTTATTTATTCATTTTCTTTAAGTGTGTCACATTTTCTCTCCCAATCAGTCAGAGACAGATAGATATATGTTTCTCAAAGTCGTTTTTCCTCTTCTTTTTTTTTCCAAAAATACATCAAAGTAGGCAAAACTTTGACACGAGTCATTCATCATTGATGGTAGTACTTTATTTGCGAGACAAAATTATGAAATATTGTAACTTTGACTATTGATTTCTATAAAAATACAACAGACAGAGATAATAAAATGGACGATTATTACATAAATTGTTTTTTTTTTCTAATTAAACTTATATATTTTTCAATAAAAAAAAACATTCCCAGTGGTACATACACACAAGTGGCATTATTAATATCTGCTAATTCAATCTCATTATAACACATTGTTATTATTATTTTTTGCCTTTCTCTTTTTTTTTTTCAACAATAATTACGATTTTAAATTGTCGCTGGTATTTTAATGGGTTTTCCCAGAAGCGACCGCGCTCCGGAGATATAATTAGTCAACACCATACACGTTTTCACGATATATTCAAATAAATTTTAATAAATCAAAAATAAATAGAAAGCTTCATTGTATATAGACAATAAGTATGCAATTGAAATTAGCATATAACGCGCGAGCAACACGCATTTGAGCGGGAATCGCATTATCCTAGGTCACCTTGGCCTTACAATTACATATTTTGCAAATTCTTGTTTTCGATATTCTAGATTCTATAGCGATTTCGATTTGATATTATTCTTGTGCGTATTTTTTTTGACAGTTGACGTTCACTGCATTGTTTATCTGTCAATTGTCAAGTTATCAAATCGAAATCGCCATGTAGAAAGTTAGAGAAAATTTATTAAAAAGTTTTTCCTGCCTTTTTTTATTTGAAGTACCTCAGTCCTTGTCTTTCACATGCTGACAGAAAAAGATGCAAATTGTATTCGAGTCAAAACTTATTACCAGTTCCAAAAAGCATACGTCTTAGTAGGCCATTTAAAATTATTATTTTTGAATTGGTGAACCTGAAAGTTTTCAGTTGGCAACGCTGTTGGTACCTATGTCAAAAATTTATGTATAACAATGACGTATCTTATGGCCGTTTGTCATTTATCCAATAGAAATGTCACTTCATGGAATATTTATCGTTAAGGCTTCCTCAAAATGGTTGGTGCAAACCGCCATTAGTAGGCCATGTAAAATGACATTTAATTGGTATTATTGTTTCAAAACATTTTAGCTGGCAACACTGCTTCTAAACAAACTATGTAATATAAGTAGGCCATGTAAAATTATACAAAGTGTATATTTTAAGTGATACCACTATTACTGTATCCGAATCGGTTAGAGCTACAAGGTCGGTTAAATTAGAAAAAAGTTGCCTTTTTTGATGTCTATTCAAGAATTGTTTACAGTGTTGCCAAATTCCTTTTAGTTTATGAAATACAGGGTAATTTCTGAAGAAATATTTCGAAAACTATTGATTTTCGCTCTACAACATGGCATTTTCAGTAGTTACATACATCTTAGTGAGTCATGTAAAATTGAATAAATTTCTTTTAATTGGTAAACTTGAAAGTTTTCAGTTAGCAACACTGTATTTCAAATGACATACTTGCCATTTTCATACAAGGAAATATCACTTCAACCAAGGTTAGGTTACCTAAAAACTTTTATGACGTCATCTAGAGTGCCTAAATTATCCTAAACATAATGCAAATTTCCATTTGGCACCATAGATGACGTTATCTGTTTCCCAAACTTATTACCAACAGCAGAAAAAGAAAGAGATAATTCGGATTTGACAGTAACCTTGGTTTTCGCGTTTTGACTTTCCTTCAGCTTAAAAAAGAATCAAATCAATTGGTAATTACATACATCTTAGTAGGCCATGTGACATTAAATAATTTTCTTTAGTCGGTAAACTTGAAAGTGTTGGCAACACTGTATCTCAAATGACATACCTATCTTATGGCCGTTTGTACGACGCACCATTTTTTGCCCCCTTCACACTGCACTGAATTTTGATTTAAGACAAATAATAAAAAATAATTAATTAATGTAAACTAGGCCTTAATTGTGTTGCTACAATATTTATTTTTAAATGTAAATAGTACCATCAAAGCCCCCTTCACACTGCACTGAATTTTGATTCAAGACAAATAAAAAAAAAAATATATTAATGTAAACTGGGCCTTAATTGTGTTGCTACAATATTTATTTTTTAATGTAAATAGCAAAATTAAAGCCCCCTTCACACTGCACTGAATTTTGATTAAAGACAAATAAAAAAAATAATTAATAAATGTAAACTGGCCCTTAATTGTGTTGCTACAATATTTATTTTTAAATGTAAATAGCAACATTAAGGCCCCCTTCACACTGCACTGAATTTTAATTTAAGAAAAAAAAAAAATAATTAATTTATGTGGACTGGCCCTTAATTGTGTTGTTACAATATTTATTTTTTAATTAAAATAGCAACATTAAGGCCCCCTTCACACTGCACTGAATTTTGATTTAAGACAAATAAAAAATAATAATTAATTAATGTAAACTGACCCTTAATTGTTTTGCTACAATATTTATTTTTTAATATAAATAGTAACATCAAAGCCCTCTTCACACTGCACTGAATTTTGATTTAAGACAAATAAAAAAATTAATTAATTAATGTAAACTAGCCCTTAATTGTGTTGCTACAATATTTATTTTCAAATGTAAATAGCAACATCATGGCCCCCTTCACCCTGTACTGAATTTTGATTTAAAACAAAAAAAAATTAAATAAAATTAATGTAAACTAGCCTTTAATTATGTTGCTACAATATTTATTTCTGAATAAAAACAACAACATCAAGGCCCCTTTCACACTGCACCAAATTTTGTTTTAAGACAAATAAAAAAAAAAATTAATTAATGTAAACTAGCCCTTAATTGTGTTGCTACAATATTTATTTTTGAATGTAAATAGCAACATCAAGGCCCCCTTCACACTACACTAAATTTTGATTTAAGACAAAAAAAAATAATAATTAATTAATGTGAACTGGCCCTTAATTGTGTTGCTACAATATTTATTTTTAAATGTAAATAGCAACATCAAGGCCCCCTTCACACTGCACTGAATTTTAATTTAAGGAAAAAAAAATAATTTAATTAATGTAAACTAGCCCTTAATTGTGTTGCTACAATATTTATTTTTTAATGTAAATAGTACCATCAAAGCCCCCTTCACACTGCACTAAATTTTGATTTAAGACAAATAAAAAAAAAAAATTAATTAATGTAAACTGGCCCTTAATTGTTTTGGTACAATATTTATTTTTTAATGTAAATAGCAACATCAAGGCCCCCTTCACACTGCACTAAATTTTGATTTAAGACATAAAAAAAAAATTAATTAATGTGAACTGGCCCTTAATTGTGTTGTTACAATATTTATTTTTTAATGAAAATAGCAACATTAAGGCCCCCTTCACACTGCACTGAATTTTGGTTTAAGACACATAATAAAAAATAATTAATTAATGTAAACTGGCCCTCAATTAATTCATTTCGAGCAATAGAAAATTCCCTCAAAAATCCATAGATTAAACACAGAGAATAGTTTTATGATAACACGGTTGTCTGAAGGTAAACGATATTTTTTGTGCCAATTGTTGACCATAACCGCCATCTTGAGTTTTGATATTTCTATACATAAATACACATCGCAGATGCTTGACCGTTACCGCCATATTGAATTGATGTTTTGACAGGTCATCGGATTGCCCTATTGCGTTTTTTTACGAAAAAGAACGTTTATTGGGGTGCAAGGTGCAAACAATTGAATTTTTAAGGAAAATCTAATTTTCCTCCAAGTAAAGTAGAAATTATTTGTTAGCTAACTTCACGTTGCAAAAACATCAAAGCAAGCCTTGGGCGGCCATTTTAAAATTGTGTTTATTGGCCGTCTTTAGTTTTTCTGGAATATTTTTCGATTTTCAATAGATTTCAGTGCGGAAATGTTTCTTGTGATACGAGGAATTGGATTTTCCATAATCGGCACGTTAATGTTCAGATAAAATGCCATTTTTCATAGGAAATATTTCCATGGTAAGTGGAAACTGTCATATTAGCTACAATGGCGACAATTGCCGTTCTATTTTTGAAATCCTATATGTTCATATTGAAAATTGGCAAGAATATGGCGGCGGGGGTCTGGCTCACTTCTATATTCACTAATTAAATATTCAAAATTAGCAAAAATATGGCGACGGAACCTCTATTGTCATTACTGTAAAGATGTAATATCAGCTAACTTCACCGAAATAAACATCAAAGTAGGCCTTGGACGGCCATTTTAAAATTGTGTTTTTCAACAAAAATGGCCGTAGTAGTATTTTTCTCAAATATTTCCCGATTTTGGATATGTACATTTTTCCATTTCAATTTTTATTTAGTTCATCCTACAATCGTGCTTTCTCTTTCTCACCCATTCAAATCGAGTTGGCTTTTTTAGTGGTGGCAATAGGTTTAGGTTTCTTGTGAGTTGTGAGTGTGCCGAAAATATTTTCCAATCCGGCTCTGTTGACACAGTGTAAACAGTTCGACAACCAAAAAAGTAAATCTGTAAATATTTAGTAGAATTTCTTTGAAGTATTTCGATAATCTTGTTTCTGGCACTGATTCACAGTCCATTACGCAGCCTCTCTGTCACGTTTGGACGACATGCTCCATAAAACAAAACGCACTCCATACACTATAGATCTGAAGTCTGGTTACCATCAAATCAGTGTTCTACCCTACCGGCTGATAGGGACAAAACGGCTTTTATCACTTTTTTTGGCTTATTTCGTTATAAAGTGATGCCATTTGGATTGCGAGATGCGCCTTCAACTTTTTAGAGGCTCTAAAACAGCACTTACAAGATTTACAGAGAACATTTGGCCGCTAAAAATAATTTAAACTTCACCTTAACAGGAGTAAATGCACCTTTGCTTGTGATCAAGTGCATTATTTGGGTCATGTGATTACACCCCAACGCATTATTCCTAGTCCTAGTAAAACTGTCAAAATGCCGCCATATTGAATTTAAGAAAGTACCTTCTCATGCCGCCATCTTGAAAACAAATGCAACTTTTGATATGTCATTGAAAAGAGAATTTCAAGTTCTATCCAGCTGTGTAGAAAAATATATAAGGTTCCATAAAAAATTCTTGACTTGGGTCCATTTCCGGAGTAACCGCAAGAGATATTCAATTGTTTTTTTCACGAAAAATGTGCTTTAAGACAACTGAATAACGCCTTGTGTATAGATCGATTTTGTTTCCAGTGGGATACCCTGTATAGTAAAATAGAAAATTTCCAGTTGACAACGGCAACACTGTATGCTACTACCAATAATGATACCTCAAAGTGTATTAGGTCTGTCAACAACGTCATTCTTATGTATGTCAATGTTTCAAGGTCAAATTTTTGACACTTCAATCTATTTATAGCTGCCGAATGTTTGGACGGCGACCAACCTAATAAACGACCACGCACAACTATCACCGCCAAACAACTGGAAACCCTGAAGACGGCGTACAACAACAGTCCGAAACCTGCGCGGCACGTCAGAGAGCAGCTGAGCCAGGACACCGGCCTGGACATGCGAGTGGTGCAGGTGTGGTTCCAGAACCGAAGAGCGAAAGAGAAACGACTCAAAAAGGACGCGGGTCGTACCAGGTGGAGCCAGTACTTTAGGTCGATGAAAGGTGGATCGTCACCAAGACACGACAAACTATTAGACAAAGACGACATGAAGGTCGATTTGGATAGTTTTAGTCATCATGGTAAGGAGTTTTAGTTGATTTAAGATTATAGTAAAAAAAAGTGTATGTCATCTGTCAAAGAGCACGCAACTATAAGATGGTGGTACATATTGCAAATTTGACATAATGTCATTGTCATATTATTTCAGATCTCAGCGATGACAGTTACGGTACAGTCGTAAATATGTCAATGGACCAAGACGGGTCGTCACCTCATAGTGGCATTGGTCGACCAATGTTCCTGCACGGAGCAGCTTCACCCTCTTACCTACCCGGGCACACTCCTCCTCACGGGCACGAGCACATGGGCTATCCGGATCAGTTGGCGGTGTATTCTAGTTTAGGTAAAATATTTTGACAAAAATGACGTAATAAATTAATTGTTTTTGATTCAGGTCAAGGTCCCCCACCGGGTATGATGCACGGTTTGCCGCCAGGGGGCCACGATTCTGATATCAGTAATGACAGTAGCGCCCGAGGTTATCCCGATTTTCCTCCCAGTCCCGACTCGTGGCTGGGGGAGCCGTCCAGCGCACATTACTGACCCCCCAACAAACTATTCTGTGTTAAAATTGGATTTTTTTTTGGGATCATTGACATTACACGACATTGGTTGATGAGAATAAGTGTAAGAGAGATGAAGCTAATGTCGTATAATGTCGTTTTAGGAGATTTTTCCCTCATAATTTTATTTGTTTCCTTTTTCTAGTCAAAATCTGTGATTTGGCAATTATTATAATTTGCTTTATTTTTCTCAAGTAGTTATTATGCAAGGATGATACACACCTACAGGATTGCTTATCGGCTTCGTTTTTCGTAATCGGCGCCATATTGGTGTGTCACCATTGCCGACGTCATTAACTAAGTCGTCAGCTGTTCAAACAACCTACGTCAAGGCGAGAAACGCCATGCTGCTTACGTCACAACTGGTGATTTGGCGGAAGGAATAGGGGATTTGTTACACACAGGCCTTACGGTAATTTCAAGCTTAGAAAACTCAGATCAAAATACCGAACGCACAATAGATTCAAACCTCGTGGTGTTGCCATTTTGAATGGGTTTTTGCTAATTATGGCATTTAAAACTGGAAATTTTTACTGGAAAATAAAGAAAACTCAAAGCCTCGAATTTTAAATCAGTTTTCCCGCTCGAAAACGGTCTAGAAAAGCGGAAAATCTAAAGAAAAAGCCTACTTGATAAAACTTCAGTTTTCATTACTTACCCTCTTGGGAAACTGGAAGTTTTTGGCCGACAATGAAGGAAATTCGAAACTTCATATTTTAAACCAGTTTTCCCGGCTGAAAACAACCTAAAAAAATCGGAAAATTCCAGGAAAAACTGAATAAAATGTAAGCAAGTCAATTTAAAATGGCCAACTGTCAAAAGAAAAAGTGACAAATGACATTTCATTACAAGGGCTACTCGATTGAAAACGACGTTGCCACATCTTAAATACGAAAAAAATATATTTTAAATGGGATTTTGCTAATTATAACATTTGAAACTGGAAATTTTTGCTAAAAAATGAAGAAAACTCAAAGCCTCGTACTTTAAATCAGTTTTCTCGCCCGAAAACGGCCTGGAAAAGCGGAAAATCCAAAAAAAAAAAACAGCCAAAATAACATTCCAAAACCTACTTGAAAAAACTTAATTTTTCGTTACTTACCCGCTTGGAAAACTGGAAGTTTTTGGCAGAAAATGAAGGAAATTCAAAACTTCGTATTTTAAACTAGTTTTCCCGACTGAAAACGGCCTGAAAAGCGGAAAATTCGAGAAAAACTGGATAAAATGTAAACATTTCAATTAAAAACAGCCGACTGTCAAAAGAAAAAGGCGACGTTGCCACATCTCAAATAGGAAAAAAATTGATTTTAAATGGTTTTTTGTTTTAAATTTAATTAAATATTGAATAATCTATTGATAATGATTATAAGATGATAAGTTCCCAAAATAATGCAATGGAAACTTATTTTTAACAAAATTTCATGAAAATGACACTCCAAGGCTTGTTTGATGGTGAGTAAGACAAAGAGGGAGATAAAGTAGGACATAATTTAAGTCTAAAAATGGAAGTTTTTGATAAAAAAAAAATGAAGCAAACTTAAAGCTTTGCCCTTAAAATCTCCTGGAAAAGCGGAAAATCCAAAGAAAAATCAACATTTCAAAGCCTACTTGATAAAACTGTCAAAACTGACAAAAACTACATTATTACAAGGCCTACTGACCTCGCGTTCGGTATTTTGCTCAAAGAGCAGAGCACGCTGAAGCGGAGCCGTAATTACGTCACCAGTGTGTATCATCCTTGGCTATTATGTACAAAAGCTGTAAATAATTGTGTACAAATGTGTCTCTGAACTGAATGTCAATAATTATTACCGCACACATCTACAATACGCATAATCACCAAATGTCAGGTTAAAATGATTCGCACAAAGTGTGCGTTGTAAATTTACTCACTAATGCAATTGAGTAGGTTTACATTGCCTGGGTGAGGCATTTGTAATGTACAAAAACTGTATCTATAGTCGTTTTAATTCATCTATACAATGTAAACCAAATTTTCGTGACGAAACTCATGACGTCATATTGTATTGAACCTAGTTTGCTGAAAGCATGGACGCAACTTCTAGCCAATGATCAAACTCATGACGTCACAACATTCGTCGCAAAAATTCGGTCATAGTCGTTCTAGTCAAAAAAAAACAAAATGCAGGTATTTTAAAAAAATTTGTAAAAAAACCATAACAATGATGTCTTTTTATTTGTTTATTTATTGTTTATTGAAAATAAAGTTTTATTTATTGACGTCATAGTTCTGTAGTTGCCACGCCCCAATACTGTTGCATCCGATCGAGATCGGTCGAGTCGACGAGACCGCGCTCGTGCATCACCGCGAAATCGTACTCCAAATTGTACGGCATCAGTCGCTGCAAACTGCCAAAGTAGGCGGCGTTCGGGCCGCCAATCAGATGCTGTTTCCGGTCCGATGTTAACCGGGACGGGCCGGGATTAAACGAACGTGAGCTGCCGAACTGTTTGGACAGGAACGGAGCACCTGGATAATTTTTGAGGATGTTTCTTTTTTTTGTATATTGAAATTATTACTAACCGTTATTGTTGCCGTCAGAGGACGCTAGGTGCGGACTACTTCTGCTCAAACTAGAAGGCGTTTTCACTCTGAAGTGGTTCTTTGAGCCTCTATTTAGAGTATTGAGTTCCTGCAAATAGAAACATGTCATAATTTTTTTTTTTTTGTGAGAATTAATTGACCTGTCAAAAGAAATTCAATATGGTGGTTCAGGTCAAACACCATGTTGTTTATATTTAGGACAGCAAGGCAAACGCTTTTCTTATGAACTTCGTCACAATATTTGACCTCAACGGCCATATTGAATCATGTGGTTTGGATTCAAGGATAATACACATTACTACTACAGGATGACCTATCTTTATAAGGCCTGTGTGGAACAAATCCCTTCCTATCCCTTAAGCCAAATCAACAGTTGTGACGTAGACAGCATGTTATGTCTCGCCTTGACGTTGGTTGTTTGAACAGCTGACGACTAAGCTATGACGTCGACACACTAATATAGCAGCGATTACTAAACACGAGGCCGATAAGCAATCCTTGTATGTGTGTATCATCCTTGGTAGTTGGCAACACTGTTTAACAAACAACAAAGTAGGCTTTAGGAAATTTCAAAATTTGAATTTAGCACCTTGTAATACCTACATCGTAACACATACATGTTTCCAAAGCCTACTTGGTTTGACATAAACTCATAGGGTGAGAGTTATTGCAATCATAAGACCGTAGGTCGAGGGTTTTTTTAATTACGAGCCCGCAGGGCCGGGGTCTTGTCTGGTAATACGCACGAATATTTATAAAACTCCGGTATTACTTCGGCTCTCCGGGCTTGTTATTAAAATAATCCCGGCTCTTCGAGCTCGTTATTGAAATAACCCCATCCCGCCAGTCTCGAAATTTGAAAAAAAACATATGGCAACACTGCTTATGACACAACAAACGTCAAAAAATTGACGTTTAGTAGACCTTGTTTTCCTTCACAGTCGATATAAAATGGCGTTTTTTTTGTTGCCCTATGCGCCTAAGATTAATTTAAAAACACTCTCGCCCTTCGGGCTCGTAATTTAAAAAAACGCCATTTCGACCCAATGATGAGACACAACAGGATGTCCTATGTGGAACAAATCCCCCTCACGCCAAATCACCAGTTGTGACGTAGGCAGTATGTTATTTCTCGCCTTGATGTAGGCAGACGACTCAGTTATGACGTCGGAAATGGTGACACACCTTATTACCAAAAACGAGACTGATAAGCAATCCTGTAGCTGTGTATCATCCTTGGTCTGAATTGTCTAACAACGTACCTTGTCAAACAAAAGCTGGGTATTTTGTTCCAGCATGTACTCCCAGCACTTGAATTGCTCTTCCGATAGGGCCGAGTCCGAGTCTGGGTCTTTGTTGGCCTTGTCTTCCTCTCGGCGTTGTTTCAAGGCTTTGGCCACTCCCCTATAACTGCGACGTTCTGGACTAATTTTGACCTATTTGTCAATTGTCATATTAAAAATAAATGTCAACTGTGAACAATTACCTCAACGGTTTCAAACAGTGACGGAGTGACGCTGCGAAACAAGCGATTTTCCGGTTGTTTGGCCGATAATTGACTCATGAACAATTTCGAGGAAGAATTGCAGTCGCTACAAGCTTGCTCACTTTGACCACTCGGCGAAGATCTAGAAAATTGGAAACACTTGACAACATTGCAACAGTGTATTGCATTACAATGTTGCCACGTCTAGTTGAATTACCTGTCGTCTCCGATCGCCATTGGCGGAGGTACGGCGATTTTTTCGTGGGCGTCGTAGCAACAACAACAGCCTGGTTGGCACACGGAATTCGTGCTTTCGCTTTGGTATTTGTTCTTACGTATGGTCTGACGTAGTTCGCGCATGAGCAAATCGACGTCTGAGCCGAGGAGATTGAATTTGACGACGATTATGCTCAAATTTTCTTCGGCACCTGAAAATATCAGCAATGTAGTAGATTTTATCTACGACTGAAACAGCATAGACTCATTCACTTTAATAGAACTGTCTTTTTCTATTTAATATGTTAGACAAAGGTTGAAATATGATTTGATTACTTTCCCACTTCCTTAAACTCAACAGATGGCGTTAATGTTTAGCACTTTCTACCGTGACTCAATAAACTTTTACAAACGAAAATTTTGCAAAAACATGGCTGCCATCTATTTGGTAGACACAGGCGGCGGCCATGTTGTTGCAAAATGTTCGTCTATTGTTACCACTGTTTGTAAAGATTTATCGAGTCACTATAGCGCTTTGTATAGTGACCCGATAAACCTTTACAAACAGTGGCGACAATAAACGAAAATTTTAAAACAACATGGCTGCCATTCATTTGCTTTGCACAGGCGGCGGCCATGTGGTTGCAAAATGTCCGTTTATTATCACCACTGTTTGTAAAGGTTTATTGGGTCACTGTAGCACTTTGACGGCCTACTAGCATATTCAACAATGTTGCCAAACTTGAGAAACCATCGACAAAGTGCGTTCATTACATCAAAAAATCAGATTTACCATAACTTTGTGCCAAATCTTGCAATCGCTTAGCAGCCAAAATGACGTTCCGTTGCAAACTGACTTCCTTGATAGCGTTTTCCGGCGTCATCACGTCCCAAAGATTCTTATTTGCCAGCACCATGTACTCGTCCCGCTCGTCCAAATAAATATCGGTCACTTCCGGATCGGGCACCAATTGCATTGTAGGATTTATTTTGCGCCCTCTACCAGGCAACAAGCGCACTGGACCGTCGCATTTGCCAATCACCAATTTCATATCGCCTATACTGGCTATTTTCATCAGGTATTTTTTATTTGGCTCGGCAAAACCGTTGATGAACTCAGTACTGAGCTGTTTGGGCTTCAGAACGTGGACTATTAGAGCGTTGATGCCTTTTGCCTTCAAACTTCGAAAAGTTGACAGCATGGTGTACTTCATGTAGTCATGCGCAGTTTCTTTGATTGTACGCTCTTCCAAAAGGATTCTGGGTAATAATTTATCAACACCCAATGGACTAAAGTTATTTTTTTCTCCTACATAAATAAATAAATAAATAAATTCAAATCGGCCATTTTTTATAATAAATATTACCATCGAAGATTCCAAAAAGTGCTTCAGTGTTGCAAAAAGCGGGCAACCTGATTTGAGTCAAGTGCAACTTGGCCCTGGACCCGGAAGTTTCCGAAAAACCAACCGACCAGCTGTGATCTGTCAAATCGCTTTCGCAAAATGGCGCCGGCGATAGCGGCAAACTAGTGCGATTCTTACCACTTACGTCAACCAGTGACATCGGTCTTTGGGTCCTAAAATTGTCAATGACTATACAAGTGACAAGTGACAAGTGACATTTACCTATACGTATTAAATTGCTGACAATCCACGTGTAATTTGGTGTTGCAGCTTAAATCAAGGAATTTTAAGTTGGGTGGAATTAGTGAGCTTAAGTCGACGCGATCGAGCTGATTGTGCGCCAGGTCCAGTACGCGCAACTTCATTAGGCCGGCCAGCTTCGGGATACTTTGCAACAGATTCGAGTGGACTCGGAGCACCGACAGGTGGCGCATCTGTTGAACGTTGTCGGGCAGGCGCAAGATTTTGTTGCCAGATAACACGAGTTCTTCAATTTCTGTCCAGTAGAGGGCGCAGTTTTCCGGCAGCGATGTCAAATTGTTGTAGGCTGAAATGAAAATTGAGGAAGTTTTTAGATGTATTGGCAACAATGCTTGTTTGTCATAGTCAAGCGCGCGGCATTGCCAAATCTGTTTGCTTCAAATTTTAAGCCCTTTAGTGAGAAAAGTGTCAACTATAATGACGTCATGATGTTTGTATGGGTCAATAGACTCTGTGGCATATTCGAATATTTGAACGATATAGCGTTTAACAGCTCTGTGCGCTCGCTGGTCACGTGATTACGGCTCCGCTCTACTCTTTGAGCAAAATACCGAACATAAGGCAAGTAGGCTTTGTAATAATGTCATTTTTGCCAGTTTAGATAGTCGGTCATTTTTAATTGACGTGTTTACATTTGTATTCAACTTTTCCTCGAATTTTCCGATTTTCTAGGGCTTTATGAGTCTGGAAAACCAATTCAAAATACGAGGCTTTGGATTTACTACATTTTGTGCCAAGCATTTCCAGTTTTCCAATGGGGTAAGTGAGAGAAATTTCAGTTGTATTAGTAGGCTTTGGAATGTTGGTTTTTCTTTGGATTTTCCGCTTTTCCAGACTATTTTTGAGCGGGAAAACTGATTTAAAGTACGAGGCTTTGAGTTTTCTTCATTTTCTAGCAAAAATTTCTAATTTTAAATGCCGTAATTCCACAATAATTTTAATAAAAAACGACTGTGTGGATTAAGGGTCAATCTTGACTTAAAAGGTTTTTATGTTATATTTAGGATGACGTCATCGAACGAGAACAAACAATGTTGTCAATGCCTATTTTTTGTCTTATAATTTACCAGAATGTCATACTTCAATAATTCTAACGATAGCTAAAAATAACGTAATGAAAAGGTTTATACAAGTCATGCAACGTCGCGCACCGTTGCCAACCAGAAACATCTGAAATTCCCCTCTTTAGGTTGACAACAGAAATTGACTAAATGTGACGTCATCTTAAATATAGCGTAAAAAAAATCCTATAGAAATGGTTTCTGATCAAACAAAAATATCGTTCGTTGCAGCAGTTGTCAACATTGGACATTGTTGCCAAACTTAAATAAATACAAACCTATATGCAAGATTTTCAGGTTCTTCAAATATGCGGCAACCCTGTCCAAACTTGTATCAATCAAACAATTAGCTGTCAAAAACAGTTTCTCCAAAACCAAAACTTCTTCAGGCTTGGGCAAATCGACCAGACGATTATTGGACACATTGAGCACCCTGATGCTCCGAACAAACTTGAAAAAATTGTCCGGCAAACTGGACAAGCTGTTGTTTTGTAAAAACATCTCCTGAACGGGCAAACAACGCTGTATCATTGGCAAACTTTGAAGGCGGTTGTAGGCCAGCTGCACGGTTTGCAGCAGGGGCATTTCGTTGCAAAACAAGTGATCCGGCAACGTCGCAATCGCATTGTTGCTGGCGAATAGGGAGCGTAGCTCGCTGCAACCCGACAACCAATCGGGTAGGGTTTGGAGATCGTTGTAGGAGACATCAAAGTGGCTCAGTTTGAGTGGCGGATGAGTAGTAGTGAAAGATTTTAGTTCTGTAAAAAAGAAGACATTTGGCAACAGTGTATTGATATATTTTAGGCAATTTTTCGCGAGGATGATCAAGCATACTTGAGTATGTTGGGTTATGGTGATGTGTCAATTGTGTCATACTCCCTCACCATCAAATTTTTGGTTTGCGAGTGATGTCATTATCAGCAGCGTATAGTGATGACGTCACCCGCAGACCTCGATGGAATCCATGCGATTCAGGCTGTGCTAGTGGGTTAATTTGTTTGTCAATTTTAAATGTAGAAAAGGTGATTTTCGGTCTGTTCTCACAGAAGAAATTAAGCTTTCTTGATCCTCGAGTATCCCAGAATTTGATGGTGAGGGAATTAGGGGAGTATGACGCAAATGATACATCACATAATCCAGCAAAAGATTATGCTTGGTTATCCTCGTAAAAAATTGCGTGTCATTAAATTTTCTTAGGCAGCAACATTGTTGTCAACTCATTAAAATCTGAAATATCAACAATGTTGTCAGATATTACATTACACTGTCAAATGTCACTCACTATTATTTCCAGCGATTACTGACACTAAATTTTTGCCAAACAATGTTAGTTGAGTCAACGAGTTTCGAGAACATTGTAGTATTTGTAGCTGTTCGACCGCGCCCAAATCTAATATTTCTATGCCGTTTTCGCTTACGTCTAATTGGGTTAAACTCTGAAAAATAACTACTGTCAAACAACGCCCTTTATTAATAGAAAAATCCAACTTACACTGTAACTACCTAAAATAATATGCCCTTTCAGTCGGTTGGCTCTTAAATTTAAAGTTTTGAGACCGTTGTTTGCGTTTTTCGAGCTGCGACGGTTTTCTGGATTCAGTTCGGATTCCTACAACAGTGTCAAGTAATTGACATTTGTACTATTGACAAGTGACAGTTACTTACAGCTAAAATCAGCGCTCGCATTTCCGGTGGTTCACGAGGCTTGTCCGGAGGCAGCGCCAAACGATTCGTAGCCACCCTTAAAGTGTTCAGGTACTTCAAGTGCCATAAAGTCACCGGCAAGATGCTCAGAAGGTTTTGATCAAGTATCAGTTCTTCTAAGCTACAAAATAAGATTTCTGATTGGACTTTTACGTTCTCACAAGTCGAGTTTCGGTAAAGAACTGAATGAAATTTAATGAAAATGTGCTAACAAGGCTTGCATCAGGATGCACAAGTGTGTTATTGACAAGGACACCGCGCTTCTCTATTGCAAAAACAACGATGGTTTTCTTTTTGATGAAATTTGGTAATGGCAAAATTATTCAACTGCCCGGATGTTGCTATTTAATGTTTATGAATGATGAAGATAATATGAGGTTGCTTGATAATGGGTAACTTGATAACGCATCTGGGATGTCTTATCGAGATGTTGAGGCACCTCAGATGACGTCATAAAAAGACCTCTCTCAAAAAAACCTTGTGCAAAACGATCAAAATCAGTAACGCTATGTTTGTTCATTTGACAAGTATTGAACAAGGACAAAAATATAATCCTACTATGCCAAAAAATTGACTCACATTTCAATAAAATAACACATACATTGGCACCACAATTAAACGAAATGACCGCGCGTTAGTACCACACACACAAAATAAGAAAATTGTTTTTACACTCACGGATGGGCGAGTTCCGTGCCCGAAAACCAGAGCAACAGGCGGCGGGGTTCCATCATCTTTAATTTATGCAGTCCCGGTCTACCGAGAAAGCGTAACAACGATAAAACTTATACCGAAACGAAGGAAGATTATATCATGATTTTTGTTAAATTGGCAACGTTGGAATATATACCGTTTTAGTGTAAAAAAATTTTTCAAGAAAAACTGTTCAAACCTCATTATTCTACGATAAACCATCGCTCAGATATACAGCCTTAAAATATGTGTGACGTCACGAGAGCTTCGCATTTGTTCATTTGTTTGTTCCCGTTTAGATTATTGCAAATGACACAGGAAAAAATTCAATGTCAATGCACTTCACTTTCGTGACGTCATAGGGTGAGATGCGGTATCTTCATCTTCGGTATTATTTGTCATAGAGGGGTGCGGTTTTCACTGTTACTCTTAGATTTTTTAGTTGTTTTTTTTTGGCGCACACCCCCCTGTAAATTCTTACTTGTACAATTGGTCGATTTCCGGTGGCAAGGTCAGCAACCGATTGGCCGAAACGTCCAAAATGGTCAGCGTGGTCAGTCGCAAAACGCTCAGAGGAAAAGTGCGGATGTCGTTGTTTTTTAAACTCAAAACGGTCAATTCTTGCAGCGACGATTCGCTAGGCAGCACGATTTCGTCCGTGTAAATTTCGCGCCTGCGCGTTTTGCACTGAGCGTTCAAATTCAGCTGTTTCAATGGCGAATTGATATTGGATAGAAGAGGATTGGATGGATCCTGAAAAAAATAAAAAAAACAAATGATTCAATAGAAAACGAATGCGTTCGAACTACAGTTTAAACCAATTTGTAGATGACGTCATCACTTGTGAACGCGAGAAAATGGAAAGTTTGCACTGGGTTTGAACCACAGTCTTATGTCAAACAAGAACAAACCATGAGTCCGATTCTGAACTTTTTTGAACCAAGTTCAGGTTCAATGTGACGTCACTGGTTCGAACCAGTTCCACCAAAAAAAAAAAGCTCATATGTATCAGATTTTTGCGATTTTTGTAACATTTTTAAATGATTGAGAATCATTGTTATGCCCACTTCGCCATCTTGATTTTGAAATGGCTACTTTGATAGTTTGGAACAACTTTAAATCGATTTTGTAATGAACCTAACCTAAGTTGGTCTACATAATACATTGATATGGCATGACACAAATTTGGAATTTTGGAAAAAATCGCAGTGACAGATTTGACTGATGAGAATTCCGCGTCATGTAGGAGCAATTATGAAGTGAAAAAACAATAATTTTTATCGATTCCAGGCACTTGACAATCGCCATATTGGTGTGTTACCATTTTCGACGTCATCACAAAGTCGTTAGTTGCTTAAACAGCCTACGTCAAAGTGAAAAATACCATGCTACCTACGCTACAATTGGTGATTTGGCATAAGGGTAGGGGCTTTTTGTTGCATACAGACCTTATGAGGATAGGCCATCCTGTAGTAGCAGTGTGTATTATCCTTGGGTCGAAATGGCGTTTTTTTTAATTACGATCCTGAGGGGCGAGAATGTTTTTAAATCCAATCTTAAACGCACAGGCAACAAAGAAACGCCATTTTGTATCGAGTGTGAAGAAAAACAAAGCCTACTTTGAAACGTCAATTTTTTGACGTTTGTTGTATCATAAGCAGTGTTGCCATATGTTTTTTCCAAATCTTGAGATCGGAGGAATTGTGGGGTTATTTCAATTACGAGCCCGAAGGGCCGAGGTAATACGAGCCCGAAAGGCCGGAGTTTCACGAGCCCGAAGGGCCGTAGTTTAACGAGCCCGAAGGGCTGTAGTTTTACGAGCCCGAAGGTCCAGAGTTTTACGAGTCCGAAGGGCCGGATTTTTTTAATCACGAGCTCGGAAAACCGAAGTTATACGAGTCCGAAGGGTCGGAGTTTTACGAGCCCGAAGGGCCGGGGTTTTATAAGCTTTCGTGCGTATTACCAGACAAAAAATCCTTGCCATATAAATTCGTGATTTAAAAAAACCCCGGCCCTGCGGGCCGGGCTCGTAATTAAGAAAACCCTCGCCCTACGGGCTTGTGATTGCAATAACTCTCACCCTACGAGTTCATATCGAAGGAAGTAGGCTTTGGAAAAATGTATGTATTACGATGTCGGTATTACAGGGCACCAAATTCAAATTTTGAAATTTCCCAAAGCCTACTTTGTCGTTTGTCAAACAGTGTTGCCAACTGCCAAGGATGATACACACATACAAGGATTGCTTATCGGCCTCGTTTTTGATAATCGTTGCCATATTAGCGTGTCACCATTTCCGACGTCATAACTAAGTTGTCAACTGTTTAAACAGCCTACGTCAAGGCAAGAAATAACATGCTGCGTACGTCACAACTCGTGGTGTATCATTCTTAGTGAGTGCGTGCATATGTGTGTCAATAATACAAAGGCAAAGTAAAAAATTCAAGAGCCTCGACTCATTTGACCTTTAAAAACTAAGTAGGCTTTGAAAATCAAGGATAGTAAACCCAAAAAAGGTTGTTTGGAATCTTTATAATCAAATTTGTTTGTCTCGATACGTCACCGGAAAGTAGCGAGTGTGCAAGGATGATACACACCTACAAAATTGTTCATCGGCCTCATTTTTGGTAATTGCCGTCATATTGGTCTGTCACCGTTTCCGATGTCATAACTACATAAGTCATCAGCTGTTTAAACAGTCTACGTCAAGGTGAGAGGTAACATACTGCTTATGTCACAAATGGTGATTTGGCGGGGGGGAGAAGTGATTCGTTCGATACAGATCTTATGAGGATAGGCTATCCTGCAGTAGTAGCTGACGACTTAGTTATGACGTTGGAAATGGTGACACACCACTATGGCGGCGATTACCAAAAACGATACCCATAAGCAATCCTGTAGGTGTGCATTATCCTTGACCAAGATGTACCAACTTATTTTGGTTTTAACTTGTCTTTCAGGCTAGAGGAAACTTACAAGACAAGAATTACTGTCAAAAATAAATCATTTCACATGGCCTACTAAAATACATCACATTAATATCGAAATACAGTGTTGCCAACCTAATTTGGTTTGCATGACATAAGACATATAAGTCCATTGAAAAAATGCAATTTTTATCGATTCGAGACACTTGAAAGCCGATTTAGATAGTTGAATCTCAAAACACAAGAATTTGACATATCGCCATTGACATACTCAATACAAATTTGACTTTGACATTGTTTTAATAGGCGCCAAAAAATAGTAGGTACCTAAACAATGTAAATTAACCCAAATTTCTTCTAGAAACAAAACCAAAATAATCTAGCATTAATTCTAATTAATTTTGCACGTTTCCTTCATTATTTATAATCACTATGCATGGTGTATAAGTTTTATAAGCATAATGAGGAAATTATAATAATTAAGTTTGTTGGAAAAAAGGAGAGAGCCAAATTTGTAGTTGCAAAAAGTGAGGTCACTAGTGTGGAAAACTCCTACTTTTCCCACTTGAACCTAAAAATCATTACACAATTTGCTCCAAAATAGCCAAAGCGCCAATCAAGATAAACATACTGCTCAACTAAGCATAAACATTTACTTTTACTTTTAAGAAACAATTTTGCTGATTCACAAATACCTACCTACGGTGCAATGACTTCAAAGAAAAGGAAGTATGGAAATTAACCGCGTCTCGAACCGAATCTACTTTCACTGTCAATAGTGTCAAAACTGTCAAATAAATAATTCGCTTACGTTGTTTTGTTCTTCTTGTGAATTGGTGCCGGAATCGCCGTCTTCCAACGAGTCCAGCTCAATGCTGTCGCACTCTCGTATATTTAGAGCTTGAGCTTCGTAGAGCCTCAACGGTTTTTTCGGAGGCATCATTTTGTCGATATCTAAAAAAAAAATCTGTCATTTAAAATTCCCGCCATATAAACTGCTGACGTCTGTCATTGATTGTGACAAGTTGTTTATGACAGTTGTCACGAGTAAAAACAAAATGGCGATGTCATTGAATGAAAATGAATGTCAGTGTCAACCAGTGTTGCCAAGTGTAATGAATCGGACAAAACCAAAAAAAAAATCCTTTTGTATTACATGGCAACAGTAAATAATGAGAGACATATTTATTTGAATTTACAATATTGCCAAATGTAATAAGGAAGACAATACCAAAAATTCATTTATTAAAAACAGAATAATTTTGTAATACATGGCAACAGTGGCAAGTGGAAAACGTATTATAGGTATTTGACTTTACAGTGTTGTCAAATGTACTAGAGGAGACAAACTCAAAAAAGATTATTTTATTGTGAACAGTGTCAGTTTGACAATGACAATCTCTCATAAAATAAAACAATTGAGAGTTTGTCAAATTATTAAAAAAATATCAAATGTCAATAGTTAGTAGGTACACAATCTCTTTTATGAAATCTAACAATATGTCATTTTTATTCAAATAATTTCCAAGGCCTACTACGTGAAATATTGAATTTATTAGAATCTTGTCTTTTAGTGGTAAATCAAAAGTATTCAAGTTATCACACAACTATCTAAGACCCGGTTTATTCATCTTCAGACTTCAGATAACTATCTACAAGATAAATGTAAATGCAGTTCTATAATTCCATGAGTCAATGAGATTACAGATAACGTTTTTATCCATCAAATTGTATTACCTGACAGTTTATCATAAGGTGAATAAACCGTGCCTACATCACACTTTTATCCTTGATAGATGATAATCACTGTATTATTCATGAGGATGAAATTTATGCCCAACCGTATAATTAACCACTCAAGTGGATAATAGACTACAAAATAGTTGAATAATGAAAAAATTACCTCAAAGTTTTTTAATCCACATAATTTATAATATAAATCACTCCCACGAACAATTCTTTTGGGGTACTTTGAACAGACTAAAAAAACATGACAATTGTTTGATTCTCCGGGTACCTACATTATGAAGACACCAAGAGCGTGACACGTGACACGGTTGGCTAATTTTTATTCTTAATCCGTACAGTCTAGCGTATCTACATAATTCAGCGAGTTTTTTCTATATACCAATGCGTGAAAGCACTTTACATGGGATCTACGGTTTTGATTGGAACTTGTTAAGTAATTTTATCTTAAAAAGGATGTTCGGTTGTTAAGGAAATTTTCACTTTTAATTTCCAACTTTCTGTTTAATTGAATTTGCCGCCATATTTGCAGCGCCATCTTTTGTCACTGTTATATTCAATCGACATTTGTCTGACAAAAACATTACAAAATGACATTTCTTTATTCATTTTAATTAAAAATTAACTAAATCCAACTCTCGGTTCATAATCAGAGTAATTACGAGTCTCTCTCTGTCTTTATCGAATTGAGCGTCGCCTCTTTTCGGATCCACAGGATGCGGCAAGTCCAACTTCAAAAAAAACTTGGGTGACGTCAGAGTTAAGGTGTCATTTTCGATTTTCAAATCGATATTTTGTCGATTCTCGCCGGGCAGGTCAATGGCTACCACCATGTTTTCGCAACTGCTGGTCGATGGATTTTTCAAGCCCATCTACGAAAAAAAAAGTCGTTGAAATTTTTTAAATTATGTATTGTATTTGTATCTCTTTCTTTTGTAAACTTATAGAAAAAGACAGAAATTCAATCGGGCTACTTTGGTCTGAATTTTTTTAAAATCTAGTAGGCACTACTTGTGTGTGCACATAACTGAAAATTAAATGGCCGCACCCAATCAGCGCCATTTTGTTTTATTGATTTACATAGCCTACTTGATTTTAAGCAAACGAACATTTAATTGTATCTGCCTTTTTTTATTAACATATGAAAGAAAGAAATAGAAATGCTTTAGTTTTAAAAAGTCAGTATCAGTGGCGTAGGTTGATAATTTTTACCGCTAAATACATGTCGCTCGAGCTGACACTTTGCCTATAAGAAATGTCACATTTCGGTGTAGTTTTCCAACAGTTTTGCTCCAGTTCTTCTGGATTTTCATCGAAAAATTCCTCCGAATCTGGTACATCTTTTCGTTTAGGAGTTTCAACTTTTGCATAGGGATTTGCTGCTTTTTTGTCAGTAGAATTTGAACATTTAACGTCATTAACTGAAAAAAAAAAACGGTTTTTTTGATTTGAAAAACCAATTTGAAATGTATTACCTGGTGTTTTTGACGGTGCAAGTTCTTCATCGTCGAATTGTTCACTATTTTGTGCGGAATCGAAAAGTTTCACTAATTTTTCGATGTCGCAAATGTTCGAAGCCATTTCGACGCAAAATAACAATGGGGGTTGTTATAGCAACGGAAAGTTAGTGATATATTATTGTTAGATCGATAAATCGTCAGAATCCCCCAAGGATAATACACACTACTACTACAGAATCATAGACTATACAAGATAGTCTGTATAGAACAAATCTAAAGCCCCCACCACGCCAAATCACCAATTGTGACGTAGCAGCATGTCGTTTCTCACCCTAACGTTGCTGTTTTTAGATCTCGTTTTAATTTTCCTCTTCGTTTATTATGTTCATCAAAATTGAATAATAATTTTCTTCATAAATTTAAATACAAAACTACGACCGCTAGTAGTGCACACACCTGACGACTCAATTATGACGTCGAAAATGGTGACACACCAATTACCAAAATCGAGGCCGATAAGCAATCTTTAGTAATATGAGTGTGTATTATCCTTGAGAATCCCTTTGTTATTCTAATCGGTGACTTCGCCGATAAGTTAACTACCTATCTTTGTTTAGTAATTGGAAAATGACAATGACCGACATAGAATGGTGGATCAATCGGTAAAATTTGATGAGAATTGTGTTCTGACAGTTGACCTAGTCGATCTCAAGTTTGATATTTGACATCTGTCATTTTTGAAGTGAATACTTCTTTGGCCGCATGAGAGTGATTTTTCAAGGTCGCGTCACGACACAATTTATAAAAAAATTTGAAATTTTGTTTTTTGAAACTCCTCGAGCAGCTTAAGCGGTATGTATGTAAAAAAAGTTTAAGCATTTTTGCACCTGTCAAAGAATTTGACAGCTGTCATTTTGACCATGTAACCCCCGAAAAAAGTGACAAGGAGATGTCATTTTTTTTTTTTTAAAAGTGCGTTTGATAGCTGACGTCCTATTCTGTCAAAATCAAATTTGACATTTGACATTTGTTAAATTTTTTTTAGTAATAATGACCCCAGTTTGTATGTATTATTACGCCCGCAGGGCGTATAGGGGTATAGCGTGGCTTCGCCGATACCTGTTATGACAGACCTATATGTAAAAAATTATCTACAACTTTTTTCACCTGTTAAAAAATTTGACAACTGTCATTTTAACTATGTTACCCTCGAAAAAAGTAACAAAGAGATGTCAGAAAAATTCGAGCAAAAGTGCGTTAGACAGCTGACGTCCTATTCGGTCAAAATCGAATTTGACATATGACATCTGCTAAATTTTTTTTTGTTCAATTCCTCGACTAATTTATGTGATAGATAAGTAAAAGAATTTTTAAATTTTTTTTGCACCTGTCAAAAAATATGACATCTGTCATTTCGACCATGTTACCTTCGAAAAAAGTGACAAGGAGATGTCAGAAAAAATCGAAATAAAGTGCGTTCGACAGCTGACGTTCTATTCTGTCAAAATAAAATTTGACATTTGACATTAGTCAAAAAGTTTTTAGTTTGCAATAACGGCCCCAGTACGCCCGCAGGACGTTTGTATGTATTATTATGCCCGCAGGGCGTATAGGAAAATAGCATAACTTCGCCGATACCTATTATGACAGACCTATAAGTAGAAAATTATTTACAACTTTTTTCACCTGTCAGAAAATTTGACAGCTGTCATTTTGACTATGTTACCCTCGAAAAAAGTGACCAGGAAATGTCAGAAAAATTCAAGATAAAGTGCATTCGACAGCTGACGTTCTATTCTGTCAAAATCAAATTTGACATCTGTTAATTTTTTTTCTTTTAATTCTTGGACTAATTTATGCGACAGATATGTGAAATTTTTTTTTAAATTTTTTGCACCTGTCAAAAATTTTGACAGCTGTCATTTTGATCATGTTACCTCTAAAAAAAATGACTAGGAGATGTCAGAAAAAATTGAAATAAATTGCGTTCGATAGCTGACGTCCTATCCAATTTGACATCTATCAAAAAAAATTTTGTTTCCAATAACGGCCCCAGTACGCTTGCAGAGCGTTTATATGTATTATTTCGCCCGCAAGGCGAATAGGGAAATAGCGTGGCTTCGCCGATACCTGTTATGACAGATCTATATGTAAAAAATTATTTACAACTTTTTTCACCTGTCAAAAAATTTGACAGCTGTCATTTTGACTATGGTACCCTCGAAAAAAAGTGACAAGGATATGTCAGAAATTTTCGAGCAAAAGTGCGTTAGACAGCTGACGTCCTATTCTGTCAAAATCGAATTTGACATTTGACATCTGTTAATTTTTTTTTTTAAATTCCTCGACTAGTTTATGCGATAGATACGTAAAAAAATGTTTAAAATTTTTTGCACATGTAAAAAATTTGACAGCTGTCATGTTGACCATGTTACCCCCGAAAAAAGTGACAAGGAGATGTCAGAAAAAATTGAAATAAATTGCGTTCGATAGCTGACGTCCTATCCAATTTGAAATCTGTCAAAAAAAATTTAGATCACAATTACGGCCCCAGTACGCCCGCAGGGCGTTTGTATGTATTATGTATGTATGTATATATGTATAAAAAGAAATAGCGTGGCTTCGCCGATACCTGTTATGACAGATCTATTATGCCAGTTCTATTATTTTTAGCCTAGGAGTGTAGGTATTCTTTATTGAAAAAAAAAACAATAAAATTGTTGCATTTTATCCATTATTTGAAGAATAATTTTGAATTTCCCGGCAAATGTCAACTTAAAATCTGACAGTTCACAACGTTGCCAAATGGTTTCTGTTCTGAAAGTTCAATTTGTATAGTTTCAGCTTTAGTTGATGGAGTAGTTTCATCCTACAACTGAAGCTGAATCATCTTTTGCAAACTAAATTTTTTTAGTCGTTATTTGTTTTTCATCAGTTGGCAACACTGCAAATCACAATATCCATGGCCTATTACCTATCAAAAATCAACTGTTGACAGAATATGATGAAAATTAAATTCATCGGCCCCGTTTTCGCCACAGAATCGCCGCCATATTGGTGTGTCACTATTTCCGACGTCATTAACTAAGTCATCAGCTGTTTGCACTCAAGGATAATACACACTACTAAGGATTGCTTATCGGCCTTGTTTTTGATAATCACCGCCATATTGGTGTGTCACCATTTCCGACGTCATCAACAAGTCGTCAGCTGTTTGCACTAAAGGTCCAAGTTTAGAATTTAAATTTATGATGAAAAATATTATTTAATTTTGATTAACATAATAGGCAAAGAGGAAGATGAAAACGAGATTTGGAAAAGAGTTGCTTTAAAATGTAGTAAAACCAAGTATGCATAAAGCAAAAGCCCGCGGAATCATAACCTATGGTGCAAACAGCTTACGTCAAGGCGAGAAATAACATGCTGTTTACGTCATAACTGATGATTTGGCGTTGTGGGGGGCTTCAGATTTATTCCATACAGACTTTATGAGGATAGGCTATTCTGTAGTAGTAGTATGTATTATCCTTGAACTTTGACAACTCAAAATCTGACAGCTCACAACGTTGCCAACATCATCTTTTAATATGTTTTTTTTAATATTTACCAACTTAAGAATGTTTTGAAGAGTTTTTCTGGCAAAAATAATTTCATAAGTTGATCTTTGTTCTTCATTAGTTTTACTTAACCAGACAACACTGCAAATCTCAATATCCATGGCCTACTTTTACTAACTATAAAAATCAACGGTGGCCAAAAAGTAATAAATACATCCCAACATTTTTAAAGGTATTTGGAAAATAATTTTGAATTTCCCGGTAAAATGTCAACTTTAACAATCTAAAATCTGACAGTTCACAATGTTGCCAGGAACGTCATTTTTGAAAGAGTGCTTTAAGGTGGATAATTAAAGAATTTCTTTAGTTGATTTTTATTCTTCATCAGTTATTGAATCAATTGGCAACACTGCAAATCACGATATTTATGGCCTACTAGCTATCAAATTCAACGGTTGAATACTAACGTTTTTAAAGGATTTTGGACAATAATTTCGAATTTCCCGGTCAAATTCCAAATTTGACAACCTAAAATCTGACAGCTCGCAACGTTGCTAACATAATTTTTTAAACTTAAGCCCCATTTCTTCTTGATAATTAACCAGCTAAAGAGTGCTTTAAGGTGGATAATTGAAGAGTTTTTCTGTTAAAAATAATTTGCTTAGTCGATCTTTGTTTTTCATCAGTTTTAATTGATCAGCTGGCAACACTGTAAATTACAATATCCATGACTTACTAGCTATAGAAATCAACGTTTGAATATTAAATTTTTCAAAGGTTTTGGACACTAATTTTAATATTCCCGGTTAAACGATAACTTTGACAACCTGAAATCCGACAGCTCACAATTAAAATCAAAATCAACTGTTGCCACGTTGCCAGAAAATTTTTGAATTTCTCGCTTTACATCTAAGAAAAAATTCACCTCGCGTAAATGTATACGTCAAAGATTTCTGAAATTTGACAACGCAGGAAGCTTAAATGAAAGAGTTACATATGTTGGAATTTTTTTTTACTAATAAAATTGGTTTATTTTGTCCATTATTTGGACAGTAATTTTGAATTTTCCGGTAAAATATCGACTCTACTGACAACCTAAAATTTGACAGATGACAAACGGGACCAACATTATCGGCTTCAGGTAATGGAGTAGTTTTAACTTGAACTCAATTCAGTTGATCTTTGTTCTTCATCAGTTGGCAACACTGAAAATCACAATATCCATGGCCTACTAGATTAAAACAATGCTGACAGTATAAAAGCATTTCTGTCACTTGTCACAACAAGGCGCAACGTTGCCAACATCATCAAAATTTAAACAGTTATGGTGGTGCCGTTTCGCCTTCTCCTTCAATTGCAGTTACAAACTTTTCATCTTCAGTTTCGTTCAAATCATTGTTTTCATCTAAATCGGTTCTAGAGCTTTCAGCTTGTGGTTCTCCAAAATCAATTGGTTCTGCCTCATCAGGTTCCTCAGCTACAACTGATTCTTTAACATTCAAATCTTCATCTATAGAAGGTTCGTGTTCTGGAAGCTCAATTTCTATAGCTTCATCGGGTTCAGTTTCATCTTTTGTAAGCTCAACTTCTTCATCAGTTGATTTTTGTTCTTCATCAGCTTTAATTGATCCTTTTTCTTCTTCAGTTTCAATCGATCCTTTTTCTTCTTCAGTTTCAACCGATCTTTTTTCTTCATTAGTTTTAATTGCAGCTGAATCTTGTTGTTGAGGTAATCGAAAGGAGCTATCGCCGTACTTGATCACTCTAGCTCTATCAAACTCCTTGGCAATTTCCTTGTCTGGAAACGGAGGCAAATCGAACAGCTCCGGCATCATGTAATTAAAAGAATCCAGCCTCAAGGTTGCCAACTTCCAATCTTCATAACTGATCATCGGTTCTGGAATTATGATCACTTGCATGCCGGCAGCTAATCCAGCTTTCATGCCCTGGACCGAGTCTTCGAAAACGAGACATTTGTTGGGTTCTGGAATGGGTTCGTCAAATCTTGAAGCTGCTACTAAAAAGATGTCAGGTGCAGGTTTGCCGTTGTGGACTTCGGGATCGGTACCACCGCACACCACGTGATGGAATTTGGAGAATAATTCTGGAAATTTTTCGGTTTTTGTTTGGTATGCGTCTTCAGCGGACGAGGTGGCTATGGAAATTGGGACGTTGAATTTGTGGAGGTGGTTGATAATTCGTTCGGCACCTAAAGAGAAATTTGAATCCACAATTAAGTACTTAGCTGACGTCACACACATATAACCTCAATGAAATGTTTGTCCTTTTATCCAAAGTGACGTTATGTCATTGGTGACAAGTTTGGCCATGAACGTTGTTTGTCCCCAAGGATAATACACATCGCCATGTTGGTGTGTTACCATTTCTGACATCATAACTAAGTCGTCAGCTGTTTGAAAAGGCTACGTAAAGACGAGAAATAACATGCTGCTTACGTCACAACTGATAATTTGACGTGGGGAATTTGTTAATGAGGATAATCCTGTTGTAAGTGTGTATTATCCTTGGTTTGTTCCCCCAACGAAAGTGAAATAATTATGTGTGTGACGTCAGCATATAGGATTCTTACGCTATATTTAGGATGACGTCACATTTAGCAAATTCCTACTGCCAGCCTAATAAAACTAAAAGAAGGTAGGGGAATTTGATGTTTTTGCAACGGCGTGCGACGTTGCACGATTCGCATAAACATTTTCATTTAATTATTTTTAGCTGTCATCAGACTTATTGACACATGACGTTCTGGTAAATTATAGGAAAAAAATAAGCATTGACAACATTGTCTGTTCTTGATCGATGACGTCATTCTAAATATAACATAAACAACCTATAGCAAGCAAGGAAGATACACAACTACGGCTTCGTTTTTGGTCAGTGTTGCCAGAGGTGGTACAATTGTACCAGTTTTGGTACCATTTGTTTTGAAAAAGTACGCTGGTACGACGTTGGTATATTTGGTACAATTTTCAAATTTTTTTTTTGCAAATTCTCAAGAGTCTTAGCCTACTGCCTACGTCTAATATCGATTTTCTAATTAACTTGTATTTCTATATCCAAATTCGATGTAACAATAATTTTTGATTCGTAGATAGATGACGTCACCAATGTAACACGTAACACTCGTTTTGTGTTTTTTAGTTGACGTAGTTTGTGTTTAGTTTAGGTTTTCGGCAGAAAATAAAGAAAACTCAAAGCTTCGTACTATAAATCAGTTTTCCTGATCGGAAAATCCAAAGAAAAACCATTGAAAAGTGACATTCCAAAGCCTACTTGATGAAACTTAAGTTTTTGTTACTTACCCCTTACCCCGTTGAAAAACTTAAAAATTTTTGATACAAAATGAAGGAAACTCAAAGCCTCGTACTTTATATCGATTTTCCCAATCGAAAAAGTGGAAAATTCGAGGAAAAACTGGATAAAAATGTAAACACGTCAAATGAAAATGGCCGACTGTCAAAAATGACAAATGATATTTATTACAAGGCCTCCTTGATTGAAGTTAACAAGCGGTGTTGCCACATCAAAAGTATTTTAAATGGGATTTTGCTAATTATGGCATTTAAAAGTGGAAATTTTTGCTAGAAAATGAAGAAAACTCAAAGTCTCGTATGTTAAATCGCTTTTTTCCATTAAAAATCCCCGGGAGAGTCGAAAATTCGAGGAAAAACTGGCAAGAAAATCACAAGACGTCACTTCAAAATGGCCGACTAAAAGCAACATTGCCACATTACATCTCGGAAATTCAGATTGAGGCCTACAACAGCAACGTTGCCACATTTTAACGGTAATTTTGGAGCATTTGAACAAGTGGCAATTGACATCAAGAAACGAAAGAAACGCCACTTTGTATCGAGTTTTAAAGAAAACAAGGCCTCAATTGTTTAACGTTTGTTGTATCATAAGCAGTATTGCCATATGTTTTTTTTTTGTCGTCAGCGGTTTAAACAACCTACGTCAAGGCGAAAAATAACCTGCTGCCTACGTCACAACTGGTGCTTGGGCGTAGGGGATTAGTTCCACACAGGCCTTATGAGAATAGGCTATCCTGTAGTATTACAGTAGTAGTGTGTATCATCCTTGATCAGCTAGTGTCTGAAACTTGTGCCGCGATATTTAACATTGTTGCCAAATCAAGGAATTATTACCTGGCATTAGATTCAAATCGCTTAAAAACTGATTGGCATTTTCGAGATAGAGTTCCATGAACTTCTCAATGCTGCAAGGCAAATTGAAATGTTCCACAGCAATTTTGCTGCCGTCATATTGTACTCGGCCTTGAACTTTTAAAATGAAATCGTCCTCGTAGGGTACGTCGAAACTTTCAACGACGTGTTTGAAGGCTCTGCCGTAAACACGCTCAGAATCTAAAGAAAGTACATATTAAAGAAGTTTTGATAGTAATTTATTGTTAGTCTTACCGATTATTGTGCCATCTAAATCGAATATGACGTGCGTTACAGGAGAATATTTCGATGGACGATTGCAACAATGTTGGTGCATTTAAATGAAGATGGAAGATGAAGATACTGGAAATTTTGTGGTTGCAAATTCAAAAATGATAGATGTCTGTCAACAGGAAATGACACTACTACTTCTAAAACAGTGTTGCCAAATATTTGCGATTTTATACATTTCCTCAATAATTGCATTTTCTGCAAAGTCTTATGGTTTAATTTTTTAAAATGGAACAATTTGCGTTTAATGTCTTTTTTCAAATTGCACAAATTACCGTTTCCTGTGACACCCACTGGGAGATATTTTATAATTAAAATAAGTCATACACTCTTTAGAGCTCGATATCTCAAAAACGAATTTTTTTAACCTAGGATAATTTAGTAGAAAATTCAATTCTCTTCAAGATAAGCTATAAATAGTTCATTGAGATTCCGTTGATATCAATGGAATTGTGATTGATTATTTGTAACAATGCTGGTCTACTAACATGTCTCATTCACTTTTATGCAAAAATCTCCTTAAGTGCTCCCAATTAGAATAAATTGCCATCATACACAAAAAGTCAAACGGGTCAAAATCTGGCGAACAATTATGCTTTTATTTATTTATGTGTCTGTGCATATTGAGGTGAGTGCTAGTGACGCTCTAGTAGATCTAAAAATTCGATTTCAGGTGCATTAAAGTTCATCCACCTACAAGTAACAGATGTTTGCAAAAGTCTGCCAAACCAATAATAATAAAATTTGAATAATGTATTTGACCTATTTGGGCCTATACAATATTAAATTGGTGCATTAATCTGGCTGCGGACTCATTCGCAAATTAATGTGCGACAATGCAAAAAGCTTATTTTGTGTTTATTTTCCTTCATTTGATTTGTATTACTATGGAGTACAGTCATTTTGATCCGAACAGACGTAAGTGATTTGATTTATAAACATTATTCTTATAAGCCTACTTGTGACGTCAGTTGGTAACACATAAATCACAAATATCCATGGCCTACTAGATTGAAACATAAATGACAGTGTTTAAAAGCATGTTTGTTACTTGTTACAATAAAGCGAATTTGGAGCAAGCATGATATAAATATACAAAAATTGATTATCGGCCTCGTTTTTGGTAATCGCCACAGTATTGGAGTATCACCATTGCCGACGTCATTAACTAGGTCGCTAACTGTTTTAACAGTCTACGTCAAAAGAAAAAAATAACATAATGCCTACCTTACAACTGGTGATTTGGCGTGGAGGGATTTTTTTTTAATCACGAGCCCGAAGGGCGAGAGTGTTTTCAATTTTGAGCGCACAGGGAAACAACGCCATTTTGTATTGGCTGTCAAAGAAAACAGGTCTACTTTGAAACGTCAATTTTTTGACGTCTGCTATGGCATAAACAGTGTTGTCATATGTTTTTTTCAAATTTCGAGATCGAAGGGCTGGAGGTATTTCAATTACGAGCCCGAAGGGCCGAGGTTATACGAGCCCTAAAAGTCGATGTTTTACGACTCCGGAGGGCCTGAGTTATGCGAACTCGAAGGACCGTAGTTTTATTAACATTCGTGTGTATTACCAGACAAAAAACAAGCCCTATAAATTCGTGATTTAAAAAGACTCCAGCCCTACGGGCTCGTCATTTAAAATAACCGTAAAAAGACCCCGGTTTTTCGGGCTCGAGATTTAAAATGACCTCGGCCCTTCGGGCTAGTAATTAGAGAAACTCCAGTCCTACGAGCTCGAATTTATAAGACTCCAACTCTTTGAGCTCGTAATTCAAAAAAACCCTCGTCCTACAGGTTTGTGTTGAAATAACTCTCACCCTTCGAGATTATATTAAACCAAGTAGGCTTTGGAAACATGTATGTATTAGGATGTCAGTATTACAAGGCGCCAAATTCAAACTGTGAAATTTCCCAAAGTCTATTTTGTTGTTTGTCAAACAGTGTTGCCAAATACCAAGGATGTTACTCACATACAAGGAGTTTTTATCGGCCTCGTTTTTAGTAATCACCGCCATATTGGTTTGCAACTATTTCCGACGTCATAACTAAGTCGTCAGCTGTTTAAACAGCCTACTTCAAGGCAAGAAATAACATGCCTAAGTCATAACTGATAACTTTATGACGTCATCTAGGGTGCCTCAACATAATACAAATTTCCATAAAACACCCCAGATGATATTATCAAGTTACCCATTACCAGACAACCTTCAACTTCAGGAACCTTGGATTACACGTAACTGTCGATGTCAAAATCATTTCTTTGTCTTCTTTTAGAAAAGCGCAAGGATAGTAACTAAACTCAAATAGCGAAATTTAGGTCACATCTTTATCTCAATTCTAAAGCCATCAAAATCAAAATCTGTTGCCAAAAAATAATAAATACAAATATTTTTAATAGGGAGTAATTCACATCTAGATGGCACTTTAGCTTAAGTGTCATCTGTCACAAAGAACGTAATCAACGTTGCCAAATTTTAACTAAATCCGCCATTATATGTTTTAGGACCAAAACTGATGGGCGACCGTCTACCATTCAGAGCCATTTCCCCAGAAAGACAACGAGTCCGCAACAAAATCGTAATGTACCACAACTATTTCCGCTCTAGAGTGGAACCTAGAGCTGGCAACATGCTAAAAATGGTAATTAAACTTTTGTGAAACATTTGACAACATTGTTATTTTTGTAGAAATGGCACCGGGGTGCGGCAAAAGCCGCCCAAAAATGGGCGAACCAGTGCGAATTTTTGACGCACGACGCCGCCGTCGGCCGCCATATTGCCGGCTACGGATCGTGCGGCCAAAACATCTTCATCGCCACCGCTCGCGTTCCCTGGCTGTTCGCCATCGAAACCTGGTGGCTCGAGAAAAACGCCTTCAAATATGGCGGCGAAAACAATATGACGCTGGTGGGCCACTACACGCAACTCGTTTGGGCCGCCACCCACGAAGTAGGCTGCGGCCTGACCAAGTGTCATCAGAAAATTTACGACAAAAATGGCAACATTGTAGCAAACGGACCTAAACGGATTTTTTACAATTACGTTTGCAATTATTGTCCCATGTAAGTTGGCAACATTGCCTTCAAGTGACAGCTGTTATTAATTTATTTTTAGCGGCAATCGTCCAGGAAAAACTTCCACTCCGTACAAGTTGGGCAACCCGTGCAGCTCGTGCAAGCAAAGTTGCACCACTAGAAAGTTGTGTTCGAATTCGTGCGACGTTGCCGATATGTGGGCAAACTGTAAGGAGCTGCACCGAATCCATCCGACTTGGTTGTGTCGCACTCAGACGCCCAAGGGCCGCCAGAGGGCGCGTTACTGTAAGGCGACCTGTAATTGTCGCAATAAAATATACGATTAGATTTTATTTTGTTTTTTTCAAAGTTGGCAACAGTGTTTGCATTGACGTAATGTCAAATGTCATTATTAATTTCTCTAGAGTAGGATTCCCGCGTTTTGATTTTTTCTGACATCTTTTTGTCACTTTTTTCGAGGGTAACATAAACCAAATTTTCGCGACGAACGTAGTTCATCCAAGGACGAACCATAGTTTGTCTGTGACGTCATGTGTTTGAGCGCTGTCTAGAAGCTGCATCCATGCTTCTGTCGAACTACGTGCAATATGACGTCATGAGTTTCTCGCGAAAGCGTTTGTGTTCATGAAATCATGGAAGCAGTTCGTCGCAAAAATTCGGTTATAGTCAAAATGACAGCTGTCAAATTTTTTGACAGATGAAAAAAGTTGTAGATATTTTTTTACATACCTATAAGTCTGTTAGAAAGTTCACCGAAATGTACCCTGTTTTACGACCAATAAATGAAAGAAAATTACGTTTAATATGACGTCATGAGTTTCTCGCGAAAGCGTTTAAGTTCATGAAATGATGGAAGTAGTTCGTCGCGAAAATTCAGTTTTAGTTAATAACGTCGGAAATGGTGATACGCCAATATGGTGGCGATTACCAAAAACGAGGCCGATAAGCAATCCTTAGTAGTGTGTATTATCCTTGGTCAAAGTTAACATTTTACCGGAAAATTCGAAATTATTTACCAAAAACCTTTAAAAATCTTGGTAAAGTCTGACGCACGAGAGTTTAAAGGCCAAATTATGGACCAACTGGACATGTGTTTGGTTATAATGGCTGGGTTCGTTTATTACATCTGCGAGCAAAAAGAGCAATTTTTGACAGACGTCAGGTGACCACTTATCTTTTTTCACGTGTCAATTCACGTGACATTTGTCAAATTTTGCTCGCAGATGTAATAAACGAACCCAGCCTATATAGCAGGTACTTTCTATTCTCTAGTACCTGCTAGGTAACAACCAGACTTTTACCAGTCAGTCCATAATTTGGCCTTAAAGTTGGCAAATATGCAAACTAATATTTCTATCACGCTCTATTCCATTGCAACTGTGTATTTCCATATCGTTTTTTCTTCCGTTTTCACCTCAGACTGAAACGCTTTTTTCTCAATAGCCAACCTTTATGTGTTGTGATTTGCAGTGTTGCCAACTGATGAAGAACCAAAATCAATTCAGGAAATTATTTTTGGCAGAGAAATTCTTAAATTTTCCACCTTGAAGCACTCTTTAGCTGATAAATTAATTAAAGGAAACTGTTTAAGTTTGAAAAATGGGTACATTCAGGCGGTCCCAGCGACTAAGCTCAGCTATTCAGCAGGAACTTTATTCTCGAAACCAAGTAACAGCGTTCTCATAAGAACGATTGCTCTGTCATTGTCAGTATTATGCCGGACAACAAAGACAGAACCTTCGTTCCAATAAGAACGCTGCCCCTGTTTCGAGAATGAAGTTCCTGCTGAGTGGCTGAACTAAGCCGCTGACATCGCCTGAATGCACCCAATGATATTGACAACATGGTGAACTGTCAGATTTTAAGTTGTCAAAGTTGACATTTAACCGGGAAATTCGAAATTAGTCTCCAAAAACCTTGAAAAATTTTACTTTTGGGCAAGTTTTTAAAATCATCAATGACATATACGCATTTTTACCTATGTAATGGTGTCCTTGTCATTTGACAATAGCAAAACAAGGATATGTTACTCATCAAGAGAAATGCGCATCAAGGTTGTTTGAGAGTAGGTAGGTTGCCTAATAACTTTATGACATCACCAGGGGTGCCTCAACATAATGCAAATTTCCTAGGATCCTTAAGCATTTGCGCATAAGCAAATGGTGAATTTAAAAATTTGACCTTTCAGGATGTTCTGTCAACCGTTGATTATTGATAGCTATAGTAGGCCATGGATTTTTTTTTACAGTGTTGCCAACGGGGGAAGAACAAAGATCATCTAAAAAAAAAAATTGAGTTTCCAAAAGATGATTCAGCCTCAGTTGTAAGTTGAAATTACTTCATCAACTAAAACTGGAGAAATTATACAAATTGAGCGTTCAAAACAGAAACCATTTGGCAACGTTGTGAACTGTACGATTTTAAGTTGACATTTGCCGGGAAATTAAAAATTATTGTTCAAATAATGGACAAAATGAACCAGTTTTGATGTTTTTTTTAATATAGAATACACTGCTAGGCTGAAAACTTAGAAATAATAGAATAATTATAATGTAAGGCCTCCATTTTCTCCTGTCACGTTGCCAGATTTCAGAAATCTTTGACACTCTTGGCGGGAAATTTGAATTTTTCTTCAGATTTCAAGGAAGTAGGAAATCAACAATACACTTTAGGTTTTTATTTAAAATCTACTTCAAACTATAATACAAATTCAATTAGCCACTGATTTAATCTTGCATAAAACATCACTAGCGGATAAATCCTTCAAGGATATTGCCTTTTCTTTGCCTTGTTCTAGAAAACAGAAAATCAGTTTTTGGCCTCAAAATAATGACAGAATCTTTACCAAATCTGGCCCACAGCTTCGGCTCTACTCCGGAACACTCCCGAATCAAAATAGGGAACTTAGGGTTACTCGATTTCAGCTCTACATAGTGTTTTTCAATGAATTCTCTAGAAAAATTATGTAATCTTTGAAAGGGGTTTATTTGAGGTTATAATTACCTGACGCCTTTGCTAGCAGGACTGGTTTGGCACAAGTGCACTCGCAACTCCCTTAGGGCTCCGCTAAATTTAATTCCCGCAGACATTTCAGAATTTTATTTGAAATTTTCTTAAAATCAAAAATCACGAAATCTTAACCTCAAAAAAAAAAAAGTTTTGTTTTGACATTTTGTTGGAGGAAATTACGTCCACTGAATGCATGCCATTTAGTGCAGAGATATGGGACCCAGTGCAACAAATAAGCTTTGTTCCAACTGTTCCAGCAGAACTAGTAATTTCCAGTAGTTTATTTACCTATTTTTCAATAAGTTGAATGTTTATTCTACTGGGAAATTACCATTATAGAACGGTTCTCATGTTTGTTGTGTTGGAACAGAACTCATACCAACTTAACTTAAAAGCAAAAATTCCCGGTGTTGCCAACACAAAAAAAAAAAAACTAAAAATCCAAAACACAAATCAGCTGTTTGGTAAATATTGTTCTAAAGTTTTTTTAAATTCCTAAATACACATTGTAAAATAGATTATGATAATTAATCAAGTGTAGAATGCAAAATCCCAAAGTGTGGTCGTTCCATGAACCACAATCCTCGTTTAAAGTGCAACAACTCCTTGCTACCGATATTTCCATTAAAAATTTCCAAAATTTCCACTTCAGTCACTTGGTAAATGAATTTTGTTTTGTTAATAACTATTTCCTAATAATTGTTGTCCAGATTTCAGTTTTTGTACCAGATTCATTGTCCATACCTGAAAATTTACCCACCAAACTCATAGAGGATTGCGAATATTACAAAGTTGCCAAATTGAATTTGGCCGATTTAGTTGAAGCGGTATTTTTGAATAGTTTTATTAAAAAAGGTAACAATTTGATAAACATATATATAAATTTGTATACAAATAATGTCTTATTTAGGAAAATTGTCATTGCTCAGCATAGGAACCAAAATTGATGCGGACAATTGCTGCGCAGTTACGCCAGATGGAAATTTGATTTTGTCTTTGCTGAAAGATACTTACCAGAGTTGCGGCTTGGAAGGCAAAGTTTCGCATTTTACTAAAACAAACAAGGACAGATATAGTGAGTAAATTTGGCAATCATGTTTGTGTTTTTCAAATTTTTATAAACCAATCAGAATGACTTATTGAAGTCAGGGTGATTTTTATTGGACTGATTATTTTGAATCAAATCAACAATTTTTATTGCTTTCCACGGGTTGATTATTTTGGACCAATCAGAATCATTAATTTCGAAATTTTTATTGGTTCACAAATGACACTGCAGTGTTGCCAACTGATTGTTTAGTGAATTTTAACTAGGGTACTTGCACAAAATTCTTTTGAGTGGCTTGTGATGGAGACAACATTGCCAGATTGACATGGATGGAATTAAAACTAATGTTGCATTTTTCTTGGTTTAATTTACTAGTGTAATATTTATGTTCCCTTTTTTCTCTGTCCCTTTTTTACCCATTGAATTTTGTATACATTTTCTCACTATTCCAGGCACTTGATTGGTCAATGCCAAAGAATAATCAAAATTTGTGTCCCACTACTCCTACTTTACATTTGTCTCTTTCTTAATCATTGAATCTTTTATAACTCTGTCTCTCACTTAATTATATTCAACCTCTTGATTTGTCAGAAACAAATAACCCAAATTTGTGTAATGTTTTTGTTCCTATCTTATCTCTGTCCCTTTCTTACCCATTGAATTTGGCATACAACTTCTTTTTATTCCAGGCACTTGACTTTTCAGACAAGACTACTCAAACGCCTGGAATAATTAAAATATTATTCCTACTTTATATCTGTCTCTTTCTTTCTCATTTTATTCTTTATATATTTATGTAATATTTTTGTTCCCACTTTATCTCTATCCTTTTCTTGCTGATTGAATTTTGACTACCATTTCTCTCTATTTCAGGCACTTGATTGGTCAGATACATGATTACTCAAGAGCCAGGAATAATCAAAATTTTCGTCCTACTTTATATTTGTCTCTTTCTTAATCATTGAAGCCATTATATCTTTATCTCCTATTTTGTTATACCTAAACTCTTGATTTGACACAAATAGCCCAAAGGACCCCGCAATATTCAAATGGAAATTGGTTAAGTACCCGTGATATTTGGATGAAATTTAAATATGTTGTTGGGGATGCCGTAAGCACCATTTTTTACCATGGGCACAACCCTGTATATATGACAGGTGAGGCGTGGTTAGCTGTCAAAAATTGGAAACTTATATCCAAAAGCAGAGTGACTATGTGAACGAAGTATTGATGTCTACTAAGTCAACCATGTTAAGTCGAAAAATGTCAACGATTTTGACACCTGTCAAAACCCTGCCAAACAGCAGCACTCATGTTTTTCCGTTTTCAATATTTTATGATGTCATTTGACATTTTAAACTTGTATGTGAATTCTGAATTCAAAAATTGAAAAATAAAAATGACAGAACTGTCAAAACCTGTCATTTGTTTTAGTAGAAAAAAATACTCTAATCTAGTTCTTTTTTGTTTTAAGGTTGTTTATTAGTGATAAAACATTAAACAAAGTTCATGCATGTCACATTTTAACTCTGACAGTTGTCAAAATGTGACATACCCAAACTTTGTTTAATATTTCATCACCAATAAACTACCTTGAAACAAAAAATAATCAAATTAAAGTATTTTTTTCTTCTAAAACAAATGACAGGTTTTGACAGTTCTGTCTTTTTTTTTTCAATTTTTGACTTCAGAATTTACATACAAGTTAAAAATGTCAAATGACATCATGAAATATTGAAAAATGGAAAAGATGAGTGCTGCAATTTGGCAGGATTTTGACAGGTGTCAAAATGGTTGACATTTTTCGACTTAATTTGGTCGACTTAGTAGAAATAAATTTTTAGTTCATCAAAATCTGCCATAGTGACTCTGCTTTTGGATATAAGATTCCAATATTTGACAGCTAACCACGCCTCATCTGTCATATATACAGGGTTGTACCTATGGTAAAAAATGTTGCTTATGGCATCCCCAACAATATATTTAAATTTCATCCAAATATCACGGGTAACCAATTTCCATTTAAATATTGCAGGGTCCTTTGTGTAATATTTTTGTTCCTATTTTATTTCCGTCCCTTTCTTACTCATTGAATTTTGTATCATTTCATTTCTCTCTATTCCAGGCACTTGATTGGTCAGATATATGATTACTCAAGCGCCAGGAATAATCAAATTTTTTGTCCTACTTTATATTTGTCTCTTTTTCAATCATTGAATCCATTATATCTTTATCTCTTACTTGGTTATACCCAAACACAAATAGCACAAATCTGTGTAATATTTTTGTTCCTATTTTATCTCTGTCCCTTTTTTACCCATTAAATTTTGCATTACCTCTTTATTCCAGGCACTTGATTGGTCAGACACAAGACCACTCAAGTGCCAGGAAAAATCCAAATTTGTGTCCTACTTTATATTTGTCTCTCTCTTAATCATTGAATCCTTAATGCTTTTATCTCCTACTTTGTTATACGCAAACTGTTGATTTGCCAAACACAAATAGCCCAAGTTTGTGTAATATTTTTGTTCCTATTTTATCTTTGTCTCTTTTTTACCCATTGAATTTTGTATACCATTTCTCTCTATTTCAGGCACTTGATTGGTCAGATACAAGACCACTCAAGCGCCAGGAATATTTAAAATTTGAAACTGATATATGCACTGTTTTTAAGGCTGCCAGGTGACCTACTTGCCTGCCATATCTTTTGCATGCACCCTGTATATATATATATATATATATATATATATATATATATATATATATATATATATATATATATATATATATATATATATATAATCAACCTTGTATATACATTTATTTTGTATCTTGCTTGCTGTCAAAATATACCGAACAACTCTGTACAATTTACGCAAAAATACGAATATTTGACAACACCGCCATTCACTATGTAATGACGTCACAATTTCTAACTGTTTTCGCGCCAAAAATGTGCAAGTACCCTATTGAAATCGCCTCATTTCTTATTGGTTCAAAAAATGCTGGTGCAATGTTGCCAACTGCTTTCCGCTCACTGAATATTTCGGACCAATCAAAATCAATCATTCAAGCAGCGCGATTTTTATCGGTTCACAAATGTCGCTGCAGTGTTGCCAACGGTTTTCCGCGCACCAATTAACCAATAACTAGAATCGTTTTATTTTTAATTGGTTCAACAATGTTGCCAATAATCGCAGTTTTTTTTTGAGATTTGAGATTTGACAAATGCCCCAATTCAAAAAAAGTACCGACCGATCATAATCATAAAAATGTCGTTGCGGTGTTGCCAACTGCTTTTCACGCAATTGTTATTTTGGACCAATCAGAATCATTTATTTAGGCTTATTACAAATGACTTTGCAGTGTTGCCAACTAATTGTCTAGTGAATTTTAACTGTTTCAACTCAATAGGGTACTTGTACAAAATTCTTCGGTATACTCGAACAATTTCTGCGAATGACATGTGACGTGACGGGGGCAACGTTGCCAAATTGTGATGGTTGGAAGTAAAACGTATGTTGCAATTTTCTCAAATTTTGTGTAATATTTTTTTTCCCATTTTATCTCTGTCCCTTTCTTGCCCATTGAATTTTGTATACCATTTCTTTTTACTCCATACACTTGATTGGTCAGACACAAAACCACTCAGGCGTCAGGAATAATCAAAATTTTGTGTTCTACTTTATATTTGTCTCTCTCTTATTCATTAAATCCTTTATGTCTTCGTCTCCTACTTTGTTATACTCAAGCTCCTGATTTGTCAAATACAAATAACTAAAATTTGTGTGATATTTTTGTTCCCATTTTATTTCTGTCCTTTTCTAACCTATTGAATTTTGCATACCATTTCTCTCTATTCCAGGCACTTGATTGGTCAAATATAAGACCATTCAAACGCCGGGAGTGCTTAGAGTAATTTAAATCGAGTTAGTGCAAATGGAACAGAATTAGAACAGTCAAAGTAGTTCGGACAGTTCAACAGATCAAAAAGAATCAGTGCACTTGGAATAGTTAGAGTAGAATTACTAAAATCCCAGTAGAGCATTAAGAACCCACTCTGAAACTTTTAGAGTTACTCCTCTTACTTTTTTCTTGTTCAAAAAGAATACAATTTCGAATGACTTAGGCCATCTAGGGTACTCCGTTTTACTCCTTTTATTATTTTCTTGTTATCCGTGTGTAAATAATCTCCGCTCACTATGAATACACTATGCGAATCAGTGGATTATAGAATAGTTTAAAAGAGTGCAATTTTGGGTACTCTAAGTACTCGGGTTACTCCAACTGTCAAATTTGTTTTAATTCGTATGCCATGACACTCTGACTGTTCGAATATGGCTCTTTAGAGTAAATATAGTAATTAGGTGTATGTTCGTTTATACGGAGTGGAGTAAATAAATTTTACACCGGAACGATTTTAGAGTGAAAGTGACGAAGAAGTTGAAATCAATCTTAGTACCCGAACCAATAAGGTAGCTACTCTAACTGTTCGAAAATGACTTTTTGGTGTAAATAGAGTAATTAGAGTAACTAAAACACATTTGCAGGTGCAAATAATTTTACTTTACTTACAACAATAAGTAAAGTATAAGAGAGTAAAATAGAGTATTCCGGATTTGCTCTAACTGTTCGATTATCTTTTTAAGGGAAATCATACGGAGTAGACCGAAAAGAATTCACTCCAAAGGTTTCACCACGTGGTCTGGAACTTTTGGAGTCTACTCCTTTTACTCTTTAGAGTAACTAAATGCATCTTCGTTAGAATAGTTCATTCAGATCATTTCTGAATTGTGGTTTTTAGAGTTCCGAGTTTATCAATTGTTGTTCCGAACTAGGAAAAATTGTGAACTAAATTATTATTAGACGCATACGGTGCACGAGTATTCTGAACTAGTGTTCTGGATCGCATTAACAATTCATTTGGAACCAGTTCCAGATTATTTTAGAATTGATTTTTAGAGTTCCGACTGCTCCAATTGCTGTTCCGAAATCGAAATAAACTAATCTGAACTGTACACATTGACTGTTCGTAATTCAATTTGAACCGGTTCTGAATTCCAGAATTCGAGAGCCGGGAATAAATAAAAATCGATTCTATCTTTCTCCCTCTTTACCTGGTAGTAGTTTTATCTATCTTTTTCTTATTCCTTTTGTTCTTTATTTTTCATTACTCCAAAGTACTCTAGAGTTGTTTACTCTGGAGTAGCTTACTCTAGAGTACTCCGGAGTAGCTTATTCTGGAGTAGCTTACTCTAGAGTATTCCGGAGAAAGTTACTCTAGAGTACTCTGGAGTAGCTTACTCTAGAGTACTCCGGAATAAGTTACTCCAGAATAGCTTACTTATTCCAGAGAATTGTAGAGTATTTCACTCCAGAGTACTTTAGAATAGAACAGCTTATTATTGCTTGAATTGGTTCACAATCGAGCAATCTTCAATTTGTGTCTCTAAAGCGCCGGAAATAATCAAAATTTGTATCCCACTTTATATTTGTCTCTTTCTTACTCATTTGCATACCATTTCTCTCTATTCTAGGCACTTGGTTGGTCAAATACAAGACTACTCAAGCGCCGAGAATAATAAAAATTCGTCTCAACTTTTTCTTATCCTACTTAACAACACTGCTATTTACCTTGTGATGACGTCACAATAACCCACAGAATTCAAAATTTACAATCCAAAAACGTGCAAGTACCCTATTGAAATTGCTTTATTTATTCAAAAGTGTTAGTGTAGTGTTGCCAACTGTTGTTCGCACACCAATGAAAATCACTTATTTTAAGCCAGCGCACGAATGTCATGGCAGTGTTGCCAACTTTTCCAAATCGTTTTACTTTTTATTGGTTCAACAATGTTGCCAACAACCGTAACTGTTGTCAATTTTACTAAATTTTCTTTAATATAGCGTGGGACTGGGATAGCTCTACAAAAGTACAGCTCTCCAATCAAGTTCTCATTGTTTCAGACAATGCCCAAATTCAAAGAAGTACCAACTCTAAAATCCTTATCACTAAAAAGCATTGGATCTTTGATAGTCTACCTAACTCCATCTATAATGTCTAGAGTAAAACTGAGCAGAGACCCACAGAAAATAGTACTGCACCTGCAACGCACCATCGACCGAATAAATGACACTCTAGTCTCTTATGTTCCTTATTACCTGTACGAAATCATGGCTGTGGAAGTTTTAAAATCAGTAAAACTACTTATAGAGAAAACCAAGAAGAATTACTATCCGCAAGTGTCTATGGCACATTTTTTGACTGAAATGAATGTAGTTGTCAGCCTGACTGAAGTTGTACTCAACCCAAGGTTAAAAACCGTAGATTTTTCACAGTGGCCCAAAATAATGCGATATGTTTTGTATAAAAACTTAAATAAGTTGCGAGGTTTGGAAGTTTTAAACCTAGGCTCATGCACAGGAGGTTGGAGAACATCAGAGCATGACAAAAACATCTTAGATGGAATTAAAATAATGAAAAACCTACACACAATCTGTCTATGTTTCGATTGTAGTGACTTAGTTATACAAACCTTATCAGAAAATTGTCCTAATTTGCAAAACATTGATGTAACATCAAGTAGATCAGTAACAGACAGGAGTGTACCATTTTTATTAAATTGTACTAATTTAAAAGAGCTGCAACTCTATAGGACTTCAGTGACAACATCTGGATTAGCAAGACTAATCAGTGGCTTACCAATGTTGCAAAACATCGGCCGAAATGATGAATTTAGGGAAATAATCTCAAAAATTCATCACATTACAGGTTTGACTAGACTTGAAACTAAAGACTTGCCAACTGAAAGCTTAAGACTACTAGTCAACATGCTTCCTAACATCGAATATATTTGCTTGTTTCATGACATTGTTGTTGCAGACTTATCAGTCTTAATTTCACTTACAAATTTGAAGCAACTAAAACTTTTATCTTATGCCTTTTATCAAGACTCTTTGAAACAACTACTAGAAATTCAAGGCAAAAACTTCACTCATCTTCACTTGGAACATGTAGAAGAAATGGACTTCAATGTGTTATTAATAATAGGAAAATCCTGTCCCAAAATTAAAAGCTTAGTGTTTTATAATTGTGATTTTAGACATAATAATCAAAATATCAATGTGCAACCAATATTAAGTTCTAAGCCTTATTTTCACAGCCTGGAACGCATTTTTTGGGTTGTAGACAGTAACATAAATCACTTAGAATTCATTCTAAGCCACTCAGTAAACATAAAATATATTCATTTGGGGTCTTCCACTGGTATAACACACGGCAACATTGTCAATATTCTAAGGGTGAATCCTATGAAATGTCTAGAAGAATTCAGGGTGTTGTATAGCAGCGACATGAGCATGCGCACTGTGCAATTGTTGCTGGCGAGTTGTACCAACCTAAAGGTGTTGTCCGAATTGGAAAGTTGGCAAGGGATTCGGATGGAGGAGTTGAAAGTTTTCAAAGAACAAATCAGGAGGAGTAATTTTGATTTGGATATAAGGCCTACTTTGTCGTTTTCTAGTTGAGTTTTTCATTAAATTTTGACCCTTTTGATTGCAGTCGTACCAACTGCATTTTCAATTTGATATTTTATTAAACATCGTTTTATTTAAAATATTGTTTGTATTTCCACTGAATTTCCCCAAATTTATAGGCAGAAATGGTTATTTTGGCAACGTCGCAAGCTGGCTGTATCAAGCGTTATTGTTATGTTTGGGAATTAATCAGCAGTGTTGCCATTCGCGGATATTTTACCCGAATTTCAGGTATTCTAACATTGAAGCAGGTAAAATAAGGTAATTTGAAAACAAGTGTTGAATTGTTCGATTGTTGTGTTATTTGAAATCCTATCAATATACAATATTCTTGATTATTTTGAGTTTTGTTTGCTTGGGGATTATAAAATTTTGTGGTGGCAACACTGTTAATCATTCTTGAATTTATGTCGAAATGGGAGTAAAATTGTGATCACTACTATTTTAACGTCATATTATTCTATTCGTTCCCATCTTATCCCTATCTCTTTCTTGCCCATTGAATTTTGCATACCATTTCTCTCTATTCCAGGCACTTGATTAGTCGAATGTAAGATTGCTCAAGCGCCGGGGATAGTCAAAATTTGTGTTCCCATTTTATCTCTGTCCCTTTCTTACCCAGTGAATTCTGTATATCATTTCTCTTTAGTCCAGGCACTTGATCAGTCAGATACTCAAGCGCCGGGAATAATCAAAATTTGTGTCACTTTTTTTTTCCTACTTTATATTTGTCTCTTTCTAATTCATTGAATCCTTTATGTCTTTGTCTCCTACTCTGTTATACCCAACTTCTTGATTTGTCAGATACAAATAGCAGAGATTTGTGTAATATTTTTGTTTCTATTTTATCTCTTTCCTTTTCTCACCTATTGAATTTTACATACAATTGACGATTTCGCCATGTTTTTGTTGATAGGTAAATTGGTTGACCGCTAAATAGGCTCTTCGTCACAACAGTGACGTCACATACCATTTTCAGCCGGTTTGTCAAATGTCACGTGTATGACGTCATAATGATGGTATGCCTGAGAAGTTTTCTTTAAAACTCCATACAAATGACGTTTCTTTGTTGCCTTGTGGGCTCCAGATTAAAAACACTCTCGCCCTTCGGGCTCGTGATTAAAAAAAAAGACGCCATTTCAATCCTCTAATGTTACAGTGTTGCCAAAAGTTAAAAATTTCAATCAACCTACAACATCATAACAATCGTTTCTTGATGTCAATTGCCACTTGTCAACGTTTTACATTTACAATTACAAATGCTTCAAAATTACCGTTAAAATGTGGCAACGTTGTTGTTGTAGGCCTCAATCTGAATCACAAGGCTGTCAATTGACAAAAAAAGTCATGACAATCGTAGGTTGTTCTGAAAATTAACTTGTCAATTGTCAAAAAACATACGAGAGCCCGGCCTGAAGGGCCGGAGTTATATGAGAAATCGGCCCGAAGGGCCGGAGTTATAGGAGAGCCCGGCCCGAAGGGCCGGAGTTATACGAAAGCACGGCCCGAAGGGCCGGAGTTATACGAAAGCACGGCCCGAAGGGCCGGAGTTATACGAGAGCCCGGCCCGAAGGGCCGGAGTTATACGAGAGCCCGGCCCGAAGGGCCGGAGTTATACGAGAGCCCGGCCCGAAGGGCCGGAGTTATACGAGAGCCCGGCCCGAAGGGCCGGAGTTATACGAGAGCCCGGCCCGAAGGGCCGGAGTTATACGAGAGCCCGGAGGGCAGGAGTTATTTTAATCACGGAGCCCAGTTTATAATTCCATTGGTCAGCGGATAATTTGGAGCCAATCAAAACTCGGAAATATTCAAAATGCGATTTTTAGCGCCCAACCAAAGAGCCGGGAATATTCAAAAATTTTATGTTGGTTTTTCTATTGGGTTTTCTTAAGATTTTTACTTTTTTCAGAAAACGGTGGTTTTTGCAAATATATACTACTTTATCGTTGTCTTTGTCTTACTCACTATAATCAACAAGTAAACCTTGTAATGTCATTTTCATTGAAATTAAACTAAAAACAAGTTTTCTATACTTTATCTAGTAAAATTTAATAATTTTAATCATTATTAAATTGAATTTTAAACAAAAAACCCATCTAAAATATTATTTTTGTTTTCCGAGATGTAATGTGGCAATGTTGCTTTTAGTCGACCATTTTGAAGTGACGTCTTGTGATTTTTTGCCAGTTTTTCCTCGAATTTTCGATCTTTCCGGGGATTTTTAATGGAAAAACGCCATTTAACATACGAGGCTTTGAGTTTTCTTCATTTTGTAGCAAAAATTTCCACATAATTAGCAAAATCCCATTTAATATGCTTCTAATGTGGCAACACCGCTTGTGGCTAACTTCAATCAAGGAGGCCTTGTAATAAATATCATTTGTCATTTTTGACAGTGGGCCATTTTCATTTGACGTGTTTACATTTTTATCCAGTTTTTTCTCGAATTTTCCACTTTTCGAGGTCGTTTTCAGTCGAGAAAACTGATTTAAAATACGAGGCTTTGAATTTCCTTCATTTTCCGCCAAAAAAGTAACGAAAACTCAAGTTTTATCAAGTAGACTTTGGAATGTTATTTTGGCTGGTTTTTCTTTGGATTTTCCTTTTTTCCAGGCCGTTTTCGAGCGGGAAAACTGATTTAAAGTACGAGACTTTGAGTTTTCCTTCATTTTCTAGCAAAAATTTCCAATTTTAAATGTCATAATTAGCAAAATCCTATTTAAAACGTTTTTCTGGAAGTTTTGATGTGGCAACACCACAGTTAACCAACTTCACGAGCATGAAATTACCTTTCGTTTCGCTCATACCACTGTTGCCAGGTCAAAAAAATTAAATTTGGTATCAAACCTGGTACAATTGCACCACCTCTGGCAACACTGGACATACCAAAATAGATGCCAAAGTTATCGTGACGTCATTGTTTTTCGTGCCGAAATTGGTTGGTACATTTTTGACCAACCAAAGTGGGAAACCAAAACGTGGCAAAATCGTCTCAATATTTCTCTATTCCAGGCACTTGACTGGTCAGATACAAAATCACTCAAACGCCAGAAATAATCAAAATTCGTTCACTTTTTTTTTATCCTACTTTATATTTGTCTCTTTTTTAATCATTGAATTTTGTATGTCTTTGTCTCCTACTTTGTTATACCATACCCAAGCTCTTGATTTGACACAAATAGCTAAAATTTTTGTTCCTATTTTATTTTTGTCTCTTTCTTAATCATTGAATTTCTTATACCGCGTCTTTCTCTTACTTGACTATTCAATATAACATACTTATATACTAATGTATGTATTTCGTTAAAGTGCAACGACCGACCAGTGTAACGTAGGAGGCTGCCATTTTGACCCATATTTTAAGCCGGAATTTCAAAAATAACATTGTTATAAATTTAGAAATGTCAATATTACAGACATCTGTAACTTATATTTCATTAATGTCGAAGCATAAGTCAAAATGGCCGATTCTTCTATCTTCTTTTATTTTAATGCGCAGAAAGTTGCGCAGTCGTTTTTCAGCGGTATACGTTAGTATTATATATGTATGTGTGATTGGTAAAATACAGAAATTACTAGGCCTCTCATTATTACTTAAGCCAGGTTTTATAATCCATTCACTATAACTTTATCCGTCTCTTATTCAGTGAATTTCTCATATCGTTGCCTCTCACTTTGTTATTTTAAGTCGTTGATTGGTCGGTCAGACACAAAAATTTGAAAATTCTGCGATTGAAGCATCAATTCTGAGCTGATTTAGTTTTTCTCTCTCTCTTACTCGGCAGAAATTGAAAAAAGACCAGAACAATTTTTATAATAATTGAATTAGAATAAGTTAAACCTACAAATTACAAGGTCATTTATTTTCATTTTAACTCCATCTCTTTCTGATTCAAAGAATTACCTATAGGTTAGTCTTTTTTTTATTATTCCAGGCTCTTGGTTGAATTTTGCATACCATTTCTCTCTATTCCAGGCAGTTGAGGCTAATAAATAATCAAAATTCGAATCACTTCTTTTATATCCTACTTTATATTTGTCTCTCTCTTGATCATTGAATTCTTTATACGTTTATCTTGAACTTTGTTATACCCAAATTTTTGATTTGTCAGACACAAATAGCCAAGATGTGTGTAATATTTTATTTTCCAATTTTATCTCTGTTTCTTTCCCACCCATTGAATTTCACATACAAAACTACCCAATCGCCGGGAATAATCAAAATTTGTTTTTAACGTCATCACTAATGTCAATATAAAAATGTAGTGCTCTGTTCGTTAACAAAATATTGGATCATATTTGTCTCTGTCTAACCCACTTGATATAATTAAGTTGTCCAACGCCTACTTTGATTAATTTGCAAAAAATAACCATCTCTGTCTAACGCATTTAAAACAATGGCTCATATGAATAAAACATTACGTTTTTTGAGATAAACATATTCAGTTTCAATGCAACAAAAAGAGACGGAAGTAGAGTAAAAGCATTTGCTACACTTTATTCATACGACTGAAAAAAGACAAAACATCAAATGAAAGTTGTTTGCATTGTTTCCACATGTCATCACTGATGTAAAAATAAAATGCAATGCTCTCTTGGTTGAAAAAAAAAACAATTGGAATATATTTATCTCTGTCTAACACACTTGATATAATTGCCAATACCTACTTTGAAGTTTTTGCAAAAATAACGCATTCGAAACAATCAGGTCTATGATGTATCATTTTCTGTTATTTCAACAGCAACGTTAAGTTATCTGTCACTGTTTATTTTATACGTCAAAAATGAGATACAAATAGATGTTGAGCCTTAACACAGCCGTTAAAATAACAGGACAGGATACATCATAAGCCTGATTAAAGACAAAAGTTATTTGCGCTGTTGCCACATGTCAAAATATTAAATGTAGTGCTTTGTTGGTTGAAAAATTAATGCGGAGTATATTTACACACTTTTTATAATTGACTTATCCAATGCCTACTTTGATGTTTTTGCAAAAAAAAAAAAAATAACCATCTCTGTCTAACGCATTTAAAACAATCAAAATGCGTTGTTGCCACATGTGTATTTTTATTTGTAAATTGTCCAAGAATAATTAATTTTGTTGTGATAATATAATTGAAATTATATTTTATTAATGTATTTTATTGGAACCTCCAAAACCTTCAAGTCAAGGTAAATTGTCATTTAAAAATAATTATTTTGATTATTAGTCTATTCTTTTGCAGTTGTGACTGTTAACCTTGCCGAGCTCAAACCTGGAAAACCTTTGCATGGAAAAACTCAAAAATCCCTTGAAGCCCTTGGAAAATTCGATGTCATATTGTCATGGCAACCCTATGATGATATCATATGCCCTTCCTCTGTTGCGAAATATTTTCAAAATTACGACATAAAACTTTGTGAGCCTACTTTTGACAGTCACATGGTGTATTCTGTCAAAGGGCCTACTCTTGACAGTGTTGCCAACCAAGACGACATTATTGACTTTGTAGAATGGCTAGGCATGGTGTCTTTGGACGCAGATTTTAGTGGCAACATGGAAAATTACGTTAACACATATGAAAGTCCCGAACCCAACGTTGAAATGGGACAAGTAAGGGTGCTGACTTGGAGAGGGTTTTATTCTAGCAATCAAGTAATGGAGGTTTTTGATTATCTCAGGTAATTTTTGACAGTTGATGGATGTCGACAATTGAATTAATTTTTTTTTAGAAACTACAATAATGTTCAAAATAAACTTTGGATTTCCATGTATGTGCAAGGATTTTCTGATTCGCCAGTGATTGAGGGCAAAGAAGAACAAAACTATTTTACTAATGGGGATAATTGTAATGTTTATATTTTGAAGGAGTTGCAATGTTGGTTTTGTAAACATCGCACTTGTGCTAAACGATATAAATAAATGTCAAGTAACTTCCAGTGTTGCCAACCACAATATGGCCTACTATAACACATAAGATACAATGTTACAACTGTGAAAAATAAAACACATTTTTACTGATAAATAATTTGTATATTTATTTATTTATTCTTTACTTTCTTTATATATACACATTGTTGAATATTTACATAAGTCTCTCTAGTAACCAGTTGTTTAAGATTTACAATATTTTCTACATTATACATCGAATAATTTTCATTCATAATATACATAACTCAAGCTGACGTCACACATTTGACTTTCGATAGGGGGACAAAAAAATGTCATTGTTAGGTTATGTGTGGGTGACGTCAGCAGCTAATAAATTGTTAAAACTTTGGTTTAAAAAATAGAAAGTTTTGGAATGCAAAAAACTATTTACATATATTTGAACAATCACACGGGCAGCGACAAAGGAATGTCAACGAATAAAATTTGACAGTGATTATTTGTGAGAGATTTTAAGCCAATAATCTGACAAGTTTGACACAAAATAGTTCAGTACAGCATACATAACCTCAAACAAAATAGCCTAAAAATCTCTTTATTAACAATATATTATAGGGGAATAACTAACTATTTTAAAAGTATTTTCAACCAACCCTTTAATTTTTTAAATCAGGTACATTTAACAGTAGTTTACTCTTGCCCAAAAGTGTCAGTCTCTTCGATTGCGTAGGTTAACTTTTCAACTAGCTGGTCGTAACTTTTATAGGGCGGCAAATCTAGCCGGTTAAAACAGGTGTGCGACCTTGGCAACCAAGATTCTTTGCCTACTTTTTCAATACAAAACCGTTGAGGCCCATTGGAACCCATCAGTTCCGCAAAACCTCCTACTGGCACTCTACAGGTGCCTGTAACAAACTGTAGCAGCCTGGCGCGTTTTTCATTGTCCGATTGTTTGACAAACTAAAAAAAAAATGACACTTTAAACTATTGCCAACATTAAAAAAAAAAAACTTACCTGCCAAAACCACATTACAGGTTTACTGTTTCTGGTATAATGCCTGTAAATTGTGTGCCGTTGCCAGTCTTCTACGTCGATTTCCTGCATGCCACATAAAAGCAGCTCCAACTCTCGTTCGTCGAAATATTTGAGCCACTCTATCGGTACGACCTCGTTGAAACCATCTAAGAAGGCTTGGGTTTGTTGCTCAATACCGCGTGTCATACGCCAATTGGTCATCAATGTAAGGTACTCTTCTTTGTTCTCTTCGGTCACTCGTTCGGCGTCGCCGCCTTTTTGTAGTTCGTGATGGACCACTTGGCCAAGGACCTAAATGTTGGATTTACAGTCTAAGGGTTTGTTGTGTGGGATTCGGATATTTGTATGGTGTTTAGAATGTGATAATTAGTTTGAAATTTCCTCCATTTCTAGTATGTTAAGCTGTGTTGTGATAATGGGAAAGAGATGACGCTGGACTATGTGATGTATTAATTATGTCATACTTCCCCACCATGAAATTCTATGAAAAAAACTCACCTTTTCTACATTTATAATCAACGAAAAAATCCACTCGCTGAATCGCGAGCATTCCATCGAGGTCTGCGGATGACGTCATCACTATAAGCTGCTGATAATGACGTCACTTGCAGACCCAAAATTTGATGGGGAGTATGATACAATGATACATCATACAACCCAGCATAATCGGTTTATGCTTGATGATCCTCGCGAAAAATTGCCTAGAGATATTTTCTCTATCTCTATTGACGTCCCCTCTTCACAGTCTAAGGGTTTGTTGTATAAGATTGGGACATTTAGACAGCGTTTGGACTGTGAGTTTATAAGGCTTGATAGTGTCATAATTGGTTTGAGAAATAAACTTATTAAAATATTTGAAATTCCCTCCATTTCTAGTATGTCAAAATGTCAAGCTAGTTGAAGTTAATAGGTTGTGGTAATGGGAAACAGATGACGTCATCTGAAGATGCCTAATGGTTATTTGCATTATGTTTGAGCACCCCAAATGACGTCATGATTGGGACTCTGTAACGAATAAAGATATTTTTTTTATCTCTATTAACGTTCCCTTTCCATAGTCTGTGTGTTGTGTGTAACTGTAACACTTTATTTCTATTGACGTCTCCGCTTCACAGTCTAAAGGTTTGTTGTGTGGGATTAAAACATTTGTATGGTGTTTGGACTGTGACTTTATGAGGCTTGATAGTGTCATAATTGGTTTGAGAAATGAACTTATTGAAACAAAACAGTTTTAAATTTCCTCCATTTCTAGTATGTCAAAATGTCAAGCTAGTAGTTAATAGGTTGAGAAACAGATGACGTCATCTGAGGTACTTAATAGAAATTTGCATTATGTTTGGACACCCCGGATGACGTAATGAAAGTTATCAGGGTTTGGGATTCTGTAACGAATAGAGATATTTTTACCATTTTTATTGACGATCCCTCTCTATAGTCTAAGGGTTTGTTGTGTGGAACTGAGACATTTATATGGTGTTTAGACTGTGATTTTATAATGCTTGAAAGTGTCAATAAACTTGTTGAAACAAAACAGTTTGAAATATTTAAAATTCCCTCCATTTCTAGTATGCCAAATGTCAAACTAGTAGTTAATAGGTTGAGAAACAGATGACGTCATCTGTAGTGCCTGACGAAAACTTGCATTATATTTGGGCATCCCAAATGACGTCATAAAAGTTATCAGGGATGGGACTCTGTAACGAATAGAGATATTTTCTTCATCTTTATTGACGTTTCCTCTTCACAGTCTAAGGGTTTGTTGTGTAGGATTGGGACATTTGTATAGTGTTTGGACTGTGACTTTGTGAGACTTGAAAGTGTTAATAAATTTGTTGAAACAAAGCAGTTTGAAATATTTAAAATTCCCTCCATTTCTAGTATGCCAAATGTCAAGCTAGTAGTTAATAGGTTGAGAAATAGATGACGTCATCTGTAGTGCCTGACGAAAACTTGCATTATATTTGGGCATCCCAAATGACGTCATTTTTTTTTTTTTTTTTTTTTTTTTTTTTTTTTTTTTTTACGGATATGCGCACTCGCAAGGACAATGTCCTATCACGCTCGAGAAGCGGCAAGTGCGCGGAAATGTCGGTGTATGTTGGTCTTGAAACGGTTCAGGTTGTAACCTGCAGGGAAAACCGTCGTAGGGAGTTTATTCCACAGCGATGCTGTTCTCCAGAGATATGAATTCTGATATAATGAGGTTCTTGGTGCCTCTAGTTTGACAGTAAATTCATGGTTACCGTCTGTTTGACGGGTTCGCCTGGTAGGTGCTACTCTCGGTGGAATCATACGTGCCAACTCTTCAGAGCATTTTCCGTGATAGTACCTGTAGAACAGAGATAAGTCGCCCACAGATCTGCGATGTTCGAGACCATCCAAGTTACGAGTAAGTGCGGGGTCATTGATCAGCTTGATAGCTCGTTTTTGCACGGTATTCAAAAGCATTAAGGTATGTTTGGGTGCAGCACTCCATATATGTGAGCAGTACTCCATAGTTGGTCGAATCTGGGCTTTGTAGAGTGTCAGCAATTGGCTTGGTGTGTACAGATGTCTTGTACGAAATAGCACCCCCAGCTTTTGGGAGGCCCTTTTAGCAATATCTGCCACGTGACTGTGCCAAGACATGTTCGTCTCTGCAGTAACCCCCAAGATGTTCAACTGACTCTGTAATGTGACAGCACTTCCAGATAGCATGATGTTTGGCTCACCGGTGCTGGTCTTTTTTGAAAACAGAGCTGCTTGGGTTTTCTGCGCGTTGAACTGTACAAGGTTTTTGTTACCCCAGTCCTCTATTAACTCCAGGTCGTTATTTATCTGCGATATTTGAGTTAGTCTAAGATGATGGAATTCACGTGCGGAAAGACCTGTGGGTGGTATGAGTGAGGAGACTACATTGCCATCGTCTGCAAAGCAATAAAGTGGATTTACTGTTTTATCTATGAGGTCATTTATGTAAATCAGGAAAAGAGTTGGCGAAAGGATTGCTCCCTGTGGCACACCAGCATTTATTTGGTAAGAGTTGGAGTTCTGGCCATCCAGTGCAACATAAATGGATCTGTCCTTTAGGTAACTTTCAAACCAAGTGCAAAGTTTCGGCGATAATCCCATTGCTTTGAGCTTGTTGAGCAGATTTTCATGCCAAACTTTGTCGAATGCTTTAGATATATCTAAGGCAATTGTTCTTGTTTCACCCCGCAACTCAATCGCTTTTTGCCATAAGTGAGTGACGTATGTAAGTAAATCGCCAGTTGACCTATATTTTCGAAATCCGTATTGCTTATCGTTGATAATTTTGTACTTTTCCAAGTACTTGGTTAGGTGATTGTTCACAACTCTTTCCATTACTTTTGATATCACTGGAAGTAGAGCAATTGGTCTATAGTTTAACGGATCTGTCTTTTTTCCTTTCTTTGGAATGGGTTGTACTGCGGCAGACTTCCATGATGATGGATATACTCCTTGCCTGTAAGACAAATTGAATAATTTTGCGAAAGTTGGGGTGAGTTCGTTGGCGCAATTTTTGAGTATTATTGCGGGAATGCCATCCGGACCCATTGCTTTGTTTGTATCATAAAAGTTATCAGGGATGGGACTCTGCAACGAATAGAGATATTTTCTCCATCTTTATTGACGTTTCCTCTTCACAGTCTAAGGGTTTGTTGTGTAGAATTGGGACATTTGTATAGTGTTTGGACTGTGACTTTGTGAGACTTGAAAGTGTTAATAAATTTGTTGAAACAAAACAGTTTGAAATATTTAAAATTCCCTCCATTTCTAGTATGCCAAATGTCAAGCTAGTAGTTAATAGGTTGAGAAACAGATGACGTCATCTGTAGTGCCTGACGAAAATTTGCATTATATTTGGGCATCACAAATGACGTCATAAAAATTATCAGGGATGGGACTCTGTAACGAATAGATATTTTCTCCATCTTTATTGACGTTTCCTCTTCACAGTCTAAGGGTTTGTTGTGTAGGATTGGGACATTTGTATAGTGTTTGGACTGTGACTTGAAAGTGTTAATAAATTTGTTGAAACAAAACAATTTGAAATATTTAAAATTTACTCTATTTCTAGTATGCCAAATGTCAAGCTAGTAGTTAATAGGTTGAGAAATAGATGACGTCATCTCGGGTGCCTAATAGAGATTTGCATTATGTTTGAGCACCCCAGATGACTTCATAAACATAAAAGTTATCAGGGTTGAGACTCTGTAACGAATAGAGATATTTTCTCCATCTCTCTTGACGTCCCCTCTTTATAGTCTAATAGTTTATTGTGTGGGATTGGAATATTTGTATGGTGTTAGGACTGTGACTTTACGAGGCTGTGTCGTAGTTGCTTTGAAATATTTAAAATTTCTTCTATTTCCAGTATGTCAAAAGTTAATTGTTAGTTTTGTTAGGTAACATGTAATATCTTCAAAATAAATATTGCTTAGGGTAAGAATATTCCAATGACATTTTAACACAGATAGATGACAAGACCTTTTAGGGGTGGTGAGCTGCTCGAGGGGATTCATGGTGGGGATGCATTAGAGGTGTAAGTAAACAAGCCTTCGTGATTCAATATGGCCGTTCAGGTCAAATATTGTGGTGACGTTCCATTTTCTAATTTTTCATTAATTTTTATCAATAAATCAAATGTAAACAACACGGTATTTCACTTGAACGGCCATTTTGAATTCCATTTGACAGGTCAATGGATTGCCTAATTCAATATGGCGCCGTAGGAATAACGAATAACCATTGTGTACAACCTAATAACACATCTGACAACTATAAAGTAAAGATACGTTTTACTTTTACGTTCGTCAAGTTTGTTACCCCCACGTCGCCATCTTGAATTATTGGCTGGCTGATTCGAATTGTCCAATGCCTTTTTATTGGCTAACTAGTATCGGTGTGCAGGGTTGCCAGACGTCCCACCTTAGGAGGGACAGTCCCGCATTTTGTTAATCAGTCCCGTCTTTTTTTTATTAATTTCAGGTCCCGCTTTTTACGGGAATTGTCCCGGTTTTCCCGCTTTTTCCATCCAAAATTGACATTTAGTGCAAAAACGCTCATTTTACAACTTGTTACATAAATAACTAGGTATTTCTACATTTAAAATCGACGGAAAAGTCAAATAACGAGCCTAAATCGCAAGCAATTCATCGAGGTCTGCGGGTGACGTTACCACTATTAGCTGCCGACTTGGTGACGTCACTGGCAGACCATGTGGCAAAAACCTCATAGATCTGGCAACCCTGTCGGTGTGAGGTGTTCGTTTTGCACGCTGAATATCTTGTCCTTGTTCATTGTTCATGGTCTGACAAGGATAAAAATAAAGTTGACATCCAACTTAATGGAATTTCAAAACTGCATCATGGCTATGAAACTTCAAAAGTTTGTTCCAACAGTTTTTAATTCAAAAATATAATGCACTGAACGCGGTTATCTTCCTTCCCTTTTTATTTTGTGCAAATAACAAGGATGTATTGCAATACATAAGTCCAACATGATTTGGTACATTTTGCCGGCAAGGATATTACATACTACTACAGAATTGTTCATAGGCCTCGATTTTGCACCGTTGCTGACGTCATCAAAGGTGTCGTTGGCTGTTTGCGCCAGCGGTCTTGTTTAGAGTATACATTTATGATGAAAAATATTATTTAATTTTGAATATCATAATAGACAAAGTTTGTTTCAAATTTTTCGACTAAAATCAAATACGCATAAAGTAGAAGGACACGCTGGCTACGTCATCATTGGTACTTAGATATAGTGAGGGGTTTGAGATTTGAAGTACACACGCCTTATAAGGAAAGGTTATCTATCCTGTGTAGTGTGTAATAAATATCTTTGTCTAGGAAGTTACTTTTTTATTAAATTTGATTGAACGTCCAATGAGAAGCGAGTTTGTCGGGTGCTTACGTCATATTTGCATTCAGGAGCGAGTTCAGTACACTCGGTTATTCACGCGCCACATCATAAAGAACCTTAAGTAAAAAAGCGCCCTCTACAACTTAACTGTCAATAGGCGAGTTCGGTTAATTGTCAAAAATTGTCCTTGTCCATTGCCCATGGTCTGACAAGGATAAAATTTGTTGCTGATGTCCAACTTGATAAAACCGCATCATGACTATGAAACTTCAAAAGTTGTTTGAGTTTTCGGACAGTTTTTGAATTGTGAAATACAATAGGATATGTGACACGTGATATTTTTCTTTTCTTTTTTATTCTGTGCACATGAAAAAGATGGATTGTTATACGTAAGTTTAACATAGAACGATTGACACAGCCCGAGGATTATAAACAAAGAGGATTGCCTATTATTGTCAAACGCCGATACCCTTGTGACGTCACTACAGATGCAACAAAATTTTGTTTACTGTAATGTCTATCTTATATGCTAATATGTCATTGGTTGATAAAATGAAAAAATTCTTACCTCAAAATCGACACTGAAGAACAACTCCAGTCCGCACTCGTCAATGTTATTTTCCTTGATCCAAACCAGTGAATTATAAAACTCCGGGTCGATACTTTCAATATCTTTCATTATCAACTTCTTGCCCAACATCCTCTTGTAAAACGGCATAGTGAATCCGGAATAGATAAACCGGCCGTGATACAAGGCCATGGCAATAAACCTGCCAATAAATTTGAAGTACGTCAAATGTTCAGGATTGACGTAAGAGGCTGGATTAATTTGCAAACTATAATTATTTTTGTTTGCATACTCAAATAGGCAATACATGGGATTTAAAGCTTCGTGCGACACCAAAAAGAACCATTCGCGGCTCACGCCCCCATAATCTAAGCCTTCTTCGCCTTTGAACATTATGTAGAGCCTGCGGCGCAGCTCGTAGGCAGGCAGTCGCATAATGGTGTGAAACGAGTCTTCAAACAAAGTTTGACGCGAGACTTGGATTTTGATGTGACTGGGCAAAGCGTTGCTCTGGCACAAAAACCTAAACTGGCTGATTTTCCATTTGAAGGAGCGCTCGTAGGCACGCGGGACTCCATAAGCTCCTTTGGGACCTTTTGGGGCACCTGGTCTTGGATCATCAAATGTGGTGGTTTTGGTGTTGTGATCCACGAAATATCTAAATTGGTGTATTGTAAATTTTTTTGGTTGTTGGTTGTTTGGTTGTTACCTTTTATTGTCTTCGGTGTAGCGGATTTCCCAACCGGGAGGCAATGGTAGCTCGTCGATGTCGCCGATTTCTTGTCCTTGAGTCCTAGGATCTTCCCACTGAGTCGTTCGATTCTGATTTTAAAAAAATAATAATCTAACTTTGAATTTTTCCGGTTTTTGAACAATCAATAATATAGAATTTTATTCCAGGCTCTTGATTTTGTGTGACTGCCCCTAACAAATATGATACACACTATTACTACATGATAGCCTATCCTCATAAGACCTGTGTGGAACAAGTCCCTCCCTTCCCTAAATCACCAGTAGTGACGTAGGCAACATGTTATTTCTCGCTTTTGGACTGTTTTAACAGCTGACAACTTAGTTATGACGTCGAAATGGTGACGATTGCAATTACCAAAAACGAGGCCGATAAGCAATCTTGTAGGTGTGTATCATCCTTGCCGCCCATGTTCCAATCAAACAAACAGGTTATAACAAAGTGAGACGTTGCCAAATTTACGCTCTGTCAATATTGTGTTTAATTTGTCAACACTATACGTGACATCTCAAAAGATTGTTTGTCTCTTTTTGTCTTCTATTATTCCATCATGAAATAAAGAGCCAGGAATAATCGATAACTTGGAACAACGCTGCACTTTTGCATAATACGAATAATTTAAAAATTCCGTGGCCTACTAGACAGTGATAGTGAAGGCCACAAAATGAGAAAAAAAAGAAGACTCGACAAAATCTATTTCCATAGCCTACTTTGTTCAGGAAGCCAATCAAGAGCCAGGAATAATCAATAAATTGGTCCGACGATGCACTTTTGTATAATACGAATAATTCAAAAATTCCATGGCCTACTAGACAGTGATAGTGAATGCCACAAAATGAGAAAAAAAAAGAAGAGTCAACAAAGCCCACTTGGTTGTATGACAAAAAAAGAAGAAGAAATGTGAGAAAATCACTTACCTTATGATTGACGAAATAAACTCGTCCCTCGGGTTGCACCCTTCGTTCCCAGCCCGATGGCAAAGGCCCTAAAGCCTCATCTTCTTCAGTAGGTGGTGCCGGTACGGAAGGCCCCGGCGCCGGACCCGCCTGATATTGCGGATACAAAAATCTCTGATTTCCTTGTTGCACGACATTCTGTCTTTGTCCCTGCCACTGTTGGAAATGTTGCAACCTCTCCAAATTCGGACGTTGCCACGTCGTTGTTCTGGTATTGTGATCGACGTAGTAGACGCGGCCTCGCGGGTCCCGGCGCATCTCCCAACCTTGCGGTAAAGGTTGAGGTCTTTCCCACGATGTGGATCTTGTATTGTGGTCCACGTAATAACGTCTGCCGTACGTGTCAAAGCGCATTTCCCAACCGGGCGGTAAGGGTTCGTCTTGTCTTTGTTCGTCTTGTTGGGCGACGGAACCGTTTGGTACCGAAGCGGGCGGACCGATAATATCCGCCGAGTTTCCTTGATTAGGATTAAATTATTGAGAAATTTTCCCCTTTTTAAAATATTTCGAGAATCCAGTGCACTCCTGATCAAAACACCTCCGTTAAAATGGCGCCCAACGTGGGGCAAGTTGAATAATGTTGGCAAATAAATTAGGTACACAAATAACCTCAATGACATGTTTGTCTCTTTATCAAAAGTGACGTTATGTCATTGGTGACAAGCTAGCACCTGTGTGTATAAATAGTTCTTCAAACGCTTTGCTTGTCTCCCTAACGAAAGTGAGGTTATGTGTGTGACATACAGTCGTGAGCACAAAAAAATGGGATACTCGATTTTTCCTATTGTAAAACGGGCTCACCAGCTACACATTTGACAATGACAGGGATTGTCATATTTGACAAAAAATTCGTTGTACAGAAGAGCGAAAAATGATAAGACCTGTCAGTCTGGTGTCCCACTTTTTGTGCTCACGACTATAGGTACTACACTGGTCGATTGTAAATTGAGCTGCAAACTCTCAGGCAGCATTGTCAAGTCTTTAAGATTGATATTTTTCTTTTATTATCATCATGCGCAAGTTTGAAGTGGTAAAAGAGAGAACACAACAAAAGTTGTTCAAAAGATGCGGCAACGTTGTAAATGTAACAATGGCCGCGTAAGAGTTTACCCAACGCATTCTGTTAGTATTTGTGAAATGTTTACAATCTGTTTTAATTCTGGTGAACGCAGCCATTGTTTGTGTATCACCAGTAGGCAGTGGCGTACCTACTTTTTAAAAATCAATTTAAAATTCAAATTTCCGCAATGAGGCAATCTATTCCAATATGGCCGTTCAGGTCAAATTGTAGTGACGTTCATAAGAAAAGCATTTGTGTTCCGCCATTGTTGCTGTAGATGCCAAACATGATAACGCAAATGTCAAATCTGTACAGAATGTGACAAAATAAGTAATTTTTCATTGATTTCTATCAGTAACCTAAATGTAAACAACACGGTGTTTGACCTGAACTTCCATATTGAATTTCGTTTGACAGGTCAGGAGATTGCCTAAACAATATGAAAACAATGTAAAAAGTGAGGACCAAGAAGGGTGAAATAAAACAACAACAACAAAATTATTATAACATCACTTACCATTTTGCAAAGTATGATTGGCAGGTGACGTTTGTACAGGACCCGGTTGAAAATTGACAGCACTCCCACTACCAATCGGCGTAACTGGCAACGCCGGAGGAGGAGGCAGTTGAAGCCCCCGAGGCCGTTCCGAAACAGCAACGTTGCCAGCTGGTGCGGCATTTTCGGTGCCTTGCGTCCTGGGTTTGATGCGAATACCGTTGAGCACTGTATGAGCGACAGCCTGCGAAGCCGAACCAATGGAGTTTTGGCTGGAGCGTCTAGCTAAAACTTCCCTCCTCCTGTTGTTTCCGGTTTCAATTCGCAAGCCTTTGATTAAACACATTAATTCTCCTGCTTTGACAGGTGAATCTGATTGTTTGACGTTCATCAAGTCTAAAGTGACATCTAAACATTCTCGGCCTTCGGAATGGGCCAGTAATTGAACTAGTTCCACAGTTTTTTCGCCGACAACTGTGTCTTTGCGGAAACTGTTGCGGTCCAAGACGGCAAAGTGGATTTTCGATTGGGGCGTTACCAGTAGGTTGAAGGTTTCGTTCCATTTTGGTTGTGTGGTGTTTTTCACGGTTTCGGTTTTGCGCGGCGTTTGTCCGTCTATCGTTATTTCGACGTACGGGCTGGGTTTTATGAAGGAAGAAGTTGAACGGATATGAGCAGTTTCCACTAGAAAAAAAGAAACATCTGTTGCTTTTACTGCAATATGATACGTTTGGCAACATTGTTTGTAGTCAATGACGTCAGGAAAATTTTATCAATGTTAAGCCTTGTACTCAGAATTGCGAAATTCGCATTTTTTGACAATGCTTCGACAATTTGATGTTTTATGCGTGAATCAAACGTCAAATTTTCGAAGTAATGTTAAAAAAGAGCGAATTTCGCAGTTATTACTATTAGGCTTTAATGGGGGAATTAGCATTTATTATGTTGAACATAATAAAGATTAAATAAACATCAAACAGCAGTAAACAAAAAATGGAGTGAACATTTGACAACACTGCTATTTAGTATGTAATGACGTCACAACGAAATGACCCTTTTTGAATTAATTATAATGAAAAGTCAAGGTTTTTAGAGGAGAGAGGTTATCTGGTAACTATAAATAGATGACGTCATCAGGTGGATATAATGGAGATTTTTCTTTTGTAGTGATTTGCTCAACATATAGATAATTTCACTTAGAAATTAGTGAAATTTTACGTAACAGCGAATTGGCAACACTGAGACAGTGTTGCCCTACCAGGTTTGGTACCGTTCGTTTTGAAAAAGTACGCTGGTACGACGTTGGTATATTTGGTACAATTTTCAATTTTTTTATTTTTTCCAAATTTTCAAAAAGTCTTAGCCTACTGCCTACTTAGTCTAATGTCGATGTTCTAATTAACTTGTATTTCTGTATCCAAATTCGATATAACAATAATTTTTGATTCGTTAATAGATGACGTCATCAATGTAACACATAACACTCGTTTTGTGGTTTTTGGTTGACGTAGGTTTTCGGCAGAAAATAAAGAAAACTCAAAGTCTCGTACTTTAAATAGGTTTTTCTGATCGGAAAAGTGGAAAATGCAAAGAAAAACCATTGAAAAATGACATTCCAAAGCCTACTTGATGAAACTTAACTTTTTGTTATTTACCCCGTTGAAAAACTCAAAATTTTTGATACAAAATGAAGGAAACTCAAAGCCTCTTAAGTTAAATCGCTTTTTTCCATTAAAAATCCTCAGAAAAGTAGAAAATTCGAAAAAAAAACTGGCAAAAAATCACAAGACGTCACTTCAAAATGGCCGACTAAAAGCAACATTGCCACATTACATCTCGGAAAACAAAAATAACATTTTAAATGAGTTTTTTGTTTAAAATTCAATTTAATAATTAATTAATAATGGTTATAATAATTAAAATTCCTTAGATAAAGCATCGGAAACTTGTTTTTAGTTTAATTTCAATGAAAATGACATTACAAGGTTTACTTGCTGATTATAGTGAGTAAGACAAAGACAACGATAAAGTAGTATAAGTTTGCAAAAACCATCGTTTTTTGAAAAAAGTAACATCGATTAAACGCGATTAACCAATTGGTCATAAATGACAGATAACCAATGAAGCAAACGTCATTTGTCAACCAATCGGTAATAAATGACGTTAAATGCATTATTCATCTGTCAATATAACCGACTGGTTAATCGCCTTTAATTGACTTAAAAATCTTAAGAAAACCCAATAGAAAACCAACATTCCAAAGTCAACTTGATGAAACTAAAGTTTTTGAATATTCCCAGCTTTATAATTGGGCGCTAAAAATCGTATTTTGAATATTCCCGGTGTTTGATTGGCTCCGAATTATCCGCTGACCAATAGAATTATAATTCTAGCTCTTCGGGCTCTCGTATAACTCCGGCCCTTCGGGCTCGCATATAACTCCGGCCCTTCGGGCCGGTATTACTGAGTATCCCGACCTAGATTCACAAACAAAGAAAATAAGGTAGGATACATTAGCAAAAAACAAAAAGCGATTATAAATGAGTAAGATAAAGAGCGAGATAAAGTAGGAAACAATTTAAATGATCAGTTGGTCGAGCCAAACTATCATCAGAGTAAATTTTCGATTGTTCCCGGTTCAAACACTTGGAATAATTACTCAATTTTTTTTGACAACTGACAAGCCTACATACAATATTATGACTTTTGACAATTGACAAGTTAATTTTCAGGACCTCCTACTATTGTTATGACTTTTTTTTGTCAATTGACAACCTTGTGATTCAGATTGAAACCTACAACAACAACGTTGCCACATTTTAACAGTAATTTTGGAGCTTTTGTAATTATTGTAAATGTAAAACGTTGACAAGTGACAATTGACATCAAGAAACGATTGTTATGATGTTGTAGGCTGATTGAAATTTTCAACTTTTGGCAACACTGTAACGCTAGAGGATTGAAATGGCGTCTTTTTTTTTAATTATGAGCTCAAAGGGAGAGTGTTTTCAATCTTGAGCCCACAAAACAACAAAGAAACGCCATTTTCTATCGAGTTTTAAAGAAAACAAAGCCTATTTTGAAACGTTATGAAGCATTTAATAAAAACAGCAGTAAACAAAAAGCGAAGTGAACATATGACAACACTGCCATTTAATATGGCAATGACGTCACAAAGAAATAACTCTTTTTGGGTGTGCTCAAAAGATTTATAGCAATTAATGACAAATGATAGCTTGGCCGAATCAACTTACCCTCACTAAAATAACAGAAATTCAAAAATTTGTAGATCCAAAATTTGATAACAAGTCAAGGTTCTTAAATGAGAGAGGTTGTCTGGTAGCTATAAATAGATGACGTCATCAGGTAGGTGGATGTAATGGAGAGTTTTCTTTTGTATTGATTTTCTAAACAAGGATACAGAAAATTTCATTTCTATTTGTTTTATTCAATTTGAGAAATTAGCGCAATTTTACATAACAGCGATTTGGCAACACTGAAACAATGTCAGTTCAGTAGTTTAAAGTAACAGATTATAATTATTATCAAAGATTAAAATTCCAAAAATAATTTATGGTTTGTATTTTTATTTCCTCAATAAATAATGAATGAAAATCACTGGTGTAAACTTACTCGTTTACATTGACTTGACACGTAACGCCATCTAGTTTTTATGAGACAAACTACAAAAGTGCACAGTTTATTTTGCATAGGTTTACATCTACTAATTTATTCTTTGTTTTGTGTAAATCCAGATATTATTATAATGTATGCATGTGTACCCAAAAATACTTATTTTCTAGCAAAAAAAATAAAATTGCAACACTGTCAAGGACAATACTTAAGTAGGCACTTATCTATATTGTTTTTTTAACTTACCCGTAACGCAAATTTGATGAAAAAACGGTCCAGATCCGACTGGCTGAATTGCTTGTTCCATTTTCTTATTCGACTAGAAATTTCTTAAAAACTAAAAAAAAAAAAAATTGAGTATTTCACAAAGAAACTTGCAAATAGATAATCACCTTTTAATTTTACATGACTTTCACATAACAACAACAACAACAACGTCGTTCGATCTTATCTAATCCGGCCATAAAGCACCTTAAAATCGCGAAAACAGATTAATTAGCTCGATTTTTGAACTGGTGATGACGTTTCATCCGGAAATTGAGGAGCAATTTTGGCTTTGGTGCGAGCAAGATAATTCGTTTAATCGATCGGTAACTTGCACTGGATTCACTAACGATAAAATGAGAGCTTTTTATTAAATGGAAAACAACAAATTTACAATTTTAAAAGTCATAATAAATAAAATCCACCATCTTTTATTGTGGTGAGCACCATAATTGTCCACCTGACATTTGTCAAAGTCATATAAGACAGTGATACCAACTACATTAAACTGACACCGGCAATCGGAGTTGAATTAAGAACAGCCCCCGGATTCTATTTTACGAATCGAGTCGGTAATACGTATCGAAATGTCGTAAAATAGAATCGCTATTTTGACAATTCGATACAAATTACGACGTAAAATAGAATCCGGCAGCAGTATTTTTAGAATAAAGAGAGTGTTAAAATATACCTAGATCAACTTGGAACAGTTGCGAACTCTTGGAGCAGAAAAATGTCAACCGATTGTTACTCTATTTACTCCAAAACTATCATTTTTCTTTTAAATGTGGAACACTACATATGTACACTTAAAAATGCAATAAATAATCGAAATACCTACAGAATACTTGGAGTGCACAGAGCGAGTAAATCATAGCCTATTTTACAGTGGCTAAATAAACCTTTACATACAGTGGCGACAATAGAGGTCCCGCCGCCATCTTGTTCCCAACCTCTTGTTACTTTTAAATATTAATATATAGGATTTAAATGGATATCTATCATAAAAAATTGAAGTCGACGTAATTAATGACCATTATTAGTTCCATCATCCGTTGTTTTCCATGATTTATGATGAATGTTCACCTAAATCCCATATATTCATATTTAAAAGTAACAAGGGGTTGGGAACAAGATGGCAGCGTTTTCAATATAAATATATGGGATTTTAGAACCAATCAAAAATGAGACAGCAATTGTCGCCACTGTGGGTTATAGAGTCACTGTAGCCTATTTAGAAAAAAAAAAAACTTGGAATAGTCAAGAATTCAAAAAATTAAAACAGGGTTTGGTTTATTCGTCTTTTCAAAACTGAAATAGAGTGAACTCAGTATTTTATCACGTGTTCTTAGAGTAGAGTATAAAAGTTGACTCGAAACCTTTGAGACAATCTCTTCTTATAAATACCTGATTTTCCAATTATTACTCCATAACTGCTACTCTGCTTACTCTAGAACTAAAGTTTTATTTATTCGCTGCCGAAAGAAATCGTTGTTACTCCATTTACACTGAAAATACATATAGAGTGTAAAACAAATAATTAATTTGTCTACTCGGTTCGAGGATTTTCCTTGTTCAAAGAGAACTAGTTTGAACATTCAACTTAATGAAAAATAGGTGGGCAACCTGAATATTATACTGGTTCTGGAACAGTTTTCATGTGGGTTGGAACAAAACTACGAAGAAAACAGAAATACAAAAGCCTGGAATAGTGAAGAGAAAAAAAAAATAAAAACTAAGAAAAAATTGATCTTGGAGCCAGATTTGTTTCTTTAAAACGGAGTTAGAGTGAATTCATTGTTCTGTCACGTGTTTTTAGAGTAGAGCAAAAAAGCTCACTCGAATAACTCGGAATTTTTGAAGAAAAAAAATATCAATTACTCTACTCACTCTAAAAGACTCTTCTTTGGAAATAAAACGTAGTAGGCTCCATTTACTCGCTGCCAAATAGCTGAAAGTAATCAAAATTAACTGAGTTAGAGCGTAGTCAGAACAGTATTTCGTTGCGTAGAGCATAGAAGTTGCAAACTGAACAAAAAAAACACATTTTTCAATTACTCTGACAGTTACTCTAAGTGGCTTTTTTTCCGAAATGGAACATTATAGAGTCACCTCTAACTTCTATCCATTTAATCGAATATGAACCGGGTGCTTATGAATCACTTAGAGTACACGGAGTGGGTTTTCCGAACTCAGTGATATTTGAAAATTGAAAGGACACCAAAACTCAATAGCCTGGAAAAGTCTAGAATTGAGCAAATTTAGGTAAAATAGAGTAGAGTTGGATTCAGCTATTTATAACGGAGATAGAGAGTAGGTAGTCAGAACAGTGTTCTGATACATGTTCTTGAGTCGAACATAGAAGCTGCAAACCGAACGAATATAAAATAGCTGATTTTTCAATTACTCTGACAGTTACTCTACTTACTCTAAGCGACTCTTTTTCCGAAATGGAATATTTAGAGACATCTCCAACTCGATTCTGAAAAATCGAACTGAATTCACTAATATTTGAAAACAGAAATTGCAGTGCCTGGAAAAATCAAAAATTGGGCAAATTCAGTAAAAATTGAGGAAAATTAGGTTTGCCTATTTATACCGCAGTTCTAGAGTAGACAGAGCAGTGTTCTGTTACGTGTTCTCGAGTAGAACATAGAAGTTGCAAAACGAACGACCCAGAAAATTACAAAGAACTGATTTTTCAATTTCTTTAATAATCACTCTAACTACTGTTTTTTTTTTTAATGGGAACCTGCAGAAGTTGAGTTCGGAATGGAATTCTGATACAGTGCTAGTGCGGTGTTCGTGTAGTGCAGAGTTAGCTAATCGGTGTAACACCAAATGAAACATCATTTTGTATCGAATAAACGGTGTTCTAATACTATTCAGGCACCAAATAATTTCCAAACGCAAATAAAGTGTACACTAAACTTACTCTTACACTTTCTATTATTCTGAACTCACCTAGAGTCACCTTGTCACTCGATTCTGTTTAATCGAACATGAACGTGGAGCACGGATCACTTAGAGTGTATGGAATAATCTGGCTGAATCCGACAGCCTGGAAAAGTCAAGAATTAAACAAATTTAATCAAAATTGGATAGAGTTGGGTTCGGCTATTTATAACTGAGTTAAGCCTAGTACTCATAACTGCGAAATTCGCATTTTTTTTGACATTGCGTTGACAATTTGACGTTTTATGCGTGTATCAAACGTCAAATTGTCGAAGCAATGTCAAAAAAATGCGAATTTCGCAGTTATGAGTACTAGGCTTTAGAGAGTAGTCAGAATAGTTAGTGTTTTGTTACGTGCTCTCGAGTAGACCATAGAAGCTGCAAAACGAACTACTCAGAAAATTTCAAATAAACTGATTTTTCAATTACTCTGAGAGTTACTCTACTCACTCTAAACTGGAATGGAACATTCAGAGTCACCTCCAATTCGATTCCGTTCAATCGAACAAGGACGGGGTGCTTACGGAACACTTAGAGTCCAAGCTGAACCGAGTAATAGTTAACTTAAAATGCTCCAAATTTGACATGTGGTACCTTTAAAAAAAAAAAATCAACCAATTTAACAAAACTTTTATAAATTGGTTCGAAAATAGTACTTGCTTTAAGGCAAGGATCGATTCTAACAGTTTTAAGACCGTTTTAGAACAGTTCTGATTTTAACCCAAACGCCAATTTTTTGAATCCAGAACACTCTTAATTTACCTAGTTCTGACAGTTCTAAAATAGTCATTGCAGAAACCCGATTAAAGCCTAGTAGTCATAACTGCGAAATTCGCATTTTTTTGACATTGCTTCGACAATTTGACATTTGATACACGCATAAAACGTCAAATTGTCAACGCAATGTCAAAAAAATGCGAATTTCGCAGTTATGAGTACTAGGCTTTAGCTAGGTTTGCTCGATTCCGTATATTCGAACATGAACGAGTTGCTTACAGATCACCCTAAGTGCACGGACTGATGAAGCCGAAATCATTAATTTTAACATTTTCGGCTTGACTGTTTTCAGAGCGCTTCCCATCGATGACGTCACAGATCGAGAGTAAAACCAATTTAAAACTAATTTAGAATTGTGGTAGAGACTTGCACTACACTTCCCAAATGGAGACTGAGTGTGTTCTAGGACAAGTAAAATTTATTGATCCGCAAACAAAACTACAAAGCTAAAAATACAGTGCAGATGGAATATAACAGAAAGTCCAATTCAAAAAATGCAGTTCATAAAGTGTAGAGCAACTGGATTAGAGCAAAAAGTGCAGAGCATAATCTAAACCAATTTGTAACATTTTAGAATTGTGGTAGAGACTTGCACTGCACTTTCAAAATGAAAACTGAGTGTGTTCTAGAACAAGAAAAATCTATTAATGTGCAAACAAAACTACAGAGTTAAAAGTACAGTACAGACGGGACAGAACAGAAAATGCAGTAAAAAAATGCAGTTCAGAAAGTGTAGAGTAACTAAAATAGAACAAAAAGTGCAGTGCACAATCTAAACCAGTTTTTAACTATTTTAGAATTGTGGTCGAGACTTGCACTACACTTTTAAAATGGAAATTAAGTGTGTTCTAGAACAAGTAGAATTTATAATCCGCAAACAAAACTACAGAACTAAAAGTACAGTGCAGATGGGACAGAACAGAAATTCCATTACAAAAAATGCAGTACAGAAAGTGTAGAGCAACTGGATTAGAACAAAAAGTGCAGTGCACAATCTAAACTAATTTGAAACATTTAGAATTGTGGTAGAGACTCGCATTATACGTTCGAAGTACAGTGCAGACGGGACAAAACATAAAATTTAGTACAAAAAATGCAGTTCAGAAAGTGTAGAGCAACTAGAATAGAACAAAAAGTGCAGTGCACAATCTAAAACAATTTGGAACTATTTTAGAATTGTGGTGAAGACTCGCACTACACTTTCAAAATGGAAATTAAGTGTGTTCTAGAACAAGTAGAATTTATAATCCGCAAACAAAACTAGAGTTGAAAGTACAGTGCAGATGGGGTAAAACAGAAAATGCAGTACAAAAAAATACAGTTCAGAAATTGTAGAGCAACTAGAATAGAACAAAAAATACAGTGCACAATATGAAGCTAATTTTACTCTGATAGTTACTCGGCTCACTCTAAACGACTCGTTTTTCAATATGGAGCATCTAGAGAGTCACTTTCTACTCTATCCCGTATAATCGAACATGAACAAAGTGTTTACGGAACACAATATTTGGCTTAAAATGCTTTAAATTATACATTCATACTGTCGCACCCAATAAATCAATTGACAAATAAGTGTTGCCAATCAAATCCCTTTAAAACCGGATGACAATTGTTTCAAACAAACCTCAAGTGACTCTGATCAGTTTGTTCAGATCAAAAAAATACGACTTTACTGCTCCCAAAGTGTTCTTCGTCTAGGCAGTGACGTCACAGATTTGTGCGAGAGTGTTCCAAAAGTGATTATAATCTAAGCGAGGGCATAAAATTTGACATCGCCAAACTTACTCTATTGTTCTAATCAAATTCTTCGATCAATCGAATTTGACAGAGCAAAAAAGAGCGCTCCGTGCGAGATTTGAGAGCGTTCCATTGCTTAAATCGAACACGTGAATTTTACCGAACATTTCGTATCGCTTTTTTATCATTTGGGTGCAGTTTCAATACAAAACTCGAAAGCGCTATTACTAAATACGGATTTGTTTCTTGACAGTTGGCAACACTTGTTCAAGGTCAACAAGTGAAAACACGCACATAACCTCACTTTTTTTGTGAAATGAAATGTGTGCATGAACAAAATACAAAATTTGGTATTTTTGTATTAATTTCAATATAAATTGAGGTCTATTTAACAACAAAATGACAAGCGATAATCGAAAACAAGTTGAATTTCTAGTGGTGGACACTACAGCTTTCATACAAAACACTCCACTTCATGTAAGTAATTACTATGAAAAACTTTTCACACATGAAAATCCTTTGATTCTATAGGAAGTTGCAAACACAATTATCACATGTCAAGAAGTTGTAGACGAAATCACCAGCAAACGCCAACTAAGGCGATTAGTGGCTCTACCTTACGACCTCATAGTCAAAGATGTTTTTCCAGAAAACATCAAAACCATTACGGAATTTGCCAAAAAAACTGGCGACTATCCTAGCTTGTCAGCAACTGACATCAAAGTCATGGCCCTCACCTATCAACTGGAAAAAGAAAAAGTCGGTGTAGAACATTTGAGAACAGAACCAGTTTTGCAAAAACCTGAAATCAATTTGGATAAACCTGTAGATGAAATCCATCCTGATATTAGTGGGTTTTATTTGCCTGGAGCACTAGAAGAAAAATTTGAAAATTTAGAAGTTGGTACAACTGATTCTAGTGCAAATGACAACCCTGATAATTCTGGTACAAATGAAAACCCTGATGATTCTAGTGCAAATGACAACCTTGATTCTAGTGCAAATGATGACAACCTTGCAAATGAAAAGGAGGATTCTAGCTCTAGTGCAAATGAAGAAGATGACGATATTGGCTGGATAACCCCCAGTAACATCAACCAAGCCAAAAAACAAATAAATTCCCAACTAATGCAAGACAAACAAGTGCAAGTGGCTTGTATGACAACTGACTTTGCCATGCAAAATGTTTTAAGGCAAATGAACCTAAATCTGTCAGCTTTAGACGGTAGAATCATAAACCAACTACGCACATACATTTTAAGGTGCTACACTTGCTTCAAAACCACCAGCCTGATGACCAAAAAATTTTGTCCCAAATGTGGCAACAACACCCTAAAAAAAGTCGCTGTTTCTTTAGACGACAAAGGCCAAATGCGGATCCATATAAACTCAAAACGTCCTTTGACTGGAAGAGGGAAAAAATTCAGTTTGCCTAAAATCAGAGGAGGCAAACACCCAAATAATCCTATTCTGGTGGAGGATCAGCCAATGGCTGATAACAGGCCTACTAGGCTGGCAAAAATGAAGAACAACCCATTGGATGATGATTATATTGCTGGATTTTCTCCCTTTATTATGAGGGATGTAAATTCAAAGTCTGCTCAGTTGGGAATCAGGCCCGGGGCTGAATTCAAGCAATGGATGAAGAAAAATCCAAACGAGTCTAGGAGGCGTAGGAAATAAGTTTTGAATAAATATATTTTTATCAGTATTTGTTTTTTGTTGTTTCAAAAAAATTAAAAATCCCATTGGTCAACAGATTGCGTTTTATCCCTCGGATTATCAGAAGGTGAATAAACCGGCCTTTTAAAGTTATATTAGCCAATTTTTGATGTGTCAATATGTCATACTACTCCTCCACCATCAAATTCTGTGATAATCGAGTATCAAGGACACTCAATTTCTTCTGTAAGAACAGACCGAAAATCACCTTTTCTACATTTAAAATCGACGAAAAAATTAACTTCCTAGCACAACCACAGTCTGAATCGCAAGCATTCCATTGAGGGCTGCGGGTGACGTCACTACTATAAGCTCTTATAGTGGCGTCACTCGCAAGCCTAGAATTTGATGGAGAGGGACTTAGGGCAGTATAATACAATTGACATATCACATAAGTCAACATAAGCTTGCTTATCCTCGCGAAAAAATGCCTAATGTAGGAAGCCACTAGGGATGACACACACTTACTTAAGTCGATTAAAGGCGATTAACCACTCGGTTATATTGACAGATGAACAATGCATTTAACGTCATTTATAACCGATTGGTTGACAAATGACGTTTGCTTCATTGGTTATCTGTCAACTATGACCGACTGGTTAATCGCCTTTAATCGATTTTATCGACCTCGTTTTTGGTAATCACCGGCATATTGGTGTGTCATCATGCTACGTCAAGACGAGAAATAACATGCTGACTACCCGTGCGTTCGTTATTTTGGTTTGAGTTCTCCGAGCTTGACTTTACCGTTCGTTTATTTAAAAAGTGTACTCGGAATATCCTCATTCGCGTTCGTTTATTAAAATTTCCGGCACTTTTATACAGCGTTCAACTGCTCTGTTCGCTCGATGGTCACGTGATTACGGCTCCGCTCAGCACGCTCTGCTCTTCGAGCAAAATACCGAACGCAAGGTACGTCACAACGTCAAAACTGGTGATATGGTTTTGGGGATGAAGAGGGAATTTGTTCCACACATGCCTTATGAGAATAGGCTAGCCTGTAGTGGTATTGTGTATCATCCTTGGGGAGCCACCAGGTCACATTCCTTTGGAATATCGGATTAAAATCAACGGACTTCAAAGTTGTATTCCGTTCGAAAGTTTGGAACACTCGAGCTACTCGTTCTGGTATTAGTCGACCCCGATTTGTGTTTGTGTTGCGTTTGTATTACTACTGGGTTCAATTGGGTCACTCCGTGCACTCTAGAAGTGATCCGTAAGTACTCCATTCACGAAGTGGAGTTGGAGGTGACTCTAAATGTTCCTTTTCGGAAAAAGAGATCTCTGCTTCTAAGAGCGAGTATTATAAAACTGCTTTGACAGTTAACTTTTTGAATTACATGTAATTCCAGAAGTTAACTTCAAGTTAACTCTCAAAGTAGTTTTATAATACCCGCCCTAAGTGATTCATAAGCACTTAGTTCATGTTTACTTAAACGGAATCGAGTTAGAGGTGACTCTAAATGTATAATTTTTGAAAAAGTGTCGTTTAGAGTGAGTAGAGTAACTGAAAAATCAAGAACACATAACAGAACACTGTTCTGACTACTCTTTTACTCCGTTATAAATAGATGAACCCAACTCTCCCCAATTTTAGTTGAATTCGCTCAATTCTTGACTATTCCAGGCTCTTGAAATTCTGTTTACTCAACACAAACAAAATTAAGAGTGTTCTAGATTCAAAAGGTTGGCGTGCGAGTTAAGGTCAGAACTTGTACGATGCCTAATTTGGAGCATCCTAAACCAAATATTACTTGATTCGGCTTGCTCCTTTCCTGCACTCTAAGTGTTCCATAAGCACCTCATTCATGTTCAAATACATGGAATTGAATTGCAGATTACTCTGATCCATTTCGGATAAAGAAACGTTTAGAGTGAGTAGAGTAACTAGCATATTTGCAGTTTCTATGCTCTACTCTAAAACACGACACGGAATATTGTTCTAATTATACGCTCCAACTCTGTTATAAAAAGCCGAACTCAACTGTTTTCGATTTCACTTTAAATTCACTCAATTTTTGACTCTCACTCCGTGCACTCTTAGTTATCTACGTTCTTGTTCGATTAAACGGAATCGACTTGGAAATAACTCTATGTTCCATTTCAGAAAGAGTCATTTAGAGTGAGTAGAGTAACTATAAAAGTCATTAAAAAATCAGAAGCGTTTTCTCGCGGGGCGAATGGTTCGAATCACGGTTTAAGCCAATTTGTAGATGACGTCATCACTTGTGAAAGCGAGAAAATTGGACCACAGTCTTATGTCAACAGAGGTGTTTTCTCGCGTCTCGAAGTTTTGAATTTTTTTTCAAAACTGATTTGAAACAGTTTCCCAATGACGTCATGACTTCTTGACGTGAGAAAATGGTTCAAAAACATGGATTAGATTGTATTTCGGAACCAATTTTGTGTGACGTCATAGGTTCATCGCGAGAATATACTATTTCAAACCTGTTTCGAACCAGTTTTAAAAAAGTGAACGCGAGAAAACAGCTCTGGGAATAAGCCATGAGTCTGGTTCGGACTTTTTTGAACCAGGTTCAATATGACGTTAATGGTTCAACGTAAGAATGTATTGGTTCGAACCTAATTGAACCGGATCGAACTAGTTCCACCGTGAGAAAACAGTTCAGGTAATTGAAATTTTTTAGTCGTTCGCTAAATATTATTGGGTTCGATTAACTCACTCTGCGTGCTCTAAACGATCCGTAAGCACCCCGTTTATATTCGATTGAACGCAATCAAATTGGAAATGACTCTAAATGTTCCATTTTAGAAAAAGAGTCTTTTAGAGTACTATCAAAGTAATCTGGATCGTTTGCTTTGCAGCTTCCCCTCTACTCAATAGTTAGAACAGTGTTCTGACTATTCTCAACTCCGTTTTGAATAGCCGAACCCAACTTTCTTCAATTTTTATTAAATTTGCTCATTTCTTCACTTCTCCAGGCTCTTGAAATTCTTTTTCCTTTCAGTTTTCAAATTTAAATGGATTCGGATAGCTAACTCCGTGCACTAAACGTGATTCGTAAGCACACCGTTCATGTTCGTTTAAACAGAATCGAGTTGGAGGTTACTCTAGGTGAGTTCCGAATAGTAGAAACTGTTGACACTATTGACAGTGTAGCGTTCGTTAATGCATAGGAGTGAGTTTGGATATTGGTTTGATACAAGATTGTTTGAGAGAGGTAGGTTGCATGATAACTTTATGACGTCATCTAGGGTGCCTTAACATAATGTAAATCCAAAGTTGTTTAAAAGAAGAAGGTTGCCTGATAATTTTTATGACGTCATCTGTATGCTTAAACATAGATAATGCAAATTTTCATAAGGCCAGATGCGTCATCAAGTTACCCCATTACCAGACAACCTACTAACTTTAGGAATCTTGGGTTTGGTGACACTTTATTCAAGGAAATATTTTAGTGCCCGAATGATATAAATATGGTGGGCACTGCTTACTCGGTACAAAATGATGGTTAATTCGGTGTTACACCTTCATCTCGTGGTATAACTCTGTATTACACGAACACCGCACTAGAATCTCATTTTGAACTCAACGTTTGAATGTTCTATTCTATGGTTCCATAGTAAAAAAATACGTTTAGAGTAAGTAGAGTAACTGTAGGAGTAATTGAAATATCAGGTATTTGAAATTTTCTTGGTTGTTCGTTTAATAGCTTCTATACTCTACTCAAGAATATGTTACAGAACACTGTTCTGACTACTCCAACTCTTCGAATTTCTGTTTCCTTTTAGTTTTCAAATATTACCGGGTTTGGCTAGTTCAATTTGTGCCTTCAAAGTGATCCATAAGCACCCAGTGCATGTTCGATTATACGGAATCAAGTTGGAGATAATTCTAAATGTTTCATTTCAGATCAGATTTATTGTAAATAAGCCATTTGACATTTTCTGGGTCCTTCGCTTTGCAGCTTCCATACTCTACCCAAGAACACATCACAAAAGTGTTCTGAATTAACTACTCTCTGTGACGTCACAGATTTCTGTGAGAGTGCTTTAAGCAGAACATGTAAATCCGTTTCGGATCGCTTTGTGAATAATCGAGTGAAGTTTTGAAGCAAAAATCGAAAGCGCTATATATCTTTTTAGTGGAAATGGAGTTAACTGCGATTGCTTCCAGCTATAACCGAATTTTCGCGACGAATGTAGTTCATCCATTAGTTCGTCTTGTGACGTCATGAGTTTGAACGCTGGCTAGAGGTTGCGTTCATGTTTCCTGCGAACTACGTTCATTATGACGTCATGAGTTTTTTGCGAAAACGTTTGTTTCCATGGAATCATGGAAATAGTTCGTCACGAAAATTTGGTTTATATTGCAGCATTAAATGGAGTGGAGCCTACTACGTTCCAACTCCAAAAAGAAGTGTTTTAGAGTAAGTAGAGTAATTGAAATTGTTTTGCTTCAAATATTCCGAGTCATTCGAGTGAGCTTTTTTGCTCGATTCTAAGAACACATGACAGAACACTAAATTCACTCTAATATTACTCATTTTTCCTTAGTTTTTATCAATAAAAGGTGTTATATTGATCGGGATATATCGATGTTTTAAACATATCGAGAACAAAAGCTGGGTTCGGCTATTCAGCGGGAAGTTGGAGTGGAGTAAGAACAGAGCTAATGGAGTCACCCCAGTTCGGTAAAAAGCAATACCCGAACCTTAACCCGAACGACTAGAGTGCGAATGGAGTCACTCGGAGTGCACGGAGTGAGCAAACCGAACCCACCACAAATATTGTTTCGATGCCTGGAGCCAACTTCATGTTAAAATGTCAACTTTCAAATTCACATGAAGTGAAGTTGGCTCTAAACAAAAAAATGAATGACAGATAAATGACATTTGAAATGTCCCCCCTTTGCAATTGAAAAAAAAACAAAAAAAAAGGTATTTATTTATATAAAAAAACAACCAATTCCCAAGCCCTAAACTGGCTCATAAGTTTCACAAATTTAACCCCATTTCACTCTAAATTCTCCTAAATTTATTTCAGTGCAGGAGCCCTACCGACACAGGCCCCCCAAGATGTCTTCGAACGGTTCCCCGTCGCCCTACGCCCACGACGCCTTCGTAACCGATGCCGATTTCAAAGTCGAAATCAACCAGAAAATGAAGGTACCGGAAAAGATCAGTTTCAGCCAAGACACCAACGGGGAAGTCCGGAATTCTTGGGTAAAAGACAACTTTAGCATGCAAGTACCTGAACGGATACTGGTCATGGGGCAAGACCAACATGTCGGTAAGAATTGTCAAAAATGTCTATTAGCTATCACAGATTATTTACTTATTTTATTAAAAATTCCAAACCAGAAAGTAAATTATTATATAGTGTATTAAGGCTTATAGGTATGAGGTGTTTTGTTTCAGGTACCAGGGCTCCGCCTAGAGAAATCGCATTTGACAATTCCTTTATAGCTTCAGAACCTTACCCTTCAAACTTACCTCGAGTCGCTACCCCTCCTAGAACCCTCACTTTGGACAGATACCCATTCCCAGGTAAGCCAACAGTTAAATAAAAAAAACTCCTGATTAACAATAATAATTCAAGAATACCAAGACCAGGAACCTGAACCAGAAGACCAGCTACCTGTAGTTGTAAGACCAAACAAAGCCAAAGTGCAACTTAATGATTCCATTTATTCGTTTCGGGATTCTGCTACTCCGCCCCTAGGAGGCGACTGCATGACTAGTTCAGAAGAAGTTGTTCACTTGAGAAGGCAAATGGCCAAGCTGAATCGCAGGATGATGGCTCTGGAGCTGGAAAATCTTAATCGGCTTCAAAAGGAGAAGTTCTTTTTTGGTATAGGGATGGCTTATCTGTTTTTGAAAGTCATTATTTGGATGAACCGAGTCTAGATTAAGAGTGGTTTTGGTAGAAAGGAGATGATTATTATTATTGTAGTTTGATTCTTTTATTGTTTAAAAATAGGTTTAAATTCTTTTGATTATTTTAAGTATTTATGCGTTATATTGTACGACTTTTAAATAAATTAATATTTGAATTGGGCGAATAAAGGTTTTTATTTTGTGTGGTGTGGTAACATTTGAAATTTACAGTTTCCTGTATCCAATTTAGCAGTTTGCGTCACTTTGAAGTAGAGTTTTTGCAGGTTTCTGTAATATTTGGCAACAATGACTGTCATGATATTACAGTTTCCTGCTATTCCATCAACATGATGTTTAAATATGCGGCGCTGCAAGCATTTTAAATACTTTAATATTTTCATGAAAACCTTTATTACGAGGGTCAAAGAAAAAGTTGTTTTATATCAGGGGAGTAAAAGTACTGAAAACAAATGAATTTAAATGATCCAATGTCAGTTTTCAATTCTTAACAACCAGAACTCAGTCATTCAGAGAACAAATAGGCTTTGTAAAATCAAGGATAGTAAACTTAAAAAGGTTGTCTAGATTATTCATATTCAAATTTGCTACAAATGACGTCACCGAAAAGTAACGAGCGTGCGGGAAAATACATCTTTCTCCATTTGCGTCTCACAGTTGCGAAATTATTTATGCAACATTAGAACTATTTCTTTAGGATTCAATTTGAACCTAAATCTTCTTGAATTTTAATATTTTTTCAATTCCAGGCTCTTGAATTTTTGTTCCGGGCTAGGATTACGACAAGTAGAATTCTACTTTTTCATGACGTCAAGTTGCCTAGCAACCGTCATTTTTGCCTGTACTGTAGTGTAGGCGATAAATAGGTCGCGGTTGACGTCATGAAAGTAGAATTCTACTTGTCGTGATCCCACAGCCCTGGAATAAAAAAAAAAAAAATAAGACTCAAGAACTTCAAAGAACAAATGGGCTTTGAAAATCAACGATAGTAAATCTAAAAAGGTCATCTGGATTATTCATAATCGAATTTGTTTCAGATGACGTCACCGAAATGTAGTGAGCGTGAGGAAAATTGCACTTACCGCACTTTTTTGTTTTTTTTTTATCTGTGTTGATCAAGAATATAGATAGACAGAGACTTCCAAAGAAATAGCATCGCTTCAAAGTTGTTTGAGAGACGTAGACTACATAATAACTTTTATGACGTCATCTGAAGTGCTCCAATATAATACAAATCTCCATAAGGTACCCCCTATGACGTCATTAAATTAACCATTACCAGATAACTTATTAACTTAAGGAACCTTGGGAGAACAAAAAAGGGAGACGCGCATCTGTAGTGACGTAACAAGGGTATTAGCGCTTAACAATAATAGTTAATCCCCTTTGGTTTGAGTTAATCATTCGTCGGCTGTCATTTGTCATTAACAACCTTTTTTCCAACTCTCGACGTTACATCTTTCTTCTCTCTCGTGTAAAGAAAATTTACCAAAACGTAATTTCTTATTCTCGTCCAAATATCAAACCGCCGCCTAAAAACTTTCATTTCAAGCATACTCACAAGACAACTAGGCAAGTAGGCTTTGAAATTCAAAGATAGACAGCCCAAAAAGGTTGTCTGAATTATTCATGTTCAAATTTGTACAAGGATGACGTCACCAGGAAGTAGTGAGCGTACGGAACATTGCATTTTACCGTACGTATTTGCGTTTCAGCGCCGATCACGTGGTAGATGTGATATTTATTAAAAACTATTTCCCCCCTCAGACAACTTTCAGACTTAGCGTATGACTCGGGGTAGAGACGAAGGACCACAC